>OX463761.1:11921961-12386359 GCA_949825005.1 Gasteruption jaculator
ACTATACCGAGGAAGGATTTGCGACAAAAAGGAAAGGGTAGAAGAAATGTGCACACGGATGGTACGTACGAAATAAACGTTTCGAGCTTTGTCGACGGCGTAGGCGGCAGATGTTGCCAGGTGCTCGGGACCCGAGGAGCGAAATGGAGCCCAGAATCGATCGCAAGTATGGCTACGATCGGAAAAGGGTAGACTTTCGAAATTTTTGCGTTCCGGGCCTTCACGTCCCAAAGACGATACCTCCATGGCTCTCGATCAGCTGTCGCTGGGACGTGTTTAATGGAATGGTTTTCTTCGTTTCAGCGGAAACCATGTGTTTCCATTCTTTTTGGACACTCCGAGCGTATAAATAATATCGGGGAATGGCTGCCGATCTTCAAGGTTCACTTGCTGGTATAATTTTCATACAAGGCACTCGCCATACCCAATAATTACAATTTTTTGTTTTCAAGAGTTGGCAATAAATGAGGTACCATAAATAGTCCCATTCGTGGCCCACTGGCGCTACGAAAGTGACGCGATTCAAAGAAACAGAGTTTTTCGGGAAAAGGGGAAACGATTTCCAGCTTTCGAAGATATCGTAAGAGACTAAAGTCAGACTCCAGCGCCACCTATCGGAATGGGGCGTGACTAAAAACCTTACTCGCCACCTCAGTAATATATGGTGCGAATATGGCCCCGATAGGCCCGGTGGTTCGTCAGTCACGATGCGGTTTACCCACGAGCAATGGATTTCGCGCGTGTAATAATTATTTTTCTCCCTTTGGATCACGATTATGAAAAATGTATGGTCCTTTTTTGTGTAATTCCTTTCCCGTAATAAAAAATACTTTACAACCATCGTCTTCCAAGCGTGTTATGAATATTTCTTTCATTCAACCTGAAAATCGAATCACCTGGAGGAGTTTAAAACCAAGGTGGTATCGATAGCGTAGTTAGCCGGCTCAGGCTACGTAAAATTATGTCAATAATCGTCTTCGAGGGAGTCGAGGGTGGTCGTTATTGGGGGGATATACGAGCAAATTTGAGTTACACGCTCTTGGGGGATCCTCCAGAATTCACTGCAGTCTGGGTAAAAGCATAATAACTCTACGCATCCGACCCACGAATCGAGGTTCCGCATGGAAGACCTCTTCTTTCTCCCTTTTTCACGGGGACCGGAAGTAATATTGAAAAGCGAATAAGAGAGCAAGGGTTTCTTTTTTTTTATGAAAGCTCGAAACTCGACTCCCTCGAACATTGTAACGGATGTCATCGATATCCTCCAGACCTTCACCTCCAACGGGGAAGTCGATCTCTCCGCTGCCGCCTTAACGGTTCCCTTTTGGAGGCAGGACGCGATCGAATGAACATTCGGAAATTCCCGCCCAGTTGTCGATTCTTGATAGACTCGGAAGAGACAAAAATGAAAAGTCTCCCAGGTTTTTCGAAAACGGGCTTTCTCGAAGGTCTTTGACCCACGGCTGCCCTCAAGGTTCAAAACAAAGGAACCTCTCCTTCTTCTTCTTCTTTCATTCCCAAGATTAAGTTAATCTTGCCTCGGTCGCGTTTCCCTTTATTCCGTGCGAAGCGTTATTCATTTAAATTTATTGGCATTCATTACCATTCAATTTGCTATCGAAGCGAAGAAGTTTCCTATTTTGTCGCTGCCTTTGCGAAAAATGTCGAAGCGACGCCGTTCGAAAAGTCGACGGATCATTTCGATGCTATTTGAGTCTCCGACGATTCATTAAATATGTCAAATCGGTGTAATAATTTTTTTAACACGGTTCAGAGGGAATCTTTTTATGCAAAATCCATTGTGCGTGAGTAAACCGCGTCATCACTGACAAACCACTGGACCTACCGAGACCATATTCCCGCTACAGCTTATTGAGATGGCGAGTAAGGTTTTTAGTTAGGTTTCTAGGTGGCGCTGGGGTAGAGTATCCACATTCGTGGGCAAATTTTGCTCATACTTGCGGAAAATGTTTGTTGGTCGAAGCGAAACTGTTTTAGAGGAATTTGCCTTCGGTAGGTGGCGCTACCGGCTGCAATTATTCAACATTGACGTTGAAAGAAAAAAAATATTTATATAAAAATATATGTTACTTTTTTCTCTATTTTAATTTTTTATAAAATGTCTCACGATCGGTTTCGATGTAGCCTAAGTATGGGTATTACCTGCGTGGCGGAATTAATTGCGGTGTCCCATAACTCGAGGAAATTAGTCGAAAGAGCGTATCAAGAGCAGAAAAGAAGGAACACCTGAATTGATATTTGATATTTCGTTGCCGCAGTTATTACACGAGCGCACGTTGGTCAGTGAGCTAATTCGTGTGGGGTAGCGTAATCACGGGATGGGGATAGAAATGAACGTTAGAGAAAATCCCACTCGGGGATAATCAGGGAGTTACGGCTAGTGAGTATGGTGGTCACGGTTAAGGTCCACCTGTCCAAACTTCCAGCGTGTACGTGAAAAGTACAGGTACGAAGGTATTGGTGAACCCGAAGTGCTTTCGTACAAATGTGTTACGCCCTCACACACACGCGAGACTGGCCTACCCGCATACGATGAGAACCATATCTCCTCTCGGTCCGCTTTTTTCCGTAACGGTTAAACTTACCCTCATGTACGAGGGTGTATTCTGTGATATAACTAAGAATTTTTTTTAGCCGGCTTTTTTTACAACCCCGATGTGGATATAGAGCCCGATGCAACTGCAGGATGGAAGCAGCCGAGAGAGGGCAGAAAATGGAGACGTCTTTAATAAAAAAAAAATTGGGGAAAAAAGCAAAACCCTAGAAAAACCCCAGAAGAAGGCATCGCTACGAGTCTAAGATGTCTTCGCCGTTATTATGGTGCCTTTGCTTGAAACGCAGAAGGAACCCGAAGCTACCGGGAAGAAGGGAAAGAAGTAATGAATAAATAACGAATAAAGAGACCGTGACCCATTCTGAATTTCATTGTAAAGAACGAGGACACCTATGCTAGACTTCCCCTATGGGCTTTAAGAAGTATCGCGTAACCGCTAATGTACATTTATTTGGTAATCCGATTTATTTTAAAATTACACGAATTTTTTACGCTGGTATTTTGAAACACGCTTTTCTCTGTTACGCAATACATCATTTTGGGGTATTTAAAAATTCATGCGAATCGGTGTAATAATTTTTTTTTAACACGACTCAGGGGGAATTTTTTTATATAACGTCCATTGTGCGTGAGTAAACGGCGTCATTACTGACAAACCACTGGACCTATCGAGACCATATTCGCGCTATAGGTTATTGGGACGACGAGTAAGGTTTTTAGTTACGTTTGTAGGTGGCGCTAGAGTAGAACATCCACATTCGCGGGCCGATTTCGCTCGTACTTGCGGAAAATGTTTGTTGGTCGAAAAGAAACTGTTTTAGCCGGATTAGCCTTCGGTAGGTGGCGCCACCAACTGCAGTTATTTAATATTCAATTCCCCTATCAATGGGAAATCAGGTTAGGGGGGAATTAATGAAGATGTTTGACTTAAGTATTCGCATTTACTCCAGTTCTGGAGGATCTTCGTCCTTGACTGAATGCACGTTGCGTAATACATCAGTGAAGAGAGAGAATAAAACATCCTCCCTAAAATGCACAAAAGAAGAGGAAACGCTCGAGACAAAACCCCTTCCGTGATTCCGATCGTGGAAAATTAACGAGCCGCAAATTTCTGAATATGCTATTCTTTATGCTACAATGTACACGAGAATTATTTAGCGATTCTATCTTTTGGCTGTAGCGACCATAAACGAATGCGATAGAGCGACACCTTTGTAGAAATTGTATAAACACTGGACTTCTAAACCTTTTGACGAGTCGTGACCGGAAGACAAAATAAACCACGCCCACGAGCGTTCGTCATTGGCTGCCCGGGCAGTGAATACTCGCCTCAAGCTCGCGTGCGGTGGAGACTCGCCTTTATGATTTTTCGGAATTTAATACATTTCAGAATAAATCGCGTAGTTTATTAAAAAAAATGTTTGAAGAAAAAAAGAAAATATTTTACATCCTCATTGAAGACGTAAAATAGGTTATCAACCAAACTATTACATGTTCGCGATATCACCTCGTTTCCTGTATACCACATTTCCATATTACAACGATAATGGGACGAAACCTGTATTGGATTAGCAGATTTACGAACCCGAAGAATTTTGATATTCTAATTTGTATATTCACGCTCTGTGATAATTGTTACTCGACATCCACGTTTTTAAAATCAAATTAAGCTAATACCAATTGTGAAATACAGTAAGAGCGACTGCAGCGCCACCTACTAAATGTAAAGTTATTTTCCGTTACTTGTATTTTTCGTTAGAATTTCTGATCACTCTCATCATCGATGAGAGCCCGTAAACGATTATTACTCATCAGCCGAATGGATATAGAAAATCATATACTATATATATAGTTATACCTTTCCCTTTTTGCTTACAATTCTTGTAAAAGACAAAGCGAGGCTCGTTGAAATGATTCATCCACCTGTTCGTGGTTTCTCTCTTGGCCTGGTAACAAGGTTGCCGCGAAAAATGTTTATACGAGAAGCGCACGCGCGCGAGCCTCCGCACTGTTTATACCGCCCGTAATGACGGTGTTGTATATTTACATTGGGGCATTCGTAATCACCGAATCGACTTTTATCGCGTAACGTAACGTAGAAGGCGAATAACGGCGGGGAAGCGACGCGATTACTCGGATTCATTATTTCGTAGTGGAATTTCTCATTTGCGAATAAGAGAGCGTATGTCGAAAGCGTAATGTCGAAAAGTGGGGTAACCATTTCCGTACCAACGCACACTTTGTATCGATGAGAGCGAAATTACCGGTCGGATTACGTTTAAAAACGTATTCCAATGGTTTCAATGGGGTTCGAGTGTTAAAATATTGCCAATGCAATTTACGAGCAGTAGAAATGCAAGAATATGAAATTTCCACGCTACATTTTCAGAGCGTCTCGACTCTGGAACCTTTATCCCGCGCCTTCTTCGCTGCAGTGGGGTGAGGGTACGAGTTTCGCAAGGGCATTTAAAATTACATTCGGCAGATGTCGTTACGGAGCTATCTCGGCGCTGGTATAATTCCTTTATTATTTTCAAAAGCGCACGAAACGCTTCATGGAGTCGCTTCGAGTGTTTCTTATGGGATTCTATAATAACTTATTTTATTTATGTGTAATGACGATGGGTATATATCTTCGCGTAACTGACTTTTACCCTATTTGACAATTCTAATGTAAACAACGTGACTTGGAAAGGATATATGTGCGAAGATGTATCGGTATTAGCGGGAAAATGGACGTCCATGTAAATAAAGTCATGCGCATAAACGCGACACACTCTTTTTGATATATCGATAGTCATTCTTTCACGCGCTGCATTAAAATTTGTAATTCGCTTTCTCACCCTTCGCGATGCTAATGTACATTTTTTTTCTTTCTAGAACCTAAGTTATTTCAAAGTATACGTACTTCGTACTTCGACTTTCTTGGCACGAAATAAGATTCTCACTCGCATATTTGTTTACAAAAGAAACTCTTTCTTTTAATTACATACACAATTTTCCAATTTCGTTACTCCCACATTGCTCCCAAATAAAAAAAAACATTTAAGCGTTCGGAAAAATTCCATAAACGTGTTAAAAAAAATCATTGAAGCTCTACCTTTCAAATTTGGGTTTTCGCGGTGAAAGAAAATTGCGCGATAGAAAATGGGGGAAAAAACCCTTAGATGAACCTTTTCTCAAATAGAGTCATTAAATTCCTTCCTTGTAAATCGAGACAGTTAGGACTTTGGGGTACACGCATACACAAGACGGCGCATTTACTTGTGGGGAGTAGAGTCGCCCCACTCCTCGGTGTCGAGGCCTGCTTGAGTCCCAACCGGGAACATCGCGCCATTTTTACCGCGCAACTTTACATGCGCACCAATAAGATTTGAATTTGAGTTAACGTATAAGTAGGGATCAAACCTCGTGGTGGCTTTGAAAAACGGAACTTGCGAGAGCAGGTTCCTCTTGAGCGTCAGAAAGACTTCAACTACCGATCGGTTTAGATCCAGTGCGTCGCGCATTTATCATCCTCTCTTCGATATTCGTTTTTAGTTGCGTCGTACGAGTAATACCGCTCCGTCCTCGTTTTCGAGAGACCCATCGAATTCGTTTTTCTCATCGAATATTCTACAAGAGTGTAGAAAAAAGAAGGAGGGAAACCTCGTCTTTCCGTCAAAGAAACAAAGAAACGTCGAGATGTTGGCCGCGTCGATTTGTCGTGATGTGCACTTCACGGTATTACCCAACAACACTATGTCCTCCTCTCGCGTTCCGAGGTGCCTTTTTGGCAAACCGAACCCAAGGGACACCGTGGAGATGTTGCAAGAGGCTTTGGAAGTGGAAAGGACGAGATTTATGAGACGATGGGGTGTCGATCCGGCCACGTCCGAGGATAAGGAGAACGTCTTCAAAAGGATAACCATCGTCGAGAAGACCAATGAGAAATCCCCCAAGAAGAGGCTTCATCCTTATTCCAGGCAAACTTGCATCCACGGTAAGTTTTTTTGGAGGAATCCGATGAAATCGAAAAAAGTTTCTAGTGATAACTATAGGCATCAAATATAAATTTCTAGTAATTTTAGTGTCCCAACTACTTTCGCGATCGGATCCAGGAGAAATTAAATAATTAGCGGCTTTATTATTTTTATTTTTTGGTGCCTGCGAATAAGTCGGAGGAACTAAAGTCATTGTTCGCGGGGTTCCGAGCTATCAATTGGTTTTTACGAAATGTGTTGAGTTATCGTCTCACAGGGAGTGTGCACCAGAAAGCGATTTTCGAGGGGCCTTGGTCACAGAGTCACGGTGAATTTTTTTAGGCCGCGAAAGTTGGAAAACAAAATGTATTATTCTAGTGGTTTTTGCTCATCGAATCTATATATAAAGAATATCCTATTTTTTATAAGTCTGTTTTAACCGATACCGTTGAACCGATGGCGATAATTTTCGTTTTTTGTTAATGAAAAAAGTAGTACCTAAAGTAGATATTTGAAATTGCGTGTTACGTTTATGAATAATCTAGTTTTGGCGGGAAATTAGTAACACACAACGGTCCTTTATGTTTGGAGTAAAGCCTATAAGCAGGCGTAAAGCTTGGAGTAGTCGCGTGGCTGGAAACCTGTTTTCCATTATATATCAGATCCCCCCCTTCCCTTCTTTATTTTTTTTCTTTTTCAGGTGTAGAAGGGAGCGACCATTTCGTTACTCCTCTCTCTTTCTCTCTAGGACGTGTCTCTCGATCATCCTTCTTTCGGCTTCTCGTTTTACACCTAAAGACCCTGAAAACTTTTCTTCTTCTATTCTATTACACATACATAACATTGTACCGGAGTATCTCTTGCGTATTCGTTAAGGAAATTTCGATTTTCGACTGGCACGCAATTCTATCCGGGCCTTCCCCCAAAAATGGGGTAAAAATTAAAATTTTTAAAATGGGGTTGGGCAAGTCATTTCTGGGGGTAATTTTTCCCGCAGAGTCGATCCCAAAGGTCAAATTTGACGAAATCCTAGCGGAAGTTGGAGAAAAGTAGGTTTTTTGAGGAAAAATCGCATTTCCCCTTGGGAATTTTGACAATGAAAATGGATTCCTCGGGAAAAAATACATCGGATATGGGTTTCCCAAGAATTCAAAAAAAATTGTTCCAAAAACGATTTTTTGGGTATACCCCTTCCCCCAAAAATAGGGTAAAAATAAAAGTGTTAAAAATGGGGTTAGACAAGTCATTTCTAGGGGTAATTTTTTCCGTAGAATCGATTCCAAAGGATAAATTTGATGAAATCCCAGCGGAAGTTGGAGAAAAGTAGGTTTTTTGAGGAAAAAATCCATTTCTCGTGGGAAATGTTGAATTTTGACAATAAAAATGGATTCCGCGGAAAAAATACAACGGATATGGGTCTCCCGAAAGTTAAAAAAAAGTTTTGAAAAGTCGAATTTAATTCCTTCCAATTTCGGCGCATCTAGAAGTATTGTTATTAGCAATTGGACAAATTGAACCGAATCTCTGAATCTGAAAATTCAAAAGCGAGTTACAGACGTTAGAACGTAGCGTGCATATACCGAATCACATGCATGACTCACGCGGTAAAAGCGGTCACCTAAACGATGCGTCTAAGGGTCTTATGAGTCACTGTCATAGGGTTCCCCATTAGGAAATCACCATCGCGGTCTTGGAATTCCCCGAATAGAGAACCTTTCTTCTCCACGTACATATTTGAACCTCTTAAAATACCTCCGCTATCTCACCTAGTCTAAACTCTAACGTGACTGCACACTCAAACTTGTCTACACGCGTGTACGTGAACCTATGCACACGTTGCACCAAATAATCGGTACATTAAAGTTTTCTCTCGTCGAAATATTTCTTTGGAATTTTTCGAAATTTTAACGAAAAAATTGTATTCTCGTAAAAAAAAATTTTGTCAATTTAAATTTCGGGTGTAACAAAAAAATTATACTTGCAAAAATTCGCATAAATTTAATTATGCATTCGAGGGGGTTTCCCTCTACGAGTAAACGTCCCCCCAAAAATCGTTTGTTTAAATTACAAATCCCATAACGAACATGGGGGGGAAGAAAGCCTGAGAATTTCCGTTTGGTTCCAAAGTTCTCCCTCTTTCTCTTAGTTCGCGATAATGACTGGCCAATAAAACCGAGAATCAGATCTTAAACGAACTTTTTTTTTTGGAAAAGGGGAACTTTTGCTTGTACCATTAAGACCATCGGTACGAAGAAAAAACAGGTGGTTCGTGACCTTCGGAAGGTCCGACAATCGCGTGTTACGTGCATACAACCGATTTTATCGTGGGAAAAGACGGTCACAAGCGCACCAACAGGTGTCGCAGAAAAGGGCTGCGCGATATCGTAGCGCTTCGTTGACTTCTTTGGGGAATTCGCCTTATCTAAATTAAAACGTGGGATTTAATGGAACCTGGATTTTAAACGCCCTGTTTTGGAATTTCCACAAAGTGCAAATTCGACGTTCTCATTGGCCAAAACCTTTTAATCGATTACTCGCTAATTATTCCGAATTTCGAAAAATGGTACACGACTATTCATTCTCCGATTTTCACCCTCTACCATCGCCTTTCGGCTTCGAACTCTTCCACGGCGCACCCTGAAACGCAGGACAGACGTTTCCGATTTGGTAGACGAAGGATCTGTTTGAGGCTCCAAATAACCTGGAGGAAGGAAACGTCACGTTTTGAAACGGACGAACAAAGGGAGACTTGCGGGAGTGGGCATAAAAGATGAAAAATGCAGTTTTCGTTCTTTTACCGATCTTTGGGAGCGATTTCTCTCTTTATCCGATTCCGTCGTAAAATGTAAGATTTCCAATAGCATATGGACAGGTAGTTAGACCGCAGAGAAGTAGCGAAGAGTAACAGATGTCGATGCAAAATCGTCCGAAATTTTGCTGAAAGAGAAAAGGTTTATACCCGATTCACGATTCTTTCAACGTTTTCTACCATATGTCGTGCCCTTTATTTATGCCCTCGCGTTGCTCCGAGTAACGCGGGAGACTGCATAAATACATGAAAGTTTGGATCAAATTTTGGGTAGACAAAAAATTATGCTGCCAAGAATTCAAAGAGAAAATGCAATCCACGATTTTTTTATTAATTGACAGCAATTTTTGAGGAGCAAATTAATTGTCTTATAGAAATTTTATTAAAAATTGTAAACTTTCCACGTCGTTTGTTGTATTTTTCTGAATATTTCCACGTTGATATTTTATTTTATTAATTTGTTATTTAAAATAAAAAGAATCTACTTTGTTTCAAATAAAAAATCTATGAATTATTGGCTAACTTGGTCGATTGTAATCGTGAAAATTTGGTACCGACGAAAATGGAGTCACTTGCCGGTTTGGTATCAGATTTCAGCTGGATTTCGAATGGAAACGGATTCAAAAGCCCTTTAAGCTGCGAGTCCCCGATCCGGTTCCAGTTCGGTTGAATGCGACTGAATAATATTTTTATTGATGTAAGATTATATGCAAAGTGCACTATCACCCGTAGGTGTTGCGAAAATTCTGCACGTATATCGAATACCGATACATCTTAATTTGTGTAGCTGCTCGGAAATTTGCATGCGGAACAATTGGAGGTGTATGTAAATGTGACATATGCAATTTCATTGTGCTTCCACTTGTTCTCAATGAACACATGTAGGATGCGCGGAAAAAGAAAAAAGAATAAAAATATTTATTCGAGCAGGGTGCATATTTGCACTTTATTTACCGTCGATCGACGTTTATGCGAATAGAGAAATCTAGTTTTTTTAAAAAATAATATTGCGTTAGACCAATATTTATGGGACTAATTTTTATTTATTTTTTTTCTGAGTGGCTAAAATGTGTCCAGAGTCGCCAAAAATTTCGATACTTTTGTATTCATTTATTATTAATTATTTTATTTATATTGCGTCCCGAAGGTAATGCGTGAAATTATAAAAGCACAATAATTTTATACCAGAATTAGTAGTTTAGTAAAAGTTGGGATTCAAAATTAGAACGTCTTGTTGCAATTTTATATTTTTTTCTTTCAATCTAAGGAAATTCCGCTAAGAAACTTTTAAATTTCACCATAAAATCGCAAATTTCTCCGCGCTAAAATATTGACAATTTCAAATGAAAAATCTAATTACTAATTTTTGTGGTTACAGATTACTGGAGAGTGAGGAAAGGATGCGACGTGAAAAAACCACTGAATGACTCGAAGGACGCTAAGACGTCATCGACGAATTAGCTGTTTAAGAATTTCTGGAGGAAACGGACTCGACGGATGCGACGAAGAAGGAAGAATCCTTTGGGATCGCAAAAAAGACAAGGTCCATCCGAAGAACTAACTATTTATGGCTCTCGCATATTTATATCTACCGCACAACCTGCTGTGGGATATTTATTTTCCTGCTACCGCTATTCTCCTCGTGTATACTAATTTTCCTGTAATTGCAACGACGACTTCGCGAACGGAAGAATTACCGCTGGAATAATAACTCGATTAGATTTTAAGGGACACGAACGAGCGGGGGAGAAAAAAAATGTACTTTTTTTGTAAATACGTAATAATTAAGAAATCATTCATGGAGGGTTTGATGGACGACACGAGACCCCAGGACCTCGGTCCCCGCGAGACAACTGATACTTCTTTCGCGTGGACCCAGGTTCCCTTATGGTCTTTCCCATAATCCACTGTAAAATAAACGAAAAAATGTAAAGGAAGCGTCGAGACCAACTTGCAAGGAAGCAAGGGGATGACGATACCCATTGGCTCTGAAAGTTGGTCTTGGCTTCCTCTTGCTGACTCTAATGTAACAACTGTCCATCGGAAGCCTAAAGCACGGTCGTTTCTTGAATGAAATAGCGATGCAGCACCTCCAAAGATTCATTTAAAAGATTGATCGAGGCTTTCGGCTCCTCTGGTTCAAGAGGAAACTCGAAAGTCCACGTATCCTTGCTGTCCTGCGTATCTTTGATATTAGATGTAGTAGAAACTTCGCTGATATGCTTATAATAATTCTTAACAATTAAATGAAACTCTAGTCACGGTAGTCGATTAAGAGACTCGTCAAATAAAATATCAAATTTTTTGCATTACTTTTTTTATCCATTGTGTTTTTTTTTCTTGCACTTCCTCTTATTCTCAATTTCCTCCTATTCCTTTCCCACCCTAAGGGCACATCGATAAGATGTAATTTTTGAAAACTGAATTACCACTTTTTTCGAAAAAGTTCATTTTTCGAGACCAGGAGAATGTCCCTACTATGTGAAATGGTTACAAATGGAAATTTCGCGTAACCGTTACCAATATTTGACTGTGATTGCCCTAATTTTATTTGTTAAAGTTCAAAATCAATTAACAAAAAATGTTAGATTACTATTTTTGTCACTATTGTTTCTCTAAATTATTGTTCCAGAATTTTAATCGTTGAAAAAAGATGAAAATTACTTTCAAAAAATTTATTAAAAAAATTTCTAATTAACCGTTTGAGTACCACATGCCACTTTCGCGTTCTTCAGATTTTGTGTCGAAAAAAGGCCAACGCATTTTTTTTAAAGTACAGCTTCTAATCAAAAACGTAATCAAAGGAGCGCGATTGCGCTCTTCGGCATTTTGGACGCGTAATCGTAAGAGCGCGATCGCGCTCCTTGGCGCTTTTCGATCGTCTTTTTTCAAAACCCTCTGGTACGCAAACGGTTAATCCCGAAACAACACACCCTTGAGCGAAATCATCAAGATTTTTGATAATATTTTACGGGTATTAATTAATTTGTGCCGGACTAATTGGGCGATCGCTTACTTATTAAAATGTTCGTCTCCAAAAGGAAGATAAAAATGTGACTTCTTGTTTACCTCCACTTCGTTGACGTGCTGCTGCAACACTTAAGCCTAAACGTAAACGTCTGGCGCAAGAAGGTTTAGGTTTGAGAGCACGTGCGGCTTTGGGACAACTTTTTAAGACGACTGCTTATTTATGTGAGCCTACTTCCAGATGAACGAGTTATCCAAACTTTACCGATGAAATTTTGACAAACGAGACTACACAATGTTGTGACTGCTCGAGTCTCTCGTACGTGCACCGAGAAACAAATTCGACCGAACCGATAAAACAATTTTTTTGTTTTTCTTCCTTCCAATGCCCCCTAATAAATATTTCATGGGTACCAACGATATCTATTGAATTTCAATGTGGGACAATTCGAATTCTCGAATTTCCATGGGACCCCATACACAAATTTCATTTTTGAAATCGTAACACATGTGAAACTTTGCAAACAAAGAAAAAAGGGACGTTTGTCGACACGCCAAGTCTGTCCCCCGATTCACGCCGCGTGGGTCGCAATGGTATACGCTACTTCATTTATTATGACCCTTGCGGCCTGAACGGGAGGTTCAAAGGCTAATAAAAAATTAAATCTGAAAATTAGAGGCTTTTAAAAAATTTCATTTTAACACTATTTCTGCCAAAAGTGCCAAAAGACACCTTTTGGAAATTCAATTTCGAATTATTTTCGAAGTTTAATTTAACTTTTTTTTGAGATCCACAAACGGGAGACGCTTGGCAGAGCAATTACGTCCCCATAAAAAATTTCATACTAATTAAAAAATCTATTTCATTTATAATTCTATATTTTTGCTTTCGGATTTTTAATTACGTATAATTAGCGCGGTAGAAATTTGGTAACTCGATGTAACCAAATTTGCTCTCGGTCGCTAATGACGACCCAAGAAGCGACTTAAAATGAAAATAAAAATAAAACTTGTAGTATCTCGTCGCTCCTGTGGGTGATACGAATAAAATAGGTTTACACGATGATGTAGCCGGTATCGAGACACGAAATCGGCACGAGTTGGAATTGATGAAGGGAACACGAAAACGAGACAGCTGAAAAGAGTAGTTTCTGTTTTAGTGACGGATTGCATTTGGTGTGTAACGTTCCGATCCACCTGGACGCGTGCCATGGGGGTCACGGCGTACAATGGCAATATGGACATTTACTTACTCGTGAGGAATCAAAATGGGAAGAGCGAAATGGGTGTACAGCGTTTGCGGGGACATGGGGGTGGGCTTGAAAATGTTACGTGTATCCACTTAATTATAATGCCGTGCATCAGTGAAGGCATCAGAGGCAGATGTGGCATTACGCAAACTAATAGACGTCATTTTCGGCAAAATGTCCCATTTATTCAGGAATCACGTGATCCGGTCAATTCGGGAATGGAAAAATATAATTGCGTTTACCGAATTAATGATCACCCCGAGTCAAACAGGAATAGTGCGAGAAAACACAATTTTCGAAGCAACATTTTTTTTTTCAATTTTTTTTGCGAGAAAATGATTATTTTTTCCTATAAAATAATAAAACCTTAAAATTCAAACACTCGCACCGATATTATTTTTAAACAATAACGTGGAACCAATTATTGATCACTCTCATAATAAGCAATTACGATCAATAATTAGTTCAGGTCGATCAATAACAAGATTCACAGTATTGTTTTCGTCTCGATTGTTTACAATTAATACTAGCTCGAAAATTTCGATGAGTTTTATTATTTTATGCGAAGAAACAATTATTTACACGCAAAAAAATAGGAAAAAAAAGTTGTTGCGTTAAAAATTGTGTTCCCGCGATACTCGTGTTTTACATAAACCTACCCCTCGGTCGTTAACGCGATAAAGACAATTTTATTTGTTTTGAAGAAATATAAACTTTGGAGTAGGATGAAATATAATAATAACCACGCGGTTATTCGTAAATAATACACGCGTAATGGCTACCCTCGAGGTTTACAGATTTTTTTACTGCCAAGTTATTACAGATAATTCGATGTAATAAAACATGCTGCGTAATAATAGTTTCTTCGTAACGAAAATCATGATCTTAATATATATCTAGAACAGAATTTGCAATTAAGGGGGTAGCGTTATTACAGCTGCAGCAGCAGAACCATTGCGATTCTTTACCTATAAAACGCCACTCGGGTGAAATTAGGCCAGTTTCCTATTATCCTTCGTCCAACCCGTTATCTCCATCTTTGTTTAACTGGAAAACCGTTTTAAGGTTTTTAACAGCCAGGTTTATTTTTTGTTAGCGGCTTGTGGAAGAGAAAATTGCACGAAGCGTTAACGAGAAAACCGCAGACTATTGTTTCTTTTAAGAATTTCTATGCAAAAACTTGCAAATTACTATTTTCAGTTAAATTATGATTTTTATATTTTTCTAAATGAAATTTTTTGAATTTTTTTTTGCATCAGATGTGCTTTTTGTAGAGATACTACTTTTCATACATGAACTTGTCTCGATTTTTTGCACCAGAGGTGTTTTTTGAGGGTTACTATTTTCAGTGAAATTATGATTTTTATATTTTTTTAAATTACAAAAGAAATTACTATTTTTAATTAACGCTATTTCCACCAAAGGTGTCGAAAGGCACAAACGAGAGGAGCTTAGTAGAGCAATTATGCGTTTGTAAAAAAATTTGGTATTAATTAAAAAAAATCTATTTTAATTATAATTCTATATTTTTGCTTTTGGATTTTTTATCACGTATAATTAGCGCGATGGTGCATTACATTCTGAAACCGAAGCTTTACCTACGCGAGGCCACCGAAGGAATGAGCGTGATGCGTGAATGAAATCGAAACTGAAGGATACGGTCACTGATAGTTCAGGTATATCGGCCGTCTCAGGGTACGACCGTAGAGAAATGGGAACAGTGACGTTCAAGAAATAATTAAACGTGTAGAGGGAGAAGACAATTTAATACTCATGGGAGTCTGGAACGGAGAAACGAGATGGAGGAAAAAAAAAGAACGAATCGAATGCAGCATGGGAGAGGAAATGGGAAAGAAGTGCTCGTTCTGGGACGAACAGAAATTCCCATTCGCGAAGATTTTATGGTTCGGGATTAAAAAATTGGAATAATAATAATTTCAAATTTTGCATTTTTTATTTTCAGGGGGACCAAGGGGGAAAAAGTGTCAAATTAAAAAATTTGAATAATACTAATTTGAAATGTTTCTTTTTTTATTTTTTACTGATACTCAATTTTATATTTTTCTACACCAACTTCCTAAATTAGTATAATTTTCTTTTTTTTTACTACATCCAATTTTCGCGCGCGTACGTAAATCAATGAAACGATAATCAATCAAATAGCACAATTCCCCAATACCCGATCGATTTTACAACAACATCTTCGGACCAAACAACAGAAAACAGATACGAGCCTGTGATCTATCTTTGCTCCCTTCAGTGTACAATTCAAAGCTGTCAATTCCAGAAGGCATGACTCATCCTGCGGTCCCGACACATATGCTTCCAGGTGTGGAAATCGAAATATGAAAGCGTTTAATGAATACATCGATCATAATGGGTATGTATTACTTCATATATCGGATCCTCGAAATAGCCTTGGTACGCGGGGCAAGACGTAATTGATTGAATCAACGGAAACTATAATTTACCCTGAAACTGATGCCCTCTTTTTGCCATTATGTCTCTCGATCGCTGATTTCACGGAGAAAAATTGCAATCGATCGGCGCCCTAGAAAATCGTTATTAATTTCCATTCTAACGCGAAGCTGAAAATTGATTGGAGTTGAAAAGAATTTTTTTTATAGCGTAGCCCTAGTATTTAATTATGCTAATAATTAATAAAAAATACAAACAACAATCTTGATATAAATATAAATATGCTAAAAATTAATAAAAATCGTTAAATAATTTCTCACAAATTATTCTACTAATTTTTCCTGAATTTCAAATTTCAAATTTCTTCATTAAACGAATTTGGTTATTGCAAATATGCACTTTCGTGCATTAGATCCTACTAGAATTTTTTTTCCCCAGCATTTTGAGACGGATTTCAATGAAGTTTGGACCCTTTGCGCGATCGAGTGTCCTTTCACTAAACGACCGCGCCATTTCCAGTCGAAAATATTGTGAAAAGGAAAAGGATACATTCACAGAATGAAAGAAGGTACGAAAGTGGCGAATTCAAAGGTGGCAGTGCCTCGCCTAGATCCTGTCTGCCGGCCAACAAAATAGTCCTGCGAAGCGTGAAATCACTTCCACTCGGGACGTGGGTATAGCGGAGATAAAAAAGAAATCGTCGGTTTTGTTTCGGTCGTTACATTCGAATGATTCTAAGCTACGAGTTTACGCTTATCGCGCCTGGGAGACCTCAACCTTCTCTACCCTTATGCGTCGAGGAGTCAAAGAGGCTCGACCGCGGTTTCTTGCTTATTCTTTGCGTCACTCTTATTAATTTTTGCATTTTTGGACATTATATTTTACCCTTCCGAAATCTTCGAGGGGTGGTGCAAAAAATCGCGAATTACACGCACACGCGCACGCGGGGTTTGCGTATCGTGAGACTCGGAATTGCGGTATTGTAACTTTATGGTGGATAATCTTTATGGTGTTTTGGTCCACTGACCAAGTCAACCGAGAGTTGCATGAAAACCACACGACTTGGAAATCTACCTATGCATTTTTTGTCTTATTCATTTTTGACATGGATATCTTTCAGGGAATTGCTTGAAATTTAATATCGTCCGAGTATCGAAAGGCAGAAGAGTCGAAACTTCAGTAAAAAAAAAAATAATAATTAAGCGAATTCAGACAAAGCTTACCGAATAAAAATAACAATTTCGCCAAAAAAAAAGATATCAATTTTTTTCGCCAAAAAAAATTCAAAAAATAAAATGATTTAATTATCGTTGCTTTATTTATTATTATAAAAATTAATATCCTCCGCGTTTAGGTACTTGGCACCTAAATAATTAAAAAAAAAATTTTTTTTGTCATTTTACACGTCGTTCGTTGCCCCTTTCAGACACAAACCACGCGTTCCCTGATCCTTCGGTTACACGAATGCATCTTTTCCCGTATGTGTCATTCGAGTTTCGATCTCCCTCATGACACGATGCACCGTATATGCAAGCACCAAGCACCTTCTTGGACGGGCATCCGGTCCAGATTGCCTGCGGCTGCTCTTTTTCATTCTCTTTTTTCTTAATCTCGGGGGGCAGCATCCAAGTTAATTTTAGAATTTTATTCTCTGGAGAAAGGGGCTAAGGGACTAACGACAACATCGAATCGCGTTAAGAAAGGAAGGAAGAAAGTTTCATCGACGAATTTAACGACCCTTTTTAAGATCCTGGTGAGTCTCGAGGATCGGAGATTTCCGTTGCCTAGGATCCAGGAGTCGAAGAATATAAAAATGTGGTTGCAATTATTGCATTTATACAGTCGGTGCTGTTTTTAATTAATTATGGTTAAAATTACTATATATTTTTCTTCTGTAGCGGATTATTGGAAAAGATTGAACAATAAAAAAAAATTATTTTATATACGACGCTTGATGCATATTTAGGTCATCGGAATGCTCGGTAATTGATACATATGCATTTGTATGTCTCATTATTTGTATCCAAAGACTTCTCTTTCGTCAAACTGTTGCAGATATGTGTCAGATGTCTTTCAAATATGAAAGAGCTATCAATGAGCTTATTGAAAGGATCTTTTCTTCCCTGCATATCAATGGTGACGCGAGAGAAGAGAGAGAAATGAAAAAAACTTCTCAAGGCTTTTAATTAACATTTCCACGTAATGAAAGATGGTAGAAGATGTAGTATTTTATAGCATTCCGAGAAGATGCATTTGACCCCCTTTCGGGATTCGTCTTATAATTAGCATGTAGGTACTAAAATTATTTAGAAGGATAAATGTGTATATAAATATAAATAAATATAAATAAATATGTGTATATGAAAATATAAATATTGACACTAAAAGATAAATTAAATAAAAAGAAAAGTAATTTGTAAAGAAAAATAAGTATGTGTAATAAAAAAAATGAGGAAAATCAACTAAAGAGGCGTGGAGGCTTGGAACTGATTAAACAAAATGTCCCTTTAATAATTTTCATAGTTTTGAGTCGAAAAGAGTAGGAATTATGGCGTTTGTGGTAACGCATTAATAAAACCACAGAGAATCCAGTCTTGTAATGACAGTAACCGAGATTTATCGCTTTACACGCAAACGTTGTTTTAGCATTCATCTCTAATAGACTTGTTCGCAAAGCAAGGAATAATTAATAATTCCTTGCTGTGGAAAAAAAAACTGCCGAAATCGTTCTAGTTACATTTTTCTCGTGAATAAAAAAAATTGCAGGAATTATTAATTCAGCTGGTATCGGTTTCCTAACATTTAATGACTTGTAAGAGATGAACAATAGAATATCGTACATAGGAAAGAATTGATAAGACTCCGGATGTTTTATATACGTGGTATCTTCTCTGCGTTGCTATATTCGACGAATTCTATTACATACCAGCGAGTGTCTTTTAGAACAGAAGAATAAATAACTAGAAATGTGTCAGAGATCCGAGAACAAAAAATTTTTTTTAATTATTTCTCGATCCTGCACCAATTATTGATCACTCAAAATCATTATTTGCCACGTAAATGAATAATATTGAATTTTTTAAATTACGATTGAATTTTTTAATGACGATAATATGCAATTTTTTCTAACCGCAGAAATTAATAAAAATGGAAAAGTCGACGAATTGATGAATAATTAGTGTCCGATCGATAACCAGTCCAGTGACGGTATATTTAGCGATTTATCAAAAAGATCCCCGAATTTACGTCGATTTCATATAAATATCGTACAATATAATCAAATATGTTTTTCGACACAATGAATGTTAATGACTCGAAGGCTTGGAAACACCGGAGCCACTTGAATGGATTAAAAGGGGTACAAGGTGTTAGTGTCAAAAAACACGAATACTCGGCAAACCAGTTTAAAGATGTACCAAATGACGCGCGGAAAAGGCACTAATAAATAACGGAATCCCAGAGAGGATATGAATACCCTTAATTACTAACGTCCGTTGGATGCAACGCAAACTTGAAATACTACGCGTTTGTTAATTTGCATAAATAGCAGCGATAGGGAAATAGACGGACAGACGCGTGTCGCTCGTCCGTTTCCGTTGGGTTGGATTAACTTTGGGGAAATGCAACTCGACGGGTTCATTAAGACCCCCAATAATGGCTATTGTGGACACACAATTTAAACTTGCCTTCTTTCGTCCCCCCTTTTACCTTGTAATCATTACACCACTACGCACGATATGCAACCCTCGATATGCATTTCACTATTTATATAAACAGCAGCGCAAAGTACCTTTTATAAAAGTCACCTTTTTGGGTGAGCGATGGGTCAAGAAAGTCCGGACAAGCCATCTGCCCGTCCGGTTGAAACTTAAAAATCTATGTCGTTTGAAAAATCGCGGTGGGGTCTTCGCCCGAATCGGACCGAAAATTAGAGCGTCACCTACCGAACGCGAAACACGTTAAAATATCCTTCCTTCCGATCAAGAAATATTTCCCGCAGAAATGAGCAAAATCGGCCCATAAATGTCGAAGCTATTCTACATTTATCGCCACCTATCGGAACGAAACCTAGCTAAAAACCTTACTCGTCACCTCGATAACCTATGGTGCGAATACGAGGTTAATAGGTCCAGTGGTTTTTCAGTGATGACGCGGTTTACTCACAGTAAGCGACTTTCCGGGCGCTTCGAGCGCTCGAAAAACTCGCAAATGGCAGATGTTTCGAGACGCGCACTTTTTTCAAGACGCGCGTATTATTTCAATCGGGATTTCTTACGGTGTGTTTTTTTGTTATTAAAAAAATGCCCCTTTTCCGGAAATAGACTTCCCTTTAAAAGCGACACATTTGAGGCAAGGGAAGAGGTTGGGGCGGCCAGCCTCCCCACAATTTTTCATTTAAGGACGAATCTCTTTCTCTCTCTTTTGACTCTCGAAACCCTCGAGGCGTAAAGCAAAGTCTATAAATAGTACGCGTTTGGTACAGCGTTAGTATGTAAAAATATTAAAGTCCCGTGGTACATTTAACACACAAAGCGAACACGTGGGCCAAACGAGTCAACCTCATATGCACAAGGGTATAAATAGTTAAACGTAGATGGTTGATAAAGCCAAGGGAATGCAGTTTCGTGCAGAGTACTTTAAATATTGTGGAAGAGCTTTCAAACGCTCACGCGTCGCTGTGCACTCTGCATCGCAAATGTTATATTAATCTTATCTCATTTCGTTACTTTTATCGATTACTTTTTTCCTCTTTGACATTTCTCTCGATTTTCCAGTATTGAAATTTACGTTCGCTCGTACTCTTACACCTTTTCTTACTCTCAAGCCCGATCCCGGCACTCGCTTGCAAGAATTCCGAGCCCAGTTCTAGTGACAATTATCGGTAGACACTTGAGGTTGCAATCCTAGTGACAATGTTGATGGCAAGACATAGGTAAGATCATTCTTTCAATCATTTACGATTTTCTGGCACTCATTGTCAGTAATAATCGCGCTAATTCAATTTTGAGCCGATTCTGAGTTCGAATGCAACGAAATGGGGCAAGATTTGGATCTAGTTCCGAAAAAATTCAGGTTCTAGAGTTTCTAGGGTCACTAGATCCGCATTTCATTATTTGCCGTTTTTGTAAATACAATTTTTAACAAACCTGTATTTTTTTTTCAACGTTAAGTGCAAGTAAAAGATTAATTTCTCTCATTATAAAATCATAAGAAAATTATCGAACCTTTTTTATCAACATTATTTTCAATCAATTGGGAAAAAATATAAGGTAGAACTGGTAACTGATCTCGGACTGATTTTTATTTGTTTATATTCGTTAAGATCTTTCTTTTTTTTACCAGATTTTTTTTGACAGAACCCTTTGTTTTATTTTTTTATAAAAGCCTTTTTTTATTAATTTGCTAATTTTCTATCAACAGAAACCTCTTTTTTTTCTTATCCTGCTATTCCTTGATTAAATTGCTTGCTGGGGATTTGCTATGTTTTCGCTAGGGTTTTTCTAGGGTTTAACAATTAATCATTTAATTATACAAAAAAAAGCGCATAATGTCTCGAAAATTGTATTTCCTGGTAGCAAATAATGAATCTGCAGTTTACAAATTTTCCCGATTTATCGCGAAACGATTAAGGGATCATCACAGTGCGACCCCCCGAAAAATAGCAGATTTTCGCGATATTCTTTAATGGTTAGGATAGGTTAATCGATCTGATTTTTTTTTACAAATCAAGGTACTAATGAAGAACACAAAATGATGTTTTAGTATATCGAAAATTTCGGTTTAAAAAAACGGTTCCGTATAACGTCCAGGATTGCGGCCGCAAATTTGATCTGAAACAAAAATTTCAAAAAGATTATTAATCTGTAGGAAAGGCGCTATCGGCCTATGGAGGTTTTTTTTAAAATAAAATTTGACAAAACGGCGACGGTTTAAACAAAGAGTATCGATTCCTGCCGAATTATTGGACGAATGGACAAAAGGCGGCCGACGTTCGCGCGGATCTGCTCGGATTTGCTCCATATTCGAAACTCCCTCGAAACGCGGAGGAAATTCTCCAGTGGTTGGAAAGCATTGTACGATTGTAATTGATATCCGCCAACCGAGCGGGAGAAAAAAGCTGTACGGCAAACGTACATCTATCTTTATATCCTGTCCTGTGGTTGCTTCTGCATCCGGTAACTTTCGCAAAGCAATAATAGGGAATGTGCATGTACGTGTACCCTTTTCTCTCTCCTAACGACAACTATACGTATAGCGTTACATATGGGATTTAAACGTGTAACATTACATCGAGGTACTTACTTTGGCCTACCTTCTCTCCTCGTCTCTTTTTCCCTCCTTTCCTTTTTAACTCGATTTCCATATACGCGAAGAAAGAAAGGCGTACGTGGACGGCTTGAGTTTCTTGAAACGGAGAGGAAAAAAGTAACAGGGTGAGAGTTGAAAAAAAAAGATGGAGGGGGAGGGGGGGTTATTGTGTAAAAGAGGGTTTTAAATTCAGACTGGCTGAATGTGCCCTCATATTCTTTTTGTTTATACCCCCGTTCCGCCCCTTGAGTCGCCGCTCTTCTTTCAACCGCGATATCCTTCCTATGGTGGTTACTGTGCTCGAAAGTTGCAATTTCTGGATTGGCCCCTTTGCTCTCGAGTAAAACCCAATATTCGACCCTCATTTTTTTCTTTCTTACGAAACGAGGGTTAACGCTATTTCTACCAAAGGTGTCAAAAGACACATTTTGGAATTTGAATTTCGAATTATTTTCGAGGTTTAATTTCATTTTTATTTTTAAATTCAGAATAGGGAGGTGCTTATTAGAGCAATTACGCGTCTGCGAAAACTTTGGTAATAATTAAAAAATTTTATTTTAATTAAAATTCTACATTTTTGGTCAAATTTCCGGTAGGTCTATTTTCAAAATTTTAAGAAAATTTGTTTTCCAAATTGTTCTATTTGCCTCAATCACTTTTTTATTGTTGGATCTACACTTACTGCATCCAACAGAATCGTTGAATAACCACTCGCTTACAGCTACAACCCTTTTTGCATCTTTCTCGAAGTGAAATTCCACTTCCGAGTGGGCTAATCATAAAAAAGCGCGATTGCCCGCTTCCTCGTTATTGTTGATCAGTTGAATTTCCATTTTATCAACGCGAAGTGTCGACTGACGAAAAAAAGAGCGATTATCTTTCTCTTTTTGCGTTGCATAAAGATATACAACAGTACATTGTTGATTCGTGGGTTGTCGACAGCGTCACTGACCTTTCCTAAAGACGCAAAGGCGAAGCCAGGTCCGGTATTACGGGTAAATGAAATGTTGGCGAACCCACGATTCACGGCACATACGTACATATATGTACCACGGTTGCACATCCCACGCGAATTCATTTCTACAGATTGAAAATATGATTGCCAAGAAGTATCCCTCGAGAGTTGAGTTTCGGAGGGGATGAAGGCAACGCCGCGAGAGAGGAATGGAAGAAAATCTTCCTGCATCGTCAACTTTCGAGCACTTTTTCACCCAAATGCACTAGACTGGCCGCAAAATGTACGAATATCTCGAATTACAATTATTTTTTTAAATTTGTTTTTGCCGGTTTCTGAATTTTCATTGACTCCAGAAACGAAGTGTCACGCGAGAGGTGACTGGAACGTTCCTTATAAATGAATTCCCGTCACGTCAATTGTGACACCAGAGTCCAAGGAATTAATATTGATCCTCTACAAAATCATTTTTGTTTTCCTTTTATTAAACTATATATTTATTAAAAAAATACCAAAAATGGATGGAAACAAAATTTTTGTTTAATAATTTTTAATTGACTTGAAATTTTTAATTAATTGAATCTTGAAAGGGGAAAGAAAAAAAACGTAATTATTTTATCGTGATAGAATTGTATAATATTATCATTATTATTATTATATTATAATAATAATTTTTGTTTAAATAATTTTATAATAATCAACTTTAGAAAAATTGTATCACGACAGAATAATTAATGGCGACACATTGAATTAAAATTTTTGATTTTTACGTTTTTCCGTGTCCCCTTTAAAGGTCTAATTAAATAATAAATTCCAAATTCGTAGATTACAAGAAAAGTGAAGTAAATGGCATAATTTGGAGGCAAACCAGGGGAGAATCGTGTAAGATTTTTCAACACGCTTTACCGCGGTGCATTATCGCATAAAATTTATGTTAATCGATGGCATTTCTAGGAAATTCAAATTAAAGACGGATGTAGCGCAAAAAGTAGCACTTCGATGCACGTTTTTGCTTTCCACCGTATGGAAACCGATCTCCCTTGCGTATACACTGAATTAATGATGAAAATGTCCATATGTAGCAAATGTAACAACGGGAAGTTGTTTCCAGTAGCGAGAAAGCGAAAAAAGCACCAGAAAGAATGCTTCGAAGCGAACGGAAAAGGCAAAGAGAGCAAGGGAGGCTTGGAAAATAGGGTGAGCGTGTTATAGTTATTCCAAAAGCCTGCCGCGTGTCTTTTGACGTTCATTATACATATACAGGCACGTCTACACATATTTGTCTTAGATAAAGCCGGCTACGAAATTTGTTTCACACGTGAGCAGTGAAAATGAGTCTAGACGGAAGGAAATCCGAAACACCCTATATTTTTCTTTTCCCTTGCTTTCATAATTATCCGGAGCAACGCGACGTGTATTATTAACTTTTGGCTGGCCCACTGGGGTCCGAGGCGCCCCAGATTGGTTCAGCTGCAATTCAACCGAAGTGATTTCAGATTTTCAAGGAAACCGCTTATCACATTTTTGCGATTAAATTCCCTTATGTGTGAACAAAAAAAGATTGTTAATTACCTCCTTTGTATCGTTCGCGGTTAAATATTTATACTTAATTAAAAATCAGCAGCCTATAACTGTTTTATGCAGTTTCTTCTTTTTTTTACCAAAGAAAGGAAGACTCATAATGCAGAACCTCTCTGAATAGACTGACGCGGAGCGTTGATGGTTACGCTGCATAAAATTCGAGTTTTTTTCGAACAAACCCTTAACAGGACTGACATTGTAGAGGAACGTTACAATTTATGCGTGTTATCGTTCATACGTATGTGCATACACGGCGTAATTGCAACAGTTCCATTGCTGGATGACTCATCGGTGGATGTACATACAGAGAAAAAGGAAGCGAACGAATTATATAAGAGGAATCGTTATTTGATACTACGCATGAAAGATGATGTTAGTGCGTGAGAATTCCTTCATGGTGAAGTCCAGACGGCAAATTACAATCCCGAAGCTTCAAAAAATGAGATTTCGGGAATTTTAATAATGAAAATGAATTCCTTGGTCTTCCCTCCGAAATGGGGTAAAAATTAAAGTTTCAAAAATGGGGTTGGACAAGTCATTTCTAGGGGTAATTTTTTCCGTAGAATCGATTCCAAAGGTCAAATTTGATGAAATCCCGGCGGAAGTTGGAAAAAAGTAGGTTTTTTGCGGCAAAATCGTATTTCCCGTTGGAAATCTGGAATTTTGACAATGAAAATGGATTCCTCGGAAAAAAATACATCGGATATGAGTCTCCCGAAAGTGCAAAAAAAATTTTTCCAAAAGTCGATTTTTTGGGCATACCTAGGGGAATTGCGCCCAAAACGGCATATCTGGGCAAAACGGTATATTGAGGGTTTTGATCCTATCGTGCACATTTGAATGTTGCAAATAGTACAAATATACTGTTACGTCACTAGCTGCCCATAGACCTACATGGCTGCACTGTGCGTCGCCGTTGGCGGTTGATACATCGACATTAAGATAAAATCATGTTCACGAAATTATTTTCTCTTCAATTATCAATGTACTCTATGGCAATAAATTGCACTTTTCATTTGGGAGCTTCTATGCTAGGAACCATAACCTATACAATCTTACTAACACAAAAGCCAAACTGGTGCAAAACGGGCAAAATGGCATATCTACGGCTGGCCCAAAATGGCATACTATGTCATTTTGCCCTTAGCAGTAAAAACTGAGTCATGGAATAATAATATGGAACTTTTAGGCAGAATGGTTAACAAATACCAAAGAACTAACAAAGAATTTATTTTATTTTTTTTTACTTTATGATACTAATTTTTGTTTGGAACTAACAGATTTTTCTTTACGTTATGAGAGAGATCTATTTTTGTTAGGTAGGTACCACCAAAGAATGTATTTTTTAATTTTTTATTTTATAAGAGAGTTATTTTTGTATTGTTGAATATCAATAAAAACATAAAACAATAATATGTATATTATAATACGGCAGAAAGCGTCAGTATGCCATTTTACCCAGGATATCACGGCAAAATGGACTTTTACATCATATTTCGAAATCTTAAATTACAAATCTATTTATTCATATAAAAATGAAAACTTTTGTCGCAGGTAAGGGAAATAACCATAGATTCTATTGCAGCTTTGGATCTCATTTAATTGTTATTGGTTTTGCTTTACGACGCCTTCAAACAAAAACTATGCCGTTTTGGGCGCAATTCCCCTACCCCTTCCCCCAAAAGTAGGTTAAAAATTAAAGTTAAAAAACGGGGTTGGACAAATCATTTCTAAGGGTAATTTTTCCCTTAGAATCGATTCCAAATGTCAAATCTGATGAAATCCTAATGGAAGGTGGAAAAAAGTAGGTTTTTTAAGGAAAATCACATTTCTCATTGAAAATCTGGAATTTTGACAATGAAAATGGATTCCTCGAAAAAAACACATCGGATATGGGTCTTCCAAAAGTCCGGAAAAATTGATTCGAAAAGTCGAATTTCGTCAATAAATTCCAAATTTTAATCACTCAAGTAAATGTGCTTAATCACTTGAACAAGCAGTAAGATTCGTTTAGGATACGTGCCGCGCTGGTCGACCGAAGGCTGAAGAAAGGGAACCACAGTGGTTCCGAAAATGGGTAATTATGTCTGTTGCAATTACGTCGGAATATAAATACCTGTTCTCTACCTACAAATAACTCCTGCAGATATGAGGATCCTATACTAACCGTGCCCGGGACCTGTCGTTTAAAAGTGTACCGGTTACCTGTTCTTCAGCTTGTTTCTTACGTTATCTCGGCTCCTCATTCATGAAGCATCCGATCGGTTGTTGCATCGTCGACTTTCACTATCGGGGCAATTAGTAAATAGATCAAGTTTAAACTGTAAAGTAAGAGTTTACCGATAACGTCTTTCAAGGTCTCAGCTCAAACTTTCTTCCACGAGAACTGTCAATATTTCGGACAATTTTTCGGTCAATATTTCGGACAATTTCGGGTACAATAATTTCGAAGAGAAATTGTTGGTATCCAGAAAAAAATTGGAGGAAAAAAATTTATAGATGTTGGATTATTTTGGGTTAATATTTTTTGAAAATTGGGAATTCAGTATTTTTAGAGTAATTCCAGGTTCCCTCGCAAATTTACCCAAAATAATGCTAGTCCGATATATTTACACCCTTTGTTTATAAATATTTCTGCATTTTTTTTTCCTTTCTTTTCAATAACGTGATTTTTCGTGCGAGAATATATTTCAAGCTCCGAAGAATTTCTACAGGAAGCTACGACAGTTGCCACGAAGATTTAGCATATGTTGAATCCAAGGAAGGAACACGTGCGGAACCATCGGGAGAAAAAAGTAGAAGAAATGAAGAAATTATAAATTCCTTCCATTGCATAATCCATGGGTTAACTTCCCCGTCAGTCCCATCAGGAAATTTATTGTTCCCACTTTCGCCCCAAGTTTCGCCCGAATTTGTAATGATATATTTACAAAACACGCGAAATGCATCGCAAAGAAATGCATGCGTGATTTATGCGACACAAAATGAGGGGGAGAAAAAATATAATTTTTACGGTAAAAAATCGTCTCTAAAATAAATAAAATCATAAAATATTTCATATTTTATAAAATTTCTAGGCTATTAAATACCATCCCTTGCTTGAAAAATTCCATTAAAAATGGACAAATATTTGAGTCACGCTTATGAATTTCTAAGTCTGTTTTCAATCATTTTTACGGACTTCTAAGCACGATTCCCCTTCTGGAGGAAAAAACTAAACGGAATAAAAATGACAAATTAAAGGTGATCAAAATGCGACGTCATTAAATCGTAGGGGAGAGATTTAAAGGCTTGGGAATGTTCGAGGTGTCCCTTTGAAGAGGATGTACATTGCAGTTCTACCTATTTAGGGTGTGTAACTGCAATTATTCCGCTCGAATTATTAAGAAACACAGAATGGTCTTCTTTGTGAGACTCGAGCAGCAATCTCAACTACCATCGTGCTTTCTTTCTTTTATAATTAATGCACCAAACGAAGCCAGGAGTCGGAATACCGTTTCTTCGAGTAAACAATCTCTCCTTCCGTTATTTTCAGGTACAACATTTTTATTCGCCAGACACACTAGAAAAATTATTAAATTTTTGGGGGAATTTTTATACTTATTATTTCGCACTAAAAAAATTCGATTTCGCATTTTTCCTAAGATTTATTTATCCCGAAAGCCAAATATTTTATTATTCGACTTATTCTCGAAAAATATTAATTATTACTAATTAAAACTAATTGTCATTACTATCATTATTATTATTATTACTAATAATCAATATTTATAAAATTGCGAATTTTCGGATACTCGTGCTTTGAAATTTGTAAATTTCTAAAAAGAAAAATCATCAAATTGGTGACGTAAGGGCAATATTTTCGACAAAAAAGTGAACCTTATTACTATTATTATTATTATTATTATTATTATTATTATTATTATTATTATTATTATTATTGCTAATAATCAAAATTTACAAAATTGCCGAATTTTTTAATACTGATGCTTCGAAATTTGTAAATTTCTAAAAAGAAAAATCATCAAATTGGTGACGTAGGTACAAAATTTTCGAAAAAAGTGAGCCTTCGTCGAAAAGTTTGTCAATCGAGTGTCTAATACGGCAATTGCTTAATACCGTTGCTAAATTAATCAAAAAAAAAAGAAGAAGAAACGTGTGAAAAGTATTCTTTGTGGTCGTTGCCGAGTTCTCGTCTACTTCAATTCTTTTTACGGAAGTTGCCTATTGCTATACGGTTTAGCGGTCTGGAACGGAACCATGTAGCCGTTGATTCGTCAGTTACTGAAGACTTAGCCGTTATGTGAACTTGAGGAAACGAAAGACATGGAAATTCATTCGAGCCTCTCGGTTCTGCTTTTTCTGCACCGTTGTTGTGAAACCAAACATTTCTACCGATGTCTCTTATTTACAACACCTACTTATAAAATCCCGGGAAATCCTCGGGATTTTTGAAATACGCGAAAATTAAGAATAAAAGATAAATGCAATTGCAAAAAAAAAGAAATCGACGAAACGGAAGAAAATTTGGGAAATTGCTCGAAAAATTAGGAATGTCCTTTAACGTGTCCTTGAAAATTGAGAATCGACCTTGAATTTCTACATTTTATTTTTAAAAAAATAAAGGTTCTGATTATCGAGCTCCGGTTGCTGATTAGTTAATTAACTAATTAGTTATCAATTTTCCCAATTCGTGTTGAAAGGCGTCACTTCCGCGGCTGCAGAAAGGCATCAACAATGAGATTCGTTAGAACAGCAACTGCAGATGCGACGTTCGCTACTGATTCCTTGCGAATGTGCAACGAATAGCAACAGCAGTTCAAAGTTATCTAGGCTAGGAGATATAGCACGAGCAACTTTGATGCAAGTGGAGTATGCACGTTACAATGCTCTGCTAGTTACCTCGGAGCTAGTTAGCTTGGCTGCATAGCAGTCTTCTACTGGACTCCAAGCATCGCTGTATATCAATCGAAGCGCAACGCGATTCCTTCGTCGCATTTGAATCGAGTTATCTCTGAAGCGCATGTTCGAGATTGCACCGCGAGTGCATCGGTGAAAGTCGTATTTTCGAAAAGAAAAAAAAAAAATTTTCGAGTGAAAGTCGCTACTCATCCGTCCAAGGCGATTCCACGAAGACTAATTACAATTAGTTGCAAGGTAAGGCTCGGACCACAACGGTAGAAGTGCAGTAAATAACCCTGGCGAAATTTAACGACAAATTTTGCACGTCAAATTTACGCGACCCCCTATTCAGGCCGCGTGGGACGCGATAGCGTAGGCTATCGCATTTGTCGCCACCGGCTCGGCCCGAACGGAAAGTCTAACGTTCGAAAAATCATTTTATTTAATAATTTGGACGACAATAATAATAATAATTTCACGACTTGAAAATAAAATAGAGGCAAAGCAATAGCGACGGCCTTCAATGAGAACCAGCCATACGCCAAAGAGAGCATATATATGCACTTTGTGCAAAATGCACAAGGTATGCAAATGCCTTGTACCGGAGTATCCAATGCGGGAATGGGTTGGTAATCCATTCCCGCTGGTAGCACCTACGAGCTGGTGCATGCCGGTTCTTTTTTCTCCTTCACGTGCAATGATCTCCACTTTATGACGGAATAGGATATCGAAGCTGCAGCAAAATAATGCAGCCTCGCAATGTGTCCGAACAGTAACACGCATAATACCAGCATTTTTTGACAATTACCGCCGCTCTTAAGGGCCCACGCAACGCAAGTTGGACACCGTTGCACTTTTTTGCGTACATTTTTTATAGAAATCCGACGAGACGCTTATAAAGTGGGGAAAAAGTGTTCAATTGCAATGGCGACTGCAGCTACAGAAGGTTGGTGCAGTTTTCCGCTCCGAACCGGCTTCGAAACTTCTCTCGAGCCCGCTTGGTCGCTACCAGCGCCACCTAAATGGGTCGTGCCAATGTCTCTAGGACGAATTACGGCCTTTCGAAGCCAACTTCGCGCGAAACAATGTCACTTTGAAAATTCTTTGGTGGAAAAAGCAATATTTTGGATTTATAAAAATTGCAAAAAATTATTAAACAAATTGAAATCTCGATAAAAGTTCGATTTTTATCGAAGCTCCAATGGGGCTGGAACGCGTTGCGGTGTTTCGTGCGCGCGCAGAAAATTCACCCCGTGGACTTAGCACCCCCACGGTAGACTTATCGATTCCATGCGAGTCTACCTACCCCATGGACTTTTGCTAAAGGACGATTCTGTTCCATAAGATCAGTGTGTGTATATTAATAAAATATATTTCAAAATATTTTGTGATTTATTCGAGTGTGCCAAAATATTTCGCTGTTTTTGCAACATTTCTGCTACAATTACAGTCTAGCAATCCACGGATATGATTGGAACGCCGTGAGTAAAAAAAATATAACAATTATATCACAGAATTCGTCTGTCAAAAATTTGGTATTAATTAATTAAGAAAATCTGTTTCAATTACAATTCTGTATTTTTGCTTTTGGATTCTTGGATTACGTATAATTAGCGCGGTAGAAATAACGTTGACAAACGGTACCGGTTATTTTGTGAAAATATAATATTTAATATAAAAAAAATGTTTGAAATTAAGATACGAAACTGGTACAAAGGAATTAAAGTAAGAAATTGGAACTCAATTAAACTGGGGCGTCTCGGACCCCCGTAGTCCAGCTAATCGCCCTCGTCCCGTTTGTCGCCTCGGCTTGGCAGGGGGCGACAAACCCGACTCGCGCGATACTCGTCGGATTTAGGGCCTATTTTACGTCCTCTGTTTTACCTCTAATTTCAATTTTTGCGTCTCCCGGGGCCAAACTTTCAAGGTGCGAATTCACACTTGAGCGACATTATCCGGTAGACGAAGACTGGTGCCACTGACCGATTAATCCGATTCGTAATCTTTCTCCCGCATCTGTTTATAAACACGGCAAACGTTGGAATACGTTAACTTATTTGTTCCTTTAATTACAAATCAAGCGATCGCCAACGTCTTAGATTCAAACATGGAGTTGCACTCACACACTTTCACCGTTATGTTGGTAAACAAGCTATTGATGCAACGAACATACATACATGAGTAATTGTGTGCATGGTAAATGGAAAGTTGGTTGGACGAGTAACCAACGGTATAATACTCGGTTAATGTACCGTTCGAAGGATGTATTGGAATGCATTTCCGGTATTCCGCACACACTGCAGCTAAATTAGAAGCGCGAATGTATCTTCTAAGCGTGCGAATCTCGCAGTGACAACGCGAACTGCAAAAAAAATGTATTTCTTGTGATCCCGCGATCCAAGAAAATCTCGCGCATTTTTCAAATCCCTGAATTTTTTGAAATAGGAACGTTTTCAATTTTTGTTATATTGCAGCTGAGCTAGGTTGGGGCGTTCTAGACCCCAATGAACCAGAAAAGGATCGTTTTACCGGTACACAAATACAAAGAAAAGGACCATCGACCTCGTTCATTGATAAAAAATAAAATATATAAAAAATAAAAATGTTCCAACAAATTGGGAAATTCCAGGAAACCTTGTCTTTTGTTCCAGAGCCCGCTTAGCGATGCAGGAAAGGAACGACGAGGTGCACGAAAGGCTGAGACACTCGTCGGTGCGAAGAAGATTGTTCGCGGATGATGCATCTCAGGAAGAGAATCCTGGTGACGAGGATAACGTGCGCAACAAATTTTTTGAAGAACTGCAACGGGAGGCGGAAGCGGTAAATAAAAAAGAAATGGACGTAATTTCGTCTACTTCTGCCCGGTCCGTTTGTTTAAAGATTTAATGGTTATCCAATTTTTCGACAAAAGGATTAGGAATGAAATGAAATTAAAAAAAAGTTAGCCGGGTACTGAAATAAAAAAATGAAAAAGTAAAAAGTAAGAAGATTGGCTAAGCAATGAAATTAGCGTCCACTTTCCGACGCGCCTCTGAATAAACAACTGTGTTGCAGCGAAGAAACACACAGTGCGCGTACGTAATCACTGCTTCACACAGGTGGCACGTTTATGCAAATGCATCCTTTGCATTACTCCACGGCACGTATGGAAAGACCGTTTTAGCAATGACTCCAGAGAAACACGACTATCTCGAGATAAAGTTGCGAGATTTTAATACTCATTTTCTAACTTTTCTCGTATTTTACAAGAGTTTCCTTCCATCCGGTGCATTTGGTTTAACATACAATTTACGATGCATACTTGCAAATTGCCGCAAACTTACTCATTCAATCAGCGGAGTTAGAGAAAAATAATGATTATTATTATTATTATTATTATTATTATTATTATTATTATTATTACTATTATTATTATTACTATTATCACATGTATTAATGCTGCTATTAATAATGACATTAGTGATTGCAACTTTTATTGCCGCTTAATTTCTTACTTTTGTTATTTTTGTATGGAATTTGGCTTTTATTATTATTATTATTAAAAAAATTTTTGAAATTCCCTGAAAAATAATAAAAATGCGACGCTGATGAGTAATAGCGAAATTCCATACAAAAATAACGAAAGTTAGAATTGAGATGCCACAAAAGTTGCAATTATTATTGTTATTATTATTATTATTATTATTATCATTATTATTATTACAAAATTTATTGTGCCTTGAAATGATGCACCATTGATGCAATCATTCCATTTTTGAGTTTAGAAGAAGGAGAAATGGAACTTCGACTTCCAAAATGAGAAACCACTGCCAGGTCGTTGGAAATGGGAAAAAATTGCACCGGGCGATGCAACCCCGAACGAGGACGACGACGACCAAAGGGATGCCACGGATACCGAGGATTTCGAAGATCCCGTCCCGAGAGAAACGGAACCCGAAAACGTCCCGGAACCAGGTCCGACAGAAACGGCGAAAGCGACTGTCACAAATTAACTGCAATTAGTATACTACGGACTGAGTGGCTGTATGTGCAATCGGAGCATTTTCTTCTCTGAGAAAATCGGTAGAATTTAAGAATTTCGATCGTGTTATCTCTGTAGATTTTATAAATTTATACAACGACTTTTTTAATCGTGCGTTTGCCTAAATATCGATCGAGATTTGATAGTACCGTAATTTTATACGAATTTCTTGGGTACCCAAAAAGGACCTGTTTTTTTTTACAAGTGCCCCTTTTTGGTACGACTTCGATGGAAAGCTTGGGAGGACTAATTAAAATATAACGATACGCTGGAGCATCACCGTAGAGATTTTAATAATTTTGTGAATTATTTATTGAATTTTTTTGTTTAGACTTTCTTTAATTTTATTATTTCTTTTATTTACTGTTGATACTTGATATGTAACGCGCGCGTTGAATCAACGATTCGGATAAATAAGGCAGAGAATCATCACAAACTCTAGTCACGAGTGGTAACCATTCTCTGTGTACCTTTTGCAAAGACATTTTGTACCAAAACTTTGTACTTTGTGTTACAACAAATTGCATTACCACTGCTAGTACCTATTGGAAATCGATCCAATCGATATTAAAAAAAATTCATAACACCAAATTTTCATAGAATGAAAGCAAAAGTTTGTGTAACAGGTGGAAATATATTCTTTTCCAAAATACAAAAAAATGGTAATTATTTTTTATGATTTCGATCTTTCGTACCTGCCTTTTTTGTTATTCATTGCACCGATAATCAAAAAAATATTTCAAAGAAAAATGTCATCTATTTTTACATGAAATAAAATAGAACTAATAATGATATATGAAAAGCTTTTTTTTTTCTCCAGCACGAAGGAGTGTAAAGGACAAACGTGTAATAAAGCACATACGTGTATATGTGTGTATGGATGTATGTATGTACGGGGTTTGTTCGTTAACTGAGCAAAACACCCTTTGTCGTAGAGAACAAATTGTAAGAACTTCCGTGGGAATTCGCAGAACGGAAGTGCAATTTCTGGCAATTGGAATGTCTGAGAAAGCCTTCCTTCAAGACGGAGGAGGCTGGAGCCTTACGGCAAATCTTAAGATGAATTTTGCCAGGTGCAATAATATAAGCATATATACAATATAGTATATATATATACACCGTGCTTCTGTGATTTTCGTGAGAATTGCGTATTGGATGTTTAAATAGAAGTGTACAGGGTATATGGCATATGTTAAAAGTACCTCTCTCCAATGCTTTTGTATGAATATCTAACGCGAATTAATTCCTCGTAATTAATTTATGGTTGACACTGAATATAATACATCGGATAAGGGTCTCCCAAAAGTCCTCAAAAATTGATTCTAAAAATCGAATTTTTGGGCATACCTTCCCTTTCCTCCAAAAATGGGCTAAAAATTGATGTTTCAAAAATGGGGTTGGACAAGTCATTTATAGGGGTAATTTTTCCCGTAGAATCGATTCCCAAGATCAAATTTGAAGAAATCCTAGCGGAAGTTGGTAAAAGGTAGGTTTTTTGAGGAAAAAACGCATTTCCCGTTGGAAATTCTAAATTTCGACAACGAAAATGGATTCCTTGGAAAAAAATACATCGGATATGAGTCCCCCGAAAGTGCAAAAAAATTTTCCAAAAGTCGATTTTTTTGGACATACCTTCCCCTTCCCCCGAAAGTAGGGTAGAAATTAAAGTTTCAAAAACGGGGTTGGATAAATCATTTCTAAGGGTAATTTTTCCCTTAGAATCGATTCCAAATGTCAAATTCGATGAAATCCTAGGGGAAGGTGGAAAAAAGTAGGTTTTTTGAGGAAAAATCACATTTCCCATTGGAAATTTTGAATTTTGACAATGAAAATAGATTCCTCGGAGAAAAATACATCGGATATCAGTCTCCCGAAAGTGCAAAAAAAAATTTTTCCAAAAGTCGATTTTTTGGGTATAGAACTCAGTTGATCCAATAGTTCAGTATCATATTAAAACTTGCTCGAAAATCTGAAGAACGGGAAATCGTTGGATCTTAATAGGCCAAGCAGTTTCGGGCCCTACAAACATTTAATCTGGTCTCCCGAATAGAAAGTTTCTCGAGAATTTCAAGTAGGTAAGACGATATAAGGATCTCGTGGATCGGATATTTACTTCGCTGGTATTTTAATCAGGAAGAACACCAAACCGTCTGCACGTGGTTTTTTTTTTGTTTTCGTCGTCTTCCGAGATATTTCGATAAACATCGCGTGCAAATAATTAATAACAATGTGATTTTCAGAATCGCATAAACTAGAAATTCGATAACAGTGTCTGGTGCGTCATTCTACCGGGAACGTTCTTCACCCAGATATCTCATTCCTGCACCTTGACTTACTCGATAGGAAAGCGCGTGACGACAATGGGATTAATTGAGACTGCAATTTTATCGGCAAAGATAATATCGCGATAAACGCAATAATGACTTTTAAACAATAGCAACCTTGTGGCGAAACAGGTGTGACTCTACTCGGAACTGCAGGTGCAATGCGACAATATTTGACTTCTGGCGGAAAACCTGAAACCCATGCACTTCCCATAAAAGGGCGGGGGCTGATACGGGATGAATCGTTCATCCCGAGTCGAAATAAAAATCGAATGCACTTTTTAAATGGACCCTGACACTCGTGAACCTCGAACTGAAAGCGCAAGAAAAACTTTTGCACCAATGAAATTTCTATTAATGAACATGACGAGCCGACAATTTGTTGAAACAATGCCCATAAACGACCCCATAATAAAAACCACTATAACCGCGCCCACGGATTTCAAGTTTTCCCTGTAAATCACTCTCTTTCACCCCAATCGTAAATTCTCATCAGCTCATTGCGTTTCAATTAAGAGACGAATCCCACACGCACTCGTTTCGAGAAGAAACGCAATTCTCATTAGCCGGTGCATCGCATTGCATTTGACCGAATGCGGTGCACGCAATCACGTAATTTGTCGTAACGGAAAAATGCTTTTATGAAACGTGGAATTCCATTGGTTCCCTTTCGGCGACGAAAGAGAAAGAGAATAAAACAAAAATGACAATTGTTTTATGCGAATTCATTCGTACGTACCTTCGTCCATTGAGATGCATCCGGTGCCACCCTAGCTACTTCCTGGATGCTGCGTGGGACTGCGATTTTCAAGGATGTATTATGGGAATTCACCACCTGCACGAATGAGAAAACGCACTTGTTATAATGACTAACACGGTTCATTATATCATGTTCAGTTGTTTTATATCAGGACATAATCAAGAGCAGGTACAATGAGACCATGTCATGGCGAAACCCGTATATCCACCATGGGAATAATTATTCAGTACCCACAAGCTTTGTTTTCACAGAAAGTAAATAAAAATTGAATATCAAAGAAAAAATTTTAAAATTCCGACCAATTTAATTTTACCTATTTTGGATGGATTCCTAAATGGCTAAATTAAATATGAGATTTTTGGATTTTATTTATTTAATATATAGAAAGTAAATAAAAATTGAATATTGAAGAAAAAAATTGAAAAAATGCAACCAATTTAATTTTACCTATTTTGGGTCGTTTCCTCAAATGGCTAAATTAAAGATGAAATTTTTAAAATTTTTATTTATCTAATATATACAAAATAAATAAAAATTGAATATTAATGAAAAAATTGAGAGAAACCAACCGATTTAATTTGATCTATATTTTGGATATTATCTATTTTTGGTGTCGTAGTATATTTTATTCAGGTCACGGGTAATTTTTCCATGAAACGCTTTCTCGCTTAAAAATTGCATGAGAAAAGAAAATACGAAATTGCTTTATCTTAATACTACGAGACTCGCAATTAAACAATTTCAGTTGATTCGGATTCAATTTCTAATCTAAAATCTCGCCCCAGACTGCATTCCACGCTGCGTCCGATCCGATCTGACCGTTGCACACCCATAACCCAATATCGACACTTCTTTATCGTCTCGATATTCGATTATTGCCACACCTTCGTCATCCAGACTTTTGTGATTCTCTCATTATCCCTGATAACGACATAATGAGTTGCCGAATGGAAGCGTTCAATAATTAATCATTTCACGCGGTTCATCAAAATGGCTTCGAACGTCGTTTTATTCCACCCTGACCATTAACGTCACATACTCGCTTTCCCAGCAGTGCGGTAGTTCGGGTATAGACGGCAGAGCCGCCATGTTTCTTATTTTCCAAATTACCTTATTTAAGGCCGTGCCAATCAAGCACTTCCTTACCGATAAACGGTGACTATCGCTGTGTTTCCCTAAAGCTTCCGAAAAGTGGAGGGGGAAGTCGCGAAAACACTCGGCTCCTGGGTCATTCCATTTTGCGGAATGGCTAACTACCATAAGAGTTGGCCCCATTCTCATTCCACCTTTTTCTGGCGCAGAAGAAACCGAGGGAATAAGATGTACCATAATTACTCACGTATGGACACATCGTGGGTGATTTCCCCCCACTTAATGTTCGCATTCGTTCGTATAAACATCGAACGGATCCCTACGTCTATCATTCTTCTAAGGTACAGTGGGCTCGTAAAGAGTTTATCAAGCCCACTCTATCCTCGTGCGCGTGCCGTTACCATTATCATTATCGTTATCGTTATCGTTATCGTTATTATTATTACCATCATCGTTCTCGTCATAATCACTAACCCTCTAACATCCTTGTTATAATTACTCCTGCTCTTACGTACGATCCTACATGCAGCGAATCTTCTTGGGAGGGATAATTTTTTTGCAGGAAAATATGGAAATCATAGGTTAAGTCGATTACCCTGATTAATGACCGCATCGAAATTAGAATTTCTCGGAAAAACGAATTGAATTGAATTCATCTTCGATTTCAGCATCTTTATAATTCTAACAAAATTCTAGAATTATTTTTAAAGTATATATAATATACATATTTTATATAAATATAGTATCTTTACGAGAAAGGTTCGAGAGTGGCGCCACCTGTAATACTTATCCGCCTTTGTTATACAAGAATCGATGTACGAGACTATTGGGACGTAACAGTATCGGATATTTAATTCGACGTTGTCAATTACGGCACACATTGTTGCGTTCTTAGCGTGTGTGCATTTAGAAAGTTGCCGCGGCATTACTCACCTAATTCCCCAAGGCGCGTTGCAGTCTACATTGCAACATTTAGAAAGGAACTTATTCGTTCTTACTTTACCTTAATCATTTCAAATTCTATGCATGGAAAATTGGAAATTTACTCAAGCCTGCTTCACGTTCCGCATTAGTAACTAAAATAACTATTAATAACTATACAATGATAAAAAAAGTAACCATAGTCATTACTTTACATTACTAAGGCTCTTGCAATTATAATTCAACATTGAAACGCAGAAATTCAAACAGAACGTAGCGCTCGAAGTTGTAACCTTTCACGGCACGAGATCGCTACCGCGCATGCGCGGTCTAAAGTAACAGTTTCCGTTGGGATTTTCAACCCATTTCGTTTCCCATAATTTCCCCATACCTGTGATTTTTTAATTCGCAGAATTCCCATATAACCTTACGGGGAATTCCATTCGAAAACATTTGCAGTTGAATACTTGGAAGAGGAAAGTAAAGCGCTTTCGCTGAACCTACTATATTTTGAAAAGGACGGTTATGGCTTCGCGAACGTATATCGTCATCTCGCCGCGTACTTGAAAACAAGAAGGACGCGAGGGGGGAACTCGCCGAACGCTCACGGAAACGAACGAACGGGGCCGAGGGGAATGTAGTTTGATTTGTTTCGATGTAACGCGCGGGCGGCATGCTCAGTCGCTAGAGAGCGCTTTACACGTGTAGCACGCGTCTTCGCGCATCTACGTACTGTATTAGTAGAGATAGATTTATGTATATACACGTATATACACACACATATACATACACGGGCTATCGAGTTAACTGCGCAATCGTGTCTCGCTTTCTTTCTTCCCACGAGTGTCTTCTGGGAGGAAAGTGAACCACGCTGCCTATCCAAAACAATTAGTACTTGGCGGGAAACGAGCAAAAACAGTGAAAAGAAGGTCCGAACATCAGCGGGTACTTGAAAAGAAGTAGAAAAGTTGGTGTTTTCGTTGAAACGGATACCGCTTCGATCGGATTTATCGTTCCAAAGGTTTCTCCCACTGCGCATTATCGCTTTCGTGCCGTGTGCAATAAACTTAGTTTTTTTTCTTCTTTTCCACGGATTACAAAAAACTAGTGTGAAAAAAAGTGAGATTGGTTCGTTACTGTTGTTCTTATCCAGCGAAAGCGGGCAGAAATGAGAAGGGATCTTTTTGGATTCGGAAACGTTGGGAATAACCTCGAAACGTCGTTGTGCGACGTTGCCAGTTCGTGAGAGGCTGCTGCGTGAAAGGAGGAGACCGAGAAAAAAAGGGAAGAGAAACGTGCGTTTCGCGTTCTTAACGCACGCATTACGTGTAAAAAACGTGAAAATACCGATATCACCCATGAGGAGAATTATGAAGTGGACGTGAACGCAGCCGAGATTGGTCGAACGTCGCAGAGTTATCGCGGGGGAGGAAGTTTACGATAGAGGAACCGAGCACGTTGCCAAAGTAGCGGGAAACCGATATCCGTTGATAGATACACCAAAGCGACGTTGCCAAACCTCGCGATTTGCCCTCTCGTGATTCCACGAAACGAAATTCCACGCGTCTCCGGCCGCTCGTCTTGTGGCCGTTTAGCGGAAAGCGCGTAGGGACGCATTATTTTCCTGCGAGAATCGGCCAAAGTGTCGTCAGTGATTACGGACGGGACAGTAAAACATCCCCGAAGTCGACGCGGCGCCATTACGGTCGCTAAAAAGGGGAAATTATGAGCGCGAGAGTGTTAAACCCGTCGTCGATGATGACGGAGATGAGTCGCAACGTTATTGACAACGCCAGCGGCAACAAGAACGCCGACAATGGCAGCAACAACAATACAAAGAGGAGCATACCAAATCGCGCAGCGCTTGCACGTGTACGCAGAGATCTATTCGGACCGGTCGATCACGACGCTGCGCGCGCACTGGCCGAACGGGAATTGCGGGCACAGGCGAGAATAGACGCGGAAAAATGGGGTTTCGACTTTTACCTCGAATTGCCAAAATCGAATTCGCGATACGAGTGGCAACCGGTCACGCAAGGCGACGTCGTCCCGGAGCCCTACGCTTTGCGCGGAATGACGTACATACGTAAACACGCGCCCGGCACCCCGAGGAAGATGTCCTACTCGCCACCGGCTAAGGTCGCGAGCAAGGAGCAGAAGAGCGGCGGGAGGCTGTCCTCGTCGGCCCCCTCGTTACTACTACCCGGCGACGCCGCTTCCACGCCTGTTATTCATAAAATGGAGAACAACAACGAATGCACCCCGCCTCAAGAAACGAGAGTACCGGAAATCGGTGAAAGTACAACGATATCGACGGGTTCCGCTAATGCAACATCCACACCGACGGAGCCGGTGGAAAGTTTCGCGAAAATCGTTGAACCCACCACTCCCGTGCTACCACCAAGTGCCAGAAGGCAAATGAGTATTACTGGTATGTTGTTTTTGTTTTAGCCGACTTTCAGGGAAACCCATATCCGATGTATTTTTTCCCGAGGAATCCATTTTCATTGTCAAAATTGCCGAAATTCAACGGGAAATACGATTTTTCCTCAAAAAACTTAATTTTTTCCAACATCCACCGGGATTTCATCAAATTTGACCTTTGGAATTGATTCTACAGGAAAAATTACCCCCAGAAATGACTTGTCCAACCTCATTTTTAAAACTTTAATTTTACCCCATTTTTGGGGGAAGGGGAGAAGGTATGCCCAAAAATTTAACTTTTGGAAAAAATTTTTTGTACTTTCAGGAGACCTATATCCGATGTATTTTTTTCCGAGGAATCCATTTTCATTGTCAAAATTTTCAAACTCCAACGGGAAATGCGATTTACCCTCAAAAAAACCTACTTTTTACCAACTTCCGTCGGGATTTCATTATATTTGACCTTTGGAATCGATTCTACGGGAAAAATTACCAATAGAAATGACTTGTCTAACCCCATTTTTGGGGGAAGGAGAAGGTATGCCCAAAAATTCGACTTTTGGAAAAAAATTTTGCGCACTTTCGGGAGACCCTTATCCGACGTATTTTTTTCCGAGGAATCCATTTTTTTGTCAAAATTATAAATTTCCAATGGGAAATGCGATTTTTCCGCAAAAAACCTACTTTTTACGAACTTCCGCCGGGATTTCATTCAATTTAACCGTTGGAATTGATTCTATGGGAAAAATTACCCCTAGAAATGACTTTTCCAACCCCGCTTTTAAAACTTCAATCTTTACCCCATTTTTGAGGGAAGGGGAGGTATGCCCAAAAATTCGAATTTTGGATAAAATTTTTCCGGACTTTCGGGAGACTACCCATATCCGATGTAATTTTTTCCAAGGAATCCATTGTTATTATTAAAATTCGCGACATCTCATCAGAAGTACGATTTAATTGCTTCACACTTTTTTGTATGCTTTCAATTTGTTGTTTACTGTTTAACGACAGATAAGAGGACGAAATGAAACTAAAAAAATATCCAGCGCGATAAAACAGAAACCTAGGTCAATCCAGTAATTTACTGGCTCTGTTGCCAATTTATGCGATGACGCAGTAACAGCATACGCGCTATTACAATAAATTTCACTCCTTGTTGTTATGATGGTCTCATGTGTGACTCAAATTATTGCCAAGTCCGAACAAGTCTTCACCACAGTATCTTGGATACGCGCTTTCTCAATTTGTTAAGTATTTTTCATAAATCTATTTTTATAAACTAATAAATTATCTATTTTTAAAATTAAAAAATATTAATTTAAATTATCAATTTTTGATGAATCCCAAATTTAAAAAAAAAATATATTCCTACTTATTTGCAATCCTCTGTTCCTAAAATTTCTCGGGAACGAACAACCACGTATCGTGCATTCTTTTGTATGAAGAAAAAAAATTGAAACGAGAGATTTTCGAAACGTGTTTACCGCTAATGAAATAAACAAACATCGGCTTTATACATTCGTCGATTATTTTCTTTTGTCATCTTTATCGTGCATGTGGACACGACGAGCTTAGACGCGTCTTGTATGCACCAAGTGGGATTGCTATGTCACGTCCAGAAATAGTATCGTCGCGTGGGTTGCGCGGTGCGTTACCACGAATGCAGCTTCTCTTTCGCTTAATTTTTTCTTTTTTTCCTTCGCTTCTTTATTTCTCTCGAATAATAAATAGACGAGAGAAACTAGCGAAATGTAGAGCACGCGGATGACCGAATGGCCACATGACCCTCTCAATATAGCTTCCCTCGCCTTGTATCCGTTAAAAGTGGAATTTCGCTTCTATTATTTCCAAGCAACCGCGCAGTATTTTATAAATTGTAGTTTCCGAGTCAATTGCGTGATAAGATTGGCCTTGGAACGAACGCCTTCAGCTTCAAATGTAACGAATTTCAAGTTTATTTCGTAAAAAAGGAACGCGGGATTAAAATATTAAATTATTGTATGTTAACATAAAATTTCTAGCTCTTGGTATTTTTTTAAATATTTTTTTCCCCGATTTTTAACCCCCTTTTTTCTATTTTGATTATTTGGTTCAAAAATAAAAATCCAATTAAAATATAAAATTATTAAACTTTTAATTCTAAACCATTGAATATTTAAGCTGAATTTTTATTTTTTGAATTTCTTAAAAGTCTAGTTTTTTAAATAACGTAGGTTATGTCACCAAAAAATTAAGTTAAGTTTATTAGAAAAATTCAAATAGAAAAAAGGGGGTTATTCTCCACAAAAAAAATATCAAGGCCTCAAAATGTATGAAACATAGTTATGGGGTGCGTAGGACCCCTGTGTGCCAACTAACGGTTAAGGTACAGAATAAAAAAATTAGTTTCACATTTTTAGGTATTGAATTATCCGCGAAATTAATTTTTGTAGATTCCATTTTCAGACCCATGAGCGCGAACACAAAAATAAATTTTGTAATACATAAAATATCGCTTTAACAAAAAAAATTACAAAAATAATTACGATTACAAAAAAATTAAATTACAAAAAGCATAGGACCAGATTTTTTCCGTTAGCGACCGAAGGGTAATAAAATAGCGACTAACAAATTTATAGGACACTTAATTATGCCTTCCCCATAAAACACCATAGGCAGGATTGGAAATATTTAACGTACAAAAATCAATCGGTAAACATTGGGCACGATATCGCCATAATGTTGGATAAAACTGATGTTCTTTTGTAACGTACTTATTAATGAGCCGCACGGTCAGCTGTTTGTTAACGTCCATATGGGGGGTTGCCGGCCTTTACTGTTACGGCATTGTCGAGCTTTGCACCCCCGATACGTTTCCTCGCCCTAATCGGAGGTACATGCCGTATATTTTACCCAAACGATATTCATTCCCCCCATGGTGTATTTCTCTCCCCTATGGAGAGATACCGCGTACGCGTATGGCACTCTGTGTACATGAGTGTACGGTTGGTTCGCACGCATGGGGGTATCAGCTGTGCTCATAATGGTGCAGCGTATATACCATGGTGCTGCTACCGCATTGGGGGTGACTGACAATTTTTCAAAAGGAGGATATAACAAAACGAGGGATTAATTCAACCATTTGCCATTTAAAAATCACGGGCTGTTGATTTAAATTTTCCTCCATGTTCATCTTTACATGGTGTCCCATAACTTGGGGTTGGCGTAGGTAAGGAAAATACGAAGGAAATAAATTTAAGACGAATAATAGTCGCAGTGAAAATATTTGCAATGTTTTTATTAGATTTCATTTCTCGAGAATTATATTTCTCTAGAAATTTTACTCTATTGCCCCCGCCCAAAAAATGTTCTCGAAATGCTTGTAGCGTTTTAGCTGATTCACCCTGTATATTTATAAGTTTATCTATTACACTCTATTAATTGTAAAAAACTTATTAAAACTATTTGTTACTTCGAAATAATTAAATGTCTTTCACATTTAATAAGAAATAAAAATGCAACTAAAATATTAAATTATTAAACTTTTAATTACAAACGATTTAATATTTTAGCTAGATTTTTATTTATGGAATTTCTTAAAAATGTAGTTTTGGAAATAATGTATGTTTATGTCACCAAAATATTAATTTAAGTTTACCAGAAAAATTTGAATAGAAAAAAAGGGTGATTTTACAAAAAAAAATATATCAAGGCCTAAAAATGAAATAATTCAGTGAAATAATTAAATGTCAAAGACATAAATATTATGTAATTATAATAGTTAAACAACAATAATAATAATTAAGCAATATAATAATTAAATGTCTTTGACATTTAATTATTTCACTGACTTACATTTTTCCTGAAAAATACCTAAATGAAATTTCCAGAGAATTCCCCTTTTGTAAAATATTAAACGTGATAATTTAAATATTATACCAGACTTAATTCAAACAAAGAACCCTCTCCTTTTGAATTATTTATTTAGTAATAAAAACTCGGTACACGTGAATTTAAAATTATATATCCAATTTCAGTCGAGGGAAGTTTCAGGTACACGTGTAATCCAAGGTTTTACTACTTCGTAAAATTTCCCATAATTCGCTTAAGGGTGTGAAAAAAAAATTTGATGGGGTTTCAAATTTCCCAAAACTAATTGGCATCCCGAATATATATGCGCAAGAAGCCTCGGAAAATTGAAACTTCGACTTTTTCATCTCCAGCTTGGGAATTTATGTAATTGATAAATTATTCTTGCCTTCCCCATACCCCTCCCATGAAACGTAATCTCGTTAGTCCATTCCCGTCTTCTCCAGACTTAGCATATTTTATGGAAATCATTCCTATGTTACATCGTGTTCCTTAATTTTCTGTTAGTCACATGTACTATATCATCGCAGTAGCTTCCTCTTTTTTTTTTTAAAGGGTGCATTTCAGGGGAATGTCATTAATTTTGGTCGCGTGGCTCGTGTTGGCAGCTGCAGCTTTGGAAAATCTCTCGAAGGGTTGGTCGGGAGGCTCCTGACAGATGCTTTCGACTTTCACCCCCCCCTTTCACTTTCCATCCAATTTGTTATTATAATTTTGGTCTAGCGCTCGATGCAACTCCTACATGTTAATTAACTTATGGTCTCCGTTTGCGCATAAAATAAGCATTAGCGCGAGCATTATTTGGAGATGCGACATTTGATAGGACGAGCGTGTGCCTTCTTTTAATTAATTTCACAGATGGCTCGGGCTCGGACAGTTTCTATTTGTTGATATTGGTTTTCCAAAATAGGGAAACAATTTACCCGCAAAAGACCCCGCAAAGTTTCTTGGGTGCTTGTGTGTGAACGTTTTTTTTTTATTTTCTTGCAGATTGACCCACATTTTGTTGCACTACTAGTTACTAATAAAATAAAATCAAATAATAACGTAAATGCAACTGAAGCTTTTTTTTATTGTTTTTCAAGACTGGAGAGAAAACCAGTTCCAATGAAAGTGCTCGCACCGATGATATAGTGAAAAAGTGGGATTTAGTATGCACTCAAATTGCAAATTATGCAGGTCCTGGAATTCTTCTGCAACAGTTGCAGACTCTATTGCAACAAAAAAAAATTCAATTGCCCTTGCACTTTTTAAATGCACCAATTTGGAAAGGCCAAATTTTTAATATTCATATTGTAATAAAAGAAATCAATTACCGTTGCACTTTTTAAATGCACCAATTCGGTGTAATATTTATTTGAATTTATTATCTTTAATATTATGTAAAAGGAAAATTCTTTGGAAATTCTCGTTGCTCGAAATTTATCAATTCCGATTTAAGTTGGTCCAGAAAAGTGGGAATAGATGCACTTTTATATCCATGCACTCCCTGTGTGCATCCTCCCCTTTTGTGTATCCTCCTCCTGCGCTCTCATAGATGAGATTTGTTTTATGACACACCCATGAGAGTCATGGGGCTCCAAAGAGGATCGCTTTTCTCTCGGAAAATAAGTTCTGTCACGTGTCAAAGTGTGCCAGCTGCCCGCGCTGAAAATGTGTACTCGAAAAAAATCGTATGTTACAACTCGAGCAGATGTGTATTTTTATCTTTCTCTTCACGTTTTCATGAAAACTCAACCATCTGACATCATTCATAAACATGGACTCGCGGGAGAAAGTCAAACGCGTTAAACGTCGGACCAAATTTACATGACCTCCCTATTCACGCCGTGTGGGACGCGATGGTGCGGGTTATTGCATTTATCGCAACTGGCTCGGCCTGAACGGAAAGTCTAACGCGTCAAAAAATTTCGTGGTTCAATTGTTTACATTTTTTAACGCAAAATACAATTTTCTTTTCTATTAAAAAAATTTACAATTAAACGAAAAATACATTTTTCTTTTATTAAAAAATTCCACAATTAAAAAAAATACTTTTTTCTTCTATTAAAAAATTCTACAATTAAAAAAAATACATTTCTCTCTATTTAAAAAGAAAAAAATTTTTATTTTTTCTTTCATATGGAATTTATTGATAAAAAAAAATGGAATTTCTCTTGTACTTTCAAAATATAATAACCAACCGTTTGTTTTTTCATCTGTTTCAGATTGCTTCAGGAGTCGCAAACGCACGCTAAACGGTGCCACGAAAAGTATGGTCGAGCCACCGGAAAAAATAGCTCGTAACGCGGGTCAGATACGTAGCTAAACTCTTCTGTACCATTAATTCGTATATTTTCTTTTCTTCTAATTGAACTACAACTGTCTTCGTTTTCTCTGTTAATAATTTTTTTTTACGTTCGAGTTTTAATTAAAGAAAAAACGCGTCTTTCAACCATTCCATCTATCAGAACACAAAGACAAAAATATGGCCCCCAAAGATCATTTTCAAACTAAGATGAATTTCTGAAAATGTTACAAAAATTCTTTCCGTCAAATTCCTTTTGTTTTTTTAATTATTATTATTATTATTTTTCGTAAATGGAATGGCTTGAAACGAGTGAAACTTAAAATTAGCGTTTGTCTCTGCATTTTAAAAAAAACCGATTTCGCGAAATTTCACGCTTGGAATTTACAAATTTGCCGTTCTCAAAGTTTGCAAATTTTAAGCCCTGGGATTTTTATTTTTCGTTTTATCTCTTTTTTTATATAATTATTTCCTGATCATGTATATTTTTATTTTATCTCGTTTATAGAAAACAAAAATAGTGAATATTAGGGCGTTTGAAATTGATATGGAATTTATGTTGTTCGGTTGAAAATTGAATTCATGCCTTTTTGGCGAGTGAACGCTAATTTTGAGTTTGAAACATTTGATTGAGACGCGGAGTCCTCTGGCTGTGCCATGCATTCACACGTAGATTAAGAGAAAAAGCGACAGAAGGACTGAACAAACGTTTTCCTCTTTGACAATCAACGTCTGTCCAATAGTGAAAATTAGAGAAAGAAATCGGCAAAAGTTAACGATCCTTGCGATAAGTTTCGGCGACAATTGACTACATTGTTAAGGAACCTCAAATATTCGATGAAGCAGATATATAAATATATATATATGTGTATGTGTAATAAATTATTTTGAATATGCTCGGGTTTATATGAATAATATTGTAAGTTACTTGTAAAAATTACGAATTTGCGAATTATAAATTTCCAAAATAGGTACAGTAAAAATATGTGAAACCCATGTACCCATATTTTATTATTGTACTTGTACTTCTATCCTGGTACAATAAATAAATTTGGTTCTCTATTTTTAACAGTGTAGTCATTGAAGACCAGTGTGTGTAACAATCGATTTTTTTTTAATTTCGACAATTAGAAATTCGTACAATTTGTTTTTCTTCTCCCCCGTATATTTTTTTTTGTTTTTTTGTCGCACTACCTCTGTCCCATAATAATAGTAACAATTGCTATGAGACAAAGGTAGCAATTATTTACAAAATTAACCCCCCCCCCTTTTTTTAAAAAAATACCTCCACCAAAAAAACCGAAAATTTTCATAAATAAAATTTGTTACAAAATTGGTGCATAATTATCGGCGACATTTGACATTACTTTCAAGCAAAATAATCGTCATTAATTATGTACCTACCTAATATTAATCCTCAAAAAAAAATATGAATCCTAAAAAAAATACAAATTGTACGTTCTTGGTTGTTGAGATTTTCCGAAAAATTTCCGCGAATTCGTGCAAACTCAAAAATTACCCGCTTCCATCCCCCCCCCCCCCCCCCTATTTTACGTTCATTAAGGTATCGAAAGTCGAATCACATAAATCTTATAATTTAGCGTAAGAGTAAGAATTGCGTTTTTCGTAGAGTTTCAAATTTTATGGAAAAATTGGAATTCAGCAGTAACGTCTAAGGCAAAAAATGTAGAATGTATAGTTAGGATAGATTAATTCGTAAGCAATGATACATTTGGTAATATATTGGTATTTCCTTATCTATTGTTTTATTTTTTTTGTGGTTTTTTTGTTTTTCGCACGCGCTAAAGGTGTGCGAAAGGTAATCGTAGAATACGTGACATCGGTAGAGTGTCATTTCTTCTCATGCGAAAAAAATAGATGCATCGTAATTGTTTATTCGCTGTAACTTGTTTTGTGTAATAGCTAGAATTTAAGACAGAGTATATTAATTGTATTTTTATAAAGAGCGGTGATAACAACCTGAGTAAATCAAATGTCATAGCTTGAAATTTGGAATTTAGCAACAAAGAAATATTTGTTGGGAAATTCAAGGAAAATAAAATTAAACCAAAACTCGAAGACTTTTGACAAATTTATGGCAACCTCTTTTCTCTATTTATTTACCCCTTTGATAATATTTTAAAAAATTCAAATTTGATAATGGTATTATAAAAAAAAATAAATAAATAGAAATGTTGTCCCCGGGAAGGTTCGACATTTTGCTCTTCTTGAACCGTTTCGGAGACAAATTTCCTTGATTTTGAGAAGAAAATGTGATGAAATTCAAAGAAATATTTTGTCATCCTTTGCCATTCAATTTTCAGACTGGAAAAAAATTCCTACTTTTAATTTTGTGTTTTCCAAAATTCGACTTGGTTCTATTCGATGGTAGGTTTAGTGGCAAAGGATGAAGAAAAGTCCAATCGTTGGAAACCGTTTTTTCCCCAAAATCTGGAGAGGAGGCGTTAATTTGGAAAAATTTCGATTTTTGTATTTAATTACACTAGAATCATGAGTATCCAAAGAAATCTGGGATCGTCAAAAAATGCTCATGAGAAAAATTGAAGATTTTTCCTTTTTTTGAAAATCCTTAGTTTCGCCTAAATTAATTTATTACTGAATTTTACAAGAACAAAAAAATGAACATTTCGGAACTCGAAATTTCTTGTTGCTCGCGAATTCCATATTTCAAGAACAATTATGTAAACGCAGACCAATTAATACAAAATCATGAGGACAGTTTATTAAAAATAAGGGATATATAGATTTACGACTTTAGTTGTAGTTTGTTACCCCAAGAGAATTTATGCATTGATCTCCTGTACGAATGAATAAAAAAAAAAAGTACAGCCGATGCCAAATTACAACAAACTCTTCGATTTTCTTTCCTAAGTTTTCTGATACCGACAAACTACCTTTTAATTAATTAATTACACGGGCGATCGTAATTGGGACACCTTGGAGCCACTGTGCAACACGTGGTGGTTGAAGCTAGCAATTTTTGGTACCGATGGAATATTCAATTTCTACAGAAATACCTGCAAATTTCCTGCATAAAACCAGCAACTGGAATTATTATTATTATTATTTCCCTTTGGAACTTTCTGTTACAGAATCTACTGACTCGAATTAGTAGAAATATTATTACAAGCTTAAAAAATAATTCTATTGCACGAAAAAAGTATTTCAAAGATCAATTTGGTAGAATTTGACTTTTTTATATTTTCTTTTTTTATTCGTAAAAAATTGTTAGGATACTCCAGAAATGGCACAAAAAAATATGGTTTCTGTAAGAATGAAAAATAAGAATTGCGTCTCAACCGGAAAATTAGTATGAAAGGAAAATTCGAGTTAGACTTGGATTTCGATACTAATAACGCGAATCAGTAGAGTCTAATTCGTCTGGTTTCGAAAAATTTTTGACCGAGGAATTTGGATCAGCTGATTATTTAATTCTAAAATGACAGTTTCTTGTTTCAGCGTTAATTAGTGGAAATTAGTAAAAGGAAGATTGTAATCAAAATTAAATGAGGGAAAATTGGTAATTTTTTACCAATTTCTGTTTTTAGCTAGCGAATCTTGGCAAAATCGTGGTTCTTTGAAAATCAAGAAACGATGGTTAGTTAAATCGTTAAAAAATTATAAATTTTAGGAGAATTTTTTTTATACCCGGGAATGAATAACATCATTCCCGTTTGAAAAACGTGTAATGTGTTGATTTTTGTAATAAAAAGTAATTGGCTGACACGCTTGAAAAATGTCGGAACACGAGGAACAGAACAGAAACACTTATAATTTATGTAACCCTGTGATGTATTAGTATGATCTCAGTAAAATGTAACTTAGAACGTACTTTTCTTTAATTAATTCATTCATTGATTAATTAGCAGATATATATTAGTTGGAAATATTGCCCTTAGGACAATTAAGTGATCGAGACAATCAAGGTAAATAACGCGGTTATTCCTTTTTTTTTATATGTTGTGTCAAAAAAAAACGTCAACCCGTTGCTCAAAATTTGCTTTTAGTTTTTTATTTTTAAATAATCCCACGCCCTGTTACTAAATTTTTCTTAATTAAAAATATTAATCCACAACTCGACACAAAATTTCTTTTTGAAAATAATTAGAATGAAAATTGTATCGCAAAAACAAAATAGAAATAATTGAAATCTTGAGCAAAGGGTTGATGTTTTGGGTGAAAATAAAAAAAAACTGAAACCGATGAAAAAAGGATATATTGGTAAGGAGAAATATAGCCAGTGAACCAAATGTCTCACTTTTGTTAAAGAATTCCCGGCAATGATAAAATTAGATTGTAATAACAATATGAAATTATACATAAGATGATACATTTCATAATATAAGTATAAAAAGCGGTAGAATAAGAGAGTCTAAATGAAAAAAAAAATCACTAACATGCATAAGTGGATACGATAATTATTGTTTATTAAAGAAAGATTATGAATTAAAGAGAAAAGGTGTATTTATTTATTCCTTTCACAGCCTCCCAGAACAATATCTTGCACTGTACCAATTTTTCTTACTTCAATTTATTATATTTATTATGTGCTATATATTTCTCTTTTTTTACTGCTTATAAATAATATCACACTCGAGAATTATTGGCAAAAATTCGAAAAAAAAAAATTGTATTTAACGTACTTGCAAAATACCGCGTGAAGGTTAGGACCTTGAGTTTGTTTATCAATGCTGGTGTTTTGATGTTAATGAAAAATTATGTAAAAACGTATCAGCACGTGTAACTGCACCGATAAGAAAACGCAAGCGGCGATATTGCCGAGTTCGAGAGCTTTTGCGGGTATATCTTCGATATATATATTATATATTTACCAGCAATCGTCAAAAAAAAAATTTAACTTTTTTTCTGAGATAAATATTAATAAAGAATATCTGTTGTTCACACTTGCAAAAATAAGCCTGTCAAAGGATTACGTGTTTTTGCTCATTCCGTGTACATACTTTTTCATTTCTAAGCATTTCAAATTCTAATTTGTAGGAAAAGCAATTTAGGCTGTAATAAAAAATTTTAACACGTTCACGCCGGCGTGACCCACCGGTGGGTCACATTTAACTGTTCCGTGGGCAGTCCCGCCCCACGCCGAATAACGTAAATATCCGCCGCGGCGTGAACGTGTTAAAATTGAAGAAAAGTCGTATAGGCTGCAGATAAAAATTCAATAATTGGAAAAAAATGTATAGGCGGCCATTAAAAATTGAAAAATTGAAAAATTAAAAAAAATCGATCTGATACTAAATTAATTGCATTCCTCCTTGGTCCCGATTAAAAATAAGCTTTTTCAAATTTTAATTTGTAGGAGAAGCAAATTAGACTGCAATTAAAAATTGGAAAATTGAAGAAAAATCGTAAAGGCTGTAGATAAAAATTCAATAATTGAAAAAAAAATGTATAGGCAGCAATTAAAAATTGAAAAATTGAAAAAAATTGAGCTGATACAAAATTAATTGCAGTCCTCCTTGGTCCCGATTAAAAGTAAGCGTTTTTCAAATTTTAATTTATAGAAGAAGCAAATTAGACTGCAATTAAAAATTGGAAAATTGAAAAAAAAATTGTATTTAAATACTAAAAAAAATTGAAGAAAATTGACTGCATTTCTCCTTGGTCCCGAGTTCGAAGGAGAAGGAGGAAGCCACGAGGAGCCGAGAAAGGCATCCATCGTTGCATTATCAAAAATGAGATTGGCGGAGTGTAAATCAGATTCGGAGGCGCAATTGCTCCCGGAGAAAATTGAGAGGAAGGCAGGTGCGATGTGAAGCAAATACGCACACGGAGGAGGAGAAGAGAAAGAAGAAGGTAAATTAAAAAGAAGGGAAGTTGGTACGATAGAGGCACAACAGTGGCGATCCGAACCTGCTTGATGGCCCTCCAGTGCATGTAAGAAGAAGGAAGCAGGTGCACCTGCGTACACCTCCTATGTACAACCTGTGCAAATCTCTCCCTTCTTGCACTTAATGCACATATGTGAAAATAAGTACGCCATAAACCTCGCATACGTACGCATACACATTAGATATATATCTTTTTATAAAGGGGTTGGAGCATCGGTGGCCGATGCAGCAAATGCATGACTGTGATTTTCTGGTGCAACGGTCAAACTGCTCGGGCATGCATCCAATTATGCTGCGCGATAAAAAAAATCAAGCTGCAATTGTAAAACACTCGGTCCAGGCCCTTATCTTTGCTCGAAGCCCAATAAAAATGCATCAATAAAAAGTAACAGCGCTTAAACGCCCGAGAGCCTGATTATGCGAACTCTTAAATGCGCTTCCGATTGTAAATGCGTCAAATGACAGTTTTCGGTGCATCCTCCACCGAGATTTGAATTCCTCGAAGCGATTTCAAGACCAAGCCGGGCAATTAAGCGAAATTGCAGCAACCGACGAGTAATTACAGTTGGAATCGATGGTGCAAGAAATTGCACTGGAATTTCTATTGAGAAAAACCCCAAATTATAAATACGCGCTCGTGGGGTGAAATAACGAAGGTAATTAGCGAAGTTGCAATTTGTAGGGCTAATTACCAATTTTTATTTCATTTAAGTTTTTTTTTCTTTTTATAGAAATTTCGATTTTTTGTTTGAGCGTCAATTCAGTTTATTGAATTTTATTTAATTTTTTTAAGGGTATTAGTTATTTGATAAAGAAATTTTTATCGAATTTTTTTAATTTTTGAGAGAAAAAGAAATTTGAAAATTTATGGAAAGTCTCGAATCGCAATATCTAGAAGTAAAATTCTCCATGGGTCCATCCTTTTTCATATGCAAATGACTTAAATGGTCCTTGATTTTATTTGACAACCGGTTATACATCAAACTATAGTTTAAGCTTTGGGCGACGCGGCGCTTCGATCACCCTTAAGTTTTTTGCCGCAAAAGTAACGGTTAAACGCGGTGTCTGATGTATTTACGAAAACATCCAATCCAGAATATTTTCTACCGGTGTTCTTCAAAACGGGATATATCGATACAATTGTTCAATCAATTATGGAAAATGCGTATCAATTGAATAAGATTGCAACTATAAAATTCAAACTGTGGACGTACAGGCAGACGCAAAATTCTTCCTGCAATATAAAAATAGACATCTTCGCGTCATTAGTCTTGTCATTTCACGGTCGAATTGTCGCCATTCCCGTAGCCTGTTCTCAAGGCTGTGTATGCACTTTTTTTTTCAGTGGACGCTTCGGCCGATACTTGTAATAATAAAATGAATATTTATTGTATTTATATGTTATTTCATTATTCGAAATTGCAAGTTCCTTTTCTGCAACTTCTTTCCATCCAATGCAAGTTAAAAAGTCTCGTTGATACAATTACGTACACTACCGTTCAAAAATTTGGCGGCGGCCATACTTTTCCACGAAATGCAAAATGGAGTTGCAATCACCCGAGATTTTTTATTTTCGAATTTCTTTTTTCGAATTACAATAAATAAAATTTGATACGCAAATTTTTACGTTTCCTTGCTGCTTCCAAACTTATGAACAGGAGTGTACGTGGTTGAAAATTCCATCTATTACTTTTTCAAAAAAAATGAAAGGTTCAATATTTTTTGGGACACGGTGCAGGAGCAAACGTTAATTTTGATACATCCGTTTACGTTCATTTATTTGTTTGTTTCCGATAAATCTCATTCTACGAATTTTCACCATTGTTGCGAGAAAAAGTGTCGATGAAGCTTTGTTATATAACATTCGTTACGCAAAGAAGCTATACGTGTATCTCTTGCATGGATAGCGAACGGAGACAGTATTACGAATAAACGATATGAAAACAAGTGGGGAAAAAAACATGACATATACATACATACATATATACGCACATATGTATTTATGTATATGTACTTCAGTTTGTTTTGAAACGGAGAGAATCATTTCGTCGATATATCATTCCACATACTAGATTTTCTACACACGATTCCCCAATGGCTTCTCATTCACGGCCCTATCATATAATACTCATGTACACACACATACATATATACATCGCTCCAACATGGCTACACACGCGTGTACGGCAACGGTTCTGCGGTTATTTTTCAGCTACAGCCAACCTCTGCGGCCTTCTTTCCACTCTCGTATACGCTCTTGCGCAAGTAAACAAACGCGTTACAAGCGCACCTATCGTTTGTTTCTGTGCAACGCACTCGTCTCTTCTCTCTGTTGCTAGGCGCACCTCGACGTCCATTTACTCGTAACCGCTCGTAGACTCGCATCGGAACCGATGGGATTCGTTCATATCGGAAACAAGGGACTCGTAATCGTAATTCCGAGAAATCGTCATTGAACTCTACAATCGGTTATAATTTGTAGAATTCGATATTTATTATCGGTCCAAACGCGATTTGGCGATCTTGTGACCGAAAATTGAGAGATTATTTTACTTCCATCTTCGCGAACCGAAGAATCACGAATCTCGCGATTCGTTTTGGGGAAATTCGTATTCGAGATCGAAATGTTCATCTAATTTATGGCATTTATTATCCAGCGAATTTTATTCGGAGGTTTTCAACGCTGATAAATATGTACGTTTAGTTGGTAAGCAAGAACCAACGATCAACGTAATGGGAAGATCAAGAGAGAGACATAGAGCGCCGGTAACGGTGATCAATTGAACTAACAGTGTAGTCGGTAACGGGGAAGCCAAAGTAAAGTCGCTTCCACGAGGGAGACCCACAGCGATTCTTCGTCGAACGAATACGCAAGCAGCGCCCTAGCATGTACTGACAAAATCAAACGCGATGGAAAATTAATAACGACCCCGTCAGTGCCTGGAGGAAATTCGGAAAAATTGTATGTCGCGTCCAAGGGACGGGGCGTGGCTATGAAAATATTTTCAGGGATTTTTTGGCCGTAAAATAGGCGGTTTGGAAAGGTTCGAAACTCGTAAACATGGACAATGTTATTGCCGCTACTTCGCCGTTTAGAGAGATAAAATGATTCCAAGTTAGTAGTCAACAGAACACTCGTGCCACTTCTCCCCCCTCTCCTTCTGCGTGTAGGCAAAATGTATGAGTTTCTCCGTTCGCTCGTTCTTTCAAACTGAAGATTTTATTAAAATCCGCGGTTGCTAAGGCTCGATGCAGGAACAATGGCCGTTCGACGCAGGACCGGATTTCCGGTTAGGACTCTATTTCAAATATTCTTTTTTACGATTTTCATCGCATTAGATTTTTTTTTCAATATTTAGTTTTATCAAATATTTATAAATAACGTCTCTGAATAAAAGCCCCCCCTTTTTTTTATCAAGGATTATTTAAATACATTGTCACCGATATGTTACAATGTTAACACTAATATTTGAATAGATGCATGTATGGCCACGAATGACGTCATCGGGTAACGTTATACCGAAACGAACGCCATAAAACTTCTCGGAAACGTTAATCTTTCCTGCTCGCCGACTTTTTCATCTGCCTCTAATTCATATCTCACTCATGTGTTTTATTATTTTATCAGTAACGGTTTTTTAGGATATATAGGCACCGCGTATTAGTAACGTTTGGACCCTAATTTTTCGAAGTCACGATTCACGAAATACAAACACCGTCGTTGGCTGTTGAAATAATACATATTTCTATTACCGAAAGAATTCGGTGCAAGATAAGTCCGGTACCGATAAGCTCGAATCAAAAACCATACAACGGAGGGCGCATATGTATGTATAGCAAATAGACGTAGCGTTCCATGTGTGTGTGTGTGTGTGTGTGTGTGTGTGTGTGCGCGCGCGCGCGCGCGCGCGTGTGTGCGTGTGCGTGTGTGTGTGTGTGTGTGTGTGTGTGTGGTAGCGTATGTGTGTGAATAAGATTCATTGTATAACTTTTCTATTATTTATATGTAGTCACCGGACGTGTAAATAATGTGTAACAAAAAATACCGTAAACCTCGTTGCATTATTGACGCGCATAAGTACGCGGTGATACAAACAATGACTTCGTTCTTCGGTAGTCTTTGATACGGTCACGAAAAAAAAAGAAGGGTCGCTTCGGGTGAAAAAAAATATGTATACAAATATCAGGCTTTTTAACGGTTATACTATTTTTAAGAAATTTTTGTAATTTTCAAGGTTATGCTCCAAAATGGCATTTTTTCAAATATTATTATTATTATTATTTTTATTGCTATTATTGTTGTTGTTGTTGTTTTTATTATTATTATCATTATTATTATTATAATTAATATTTTGAAATAGCCGGTAAAATAAATACAAGGTCAAATCCAAGGTCACCAGTAAATTGGTTTTTTCGAAATACTCGAAATTTTTCACGGAAGTCAGGCGATTCCATACTTTTTCCTCACCCCGTATGGGCACGACTATGTAGGTCATGTAAACATGCCTTGTTTGTAACACCGTCTTATGCAAGTTTATGAAACAATTATGTCGTGTCTAGAGCTCGTTTAAGGCGATCTTATAAATAAGCAACGACTACGCCGCGCACGGTATAAGTTTCCCTCGTTCGCTGGAGTTCTTCGCGCCCCGCACGGGGAGAAAAAAACGATCGGGGAAATAGGCAATTTGACCGTTGCGATTCCTGCAATGCCGTCGGCGAAAAATTGAATTACGACGCGGGGTTATATTAAAATAATTACCCACTGAAACTCACTTCCCGGGAAGTGGGAGTTTTCGCGCTGTAATTACATTTACAGCCCCCCCCCCCCCCTGTCTTCAACGCACGCTATGTTCCCTTGGTTGCTTCGCGAAGGTTATCGATAATTGATAAATAAATGGTTCATCGGTATATCGAGCGCGGACAAAATTGGGCTACATAGTTTCGCCTCCATATCCTTCGATATTTTCTTTTGTTCTTTTCTCTCCGAGCGAACGAACACGTTCGCGTGGCAAGAAAGACGAATGTCTTTACCGTTCCTCGCGCTACTGTTGTGCTTGTTACTGCTACACAGCGACCGAAGCGACAGTAGCAGTTTCTCCGCGGCACGGGGTAATAAGAAAAAAGAAAAAAAGAAAGACGTCGCTCATATGAAGAATGACTTCTAACTAAAATGTATTGAAATAGCCGGAAGTGACACTGTAGGAGATATTGCTTGCTCTCGTTTCACGAAGATGCATTATCTCTTTCATTTCACTTCCTACAAAAGTGAATGGGCGAAATAAAACATGAGGAAGAGCGAATACGCGAGGAGGCGAAAACCGACGACAACTGTGATTTTTATTTCAACTTTTTTTGTTACTTTTTCTTAAATTTTGATTTTTTTTGTACAAATTTTGTATAACTTAGATTGTTAACACTTTGCCGTCCGCGCGTCTGACCGGGATACTTTCGTTTGGCGTCGGTACGAGTCTTCACGTACGGCACCAACGTGGTGCTACCGGCGCTTGCCCGATAATTTTCGCAATGGCACCAACGTGGTGCTACCGGGCGGCACAGTGTTCAATAATAGACGTTATTAACAATTCGATATTTGTGTATATAAAATTGATACTTCCGTGACGAAAATTTGAATACATAAAATTTGATAAATAATTGATTTCAAGAATGAAGGATCCCAAGAAAGGGAATTTGAAATCAATTTTTTATTTTGATATATGCCATTCGAGAGTCGACAAATTCCTAACAAATGCGAGATTAAATTAGTATCGACAAAAATTGGTTTTTGATTTTCTGACATTTTTTCTAGGAGACAAAATGGCGGCACGGCTAATTTTCGCCCGATTCTCGTTCTTTTCGAAGAACCTAGCTGACGGATGAACGCTGGGAAAGATATCCTACAGCTTTTCTTGCAAATTACGCCACGAGTGCAACGTACTTGTTGTTTACTACACACCGAGTTCAAAGCCCGGTCAGTGCAACGGTCCTTCCCTACCTCCCTATCAACAAAAGCAACGCTGCAAAAGCGGCAGGGGAAGGAGCGCAAAAGAGAATCATCTCCTCTCAAGAGGGAAATAGAGAAGAAGAGGAGAAGGAGAGGAGCTTCCCCCTCCTCTCTTATCATCCACCTATACCACCGTTTTACCCTACCATAACACAAGCGCGCGCGTCTTCTTCAAGGTGATTAGCGGTAGTTGGTCGAGGTTTCAACCTTCTGTGTTGCCTCCTGCGTTCTTTCTAAGCCGCTCAACACGAGAAGTCAGCCAGCGGGTAAACCTCACAATCAGTGGTAAATAAATACCACTTTCGTCTTTCGCCTTTCGCCCGCCGCCATCTTGGTTTCGCGAAAATGGACGCTTTTCCCATTGGAGCAAAATTCAAGCGAAAAAAATGAAAAGCTGCACCGAAGAAACGGTGAAAGTAGAAGAAAGTCTTTGACGTTCAAAAGAGAAAAGTCGAAAAATAGATTAACTAAAAAACAAACGATTAATGGGGAAGATGGGTATTAATAATTTCCAGAAAAGGCGGTAATAAATAAATTCCGTAAAAATCGAATTTTATTTGATGTTCGAATTCTAAAAAAAAACATAATTTTTTTGATAGTAATTATTTTTGTTTTTTATAAAAAAATTGTTATGATATTATTTACAATGTTTCTGTTCGGTTTTTACAATTTGAGAAAAACTTGATAGCTCAATTAAATTACTGTTACTGCAAAAAAAGAAGATTCGGTGAAAGACGAGTTAAACCGAATGTTATGCGACCTAGTTTTTTCTGCAAATTGTTCTTAAAAGTCGGCAGAGTTACTTGCGCGGGCTCTATAGATGGAAACCAGCTTTAATTGCAGTTGCCGCCTTCGTATCATCGCCAAGAATTAACGAACTTGAGAATTGGGCTACAATTATACAGGGCGAGTCGCCTAACTGGGCCACGGATTGCAAATTTGGGAAATTTGGAAAATATAGAACACCAACTAGGGACATCCGGGGTACAGGTGCGCGCGCGCGTGTGTGTGTGCACGAATGTATTTGCGCGTATGTGTGTGTTGATGTGTACAATGGAAGACATGGGCTTTGACCGGGCTTTGAACCCGGGACCCAGGCCTCTTTGGAGTACTACGACGTAGTACTCCAGAGATGCTGCGGAACCCCTCCGATTGGTTAGCTCTGCCGAAGCACACCATACCATCGACCTCGTCCCTTCTTCTTACCCCTCGTTACCCTTCTTTACTACCTTTATCTACCTCTTTACTTTCCTCTTCTTCTCCCGCTGCTTCTTCTTCTTCTTCTTCTTCGTGAAGTTGAAACACAGCATCAAAGATCTCTTCATCCTCCACGCGAGAGTCGTTGCCTACCTTGTCCGCTTTTTTTTCTTTTATTGCCGAGAAAACAAAATTGTCCCAATGGGCTTCTTCTGAAAAAAAAAATACAAAAATAAATAAAAGTGCCGGTGAAGGGAGGAAATTTATAAGTTACAGCAACAAATTGAAGAAATAAATTACCCCGGCCCCAAAAAGAAGAGGTTCGGTATTTACTTACCGGGCTTTCGAGATCGAGCCCGTCCATTGGCGCGGTCGTCGAAGCTGCTCTGGAAATTGTATCGCAACTGGGAATGTTTCGTCCGCGTTATTTATTTAAATCACCGCGGGTCTGGGTAAACGTTGAAGCCGCCGCAAGAAAAATTCAAGGGTAGCGACAAGTCCATTATCCCGGCTCGCGAAATAACCGCGATGATTACTGTGACTAAGTAATTTGGCCACTCCATATGCAGTGACGTGTAATTTAGTTGTTCCAACAAAACGCTTTTTTTGCAATGCCAGCGGATCGTTTTTTGTGTCTTTAAGAAGAAATACGCCTGAAAAGTTGATGACTCGGGTTCGCCTCGCCTCGCTCATCGGCATTCGACTGATTTAAATTTCGATTAGGGTTGGAAAAAATTGCTCGCTTTCTCGCATGGAGATGAAGCTTTTTTTCCCCGGCATTCATAAGAATGGTAGGTCTTCTTCGCGCCTTTAACTCTTGGATGCGGTGAAAATTATTGCATTTTTGGTATAAAGAAATTTTTGCAGAAATTGTGGCATTCCCATGTCTCGGATGGGTGGGAACTATTCGCGTCGAATTTATTATGTGGAATATTTTAATTCTGAGAAAAGCGTGAAAATTTTGCAAGTGTCTATTTTTTACAGAAACTGTAGCATTTTTTGTATATAAATTTTACTATATTATATATAAATTTATTATACATAAAATTTTAACTTTATTATCTGTAATTTGTTGCAAATAAAATTTACATAAAATTTATAATGAGTAAATATAGAATTTATTATAATATAATATTTCTTAAATAAAAAATTATAATAGAATATTATTGTAAATTTTTATTTCTTTATTTCAAGCCAGAAAAATTACAAGCCAAGTAATAAATCACATAGCGTAGTAACCCTGCAAAGGCACAAATTTCTGCCTGAGAGCAGGGCTGGCGTTAAATTAGCCTAAAAAATTATCTTACATACTAACTTATAAAAAGAAAGAAGGCTAACTGTATCATACTGTTGTTATTATATTGTTAATCCACCATGTTGACTAGAAAACTTCAAAAAACCGCAGACAAAAGACAGCGCAATTTAAACAAAGTTTAGACTTAGTATGATATAAATAAAAAAAATAAAAAACAAGAATAAGAGAGAAGAGAAAAAAAAGGATCCTCATTAGACATTGTGTCTTACCCAATTCTTTAGCTTTGTACTCACTCCCAGTCTGCCACCTTCTAGGGATTTCAGGTTTGTAGGGAGTAAGTTGAAATGCTTTATTGTTGCAATGTAGCTAAATAAAATCATTCATTTTTAAATTTGAAATATGGTAGAAATTATGAAAGGTTTTTTTTACAGAAACTGTAAAATTCCAGGGGATGGTAATTTCTTACTTTTGGTAGAAATAACAACGATCCAAGCATCGAGGAACAGGGTTGCAGAAAAAATTACATTGTTCCAGAAATGCGTTAGTTTCGATATTCATTATTGGCTTGGTAACGGGTAACCGAGGCACAAAAAAACAAAGAAAATCGGAGACGAGGACTTCCTTTTCCTCCTTCGTAGAATGGGCTACCCAATTTGGTTTAGGTCCAGCGACCACTGAGGATGAATCGCGTCGAGAAAGGTCAACGGAAGCGGTTACCGGAGAAAACATCAATAATTTTGATAGAGCACACCTTGCCGCTAATTCCCTCACTATATTGATGGTCCTTTTGGTAACCGCTTCCGTTGGCCTCTTCTCGGTGCGCTTAGTGTTCGCTGGGCTCTGGACCCTTAAGAAAATTCGAGAGTGGAACAGGAACCCATCGAATTGCGACCAAGAATTTGTTTCTTAAGGGTAGGTTCTCATCTAGAGGTCCAAAAAAACGGTGATTTTCTTGATTTTTTTTTTGGGGGGTAGAAGGAATTAATTTAATAACTCCAATTTTTGCACACATATATATTGGTTATTGAAGTACAAAAAAAATTTTTTTTAAAGAAAAATTATGCAATTTAGTTCTTGTACGTAGACCGTAACGTGATGGTCTAAAAAAAAGTGTCGATGTCTCCTCCATCGCAGAGCCTTAAAAAATTATCCAAAATCAAAAAACCAAAAATATTTATTAAATATATAATATTTCTTAGGGGTTATACCTATAATATTAATAAAAAGTCAAAAATAAAAAAAATGACGTCTGATTGAATTGTAGGCACCGATTTTTGCTTTTTCTCGCCCTTTAAAGTAATAAAACAAAACTAAAAAATATCAAATATCACCTGCATTTAGGTATAACCCCTGGCAAATTTTGTCTAGTTTATGATGCAAAGAAAATGTCGATTCATCAAATAGTTTTTGAGATACGATGGAGGAAGTTTTCAAAAACATGGTTTTTCAGGAAACGCGTTTAAAGTTTAAACACTCTATGATCATCTAAGCATATATAGAGGCGTACCCTCAAAATTTTTTGGGAATACAGCATACTTACGATCTCTGGTGGCAGTAAGAGTAGTTATATTCACCTGAGTACGGTCATACTGCCGCAAAATTTAATTCCGGGGACGTAAACTACAAGTTATCGTGAAAATTCGATTTTTATCAAAAATTGCGTGTCGCGTTTTTGTGCTATATCTCAAGAAAAAATAATATTTCGGCTACACAAATTTATGGACACATTCTACACATAATAAGCTACTAAAATCAGCAAAAAAAAATCGATTTTTTGAAGTTGCTTGATGAGAACCTACCCTTAATTTTTGGTGGACGCTGGAGTCCTATCGATTCCAATTTTTGCATAAAACTTTTTTGTTTTCAAATTAAATATTCAGTTAATTAAATACTTATAAATCCGTATGGATTTTTTATTGGCCCATCATTGTTTAAAAATTTATAGGTGGCCCAAAATGGAAATGGAAGAGAAAAGAAAAAAAGGAATTTGAAAAAGTGAAGTGCCTACTGAGGAGTCAGTGACGTCACTGTTTGTATGGGGCTCAAAAATATCTACCCTGTTGGAAGTGGGTTAAAGAAAATAACACGCTGGGAAATACGACCCACGCGTGGTTTCTTTTGTAGCCACATTTTCTAGACCCAAAGGCATCATTGAGATCCATTTTCGGTCAAGGAAAGATCCAGTTTCAATTTCTTGAATCAACATTTTCATTTTAAAAATTCGAGAAAAATCAATATTTTTACATTTTTTTTACTTTCTCGGGCATTTTTTTCTAAATTTTCTTTTAGAATTTTCAGCCTCCAGTTTATACGCGGGGTATAATTATTTTTCCTTCGCTGATTGTCGGAAAGTAGGTATGTAAAGTGCGTTTCGCGAAGAATTGCTCGAAGGAAAAAAGAAATATAGGTAATTCAGCAAAACGAATTGAAAAGAAGAAGCCTTGGGTCAAAATTACTTCTCGGAATGCAATCTCCTAACCTCGCGCAACTCTCCGAAGAAACTTCACTTGGTCGTTGCGGCAAGAAACATCCTTCGGATTTCAAGGGATTTCTTCAATCAACAAAACGAGGCTGAAGATGAGGAAGAAAATAACGAATATACGCAACCTCTCCCCGTGCAATCTACGTACCACATTAATTAAAGGAAATTAAAATTCCTCCAGGATTCCCATGGAAAGTCCCGTCCGGGAAATTCTCCGTCCCCATAAAAATCAATTCGCGCGTTGAATGCGCCATGTGTGCCATTTTTATCAACCCTTCGTTATCCTATTGGGGTTTGAGACGGCCCAGCCCAGTCCAGCTCCAACGTGAATCACAAGAGTGGCGGAAAAATGATGGAAATTTATATTCGAAAATCGAAATTATATAAAAATTCTAAAATTAAAAATTCTATATTCATAAAAAAAATGTCTAATTATCTATTATTAAAAATTCTATAATTATTTTTAAGGAGCGAGCGCTTGTGGCACCCGATGGCGCTGCGAGGGTCGAAAGGGTGACAACTATGTGCCTAAAAAACGTCAAAAGCTTTGAATCGATTCGAAAACGCTAAGTGAGAACAGGAAAAAATTAACCTAAAGACAAATTGCCCACTGGGACGTTGAAAGAACGTTTTCCCCATACAATAATTGGCGGAGAGTGTCGAGGATCGTGGCATCGGAGTAAATCCACGGTTCAAAGGATACCGAGTAAAAAAGAGCCGATATTTTTCCTGCAACCCTGGAAACCGGCTCTACATTCTTTGATTAAAGCATTTCTAAAGAAACCCTCGTACATTGTTCCATCGTTATGCGTTGCTTTGCTGCCCGTTAAGTATCCCTTGGACCGAGGAGCCCAGATAATAATATCCCGTTAACCTTCTCCCGGCTATGTATGGGGGCACAAACGTTAACTCTACCCGGTTTGGGGTCCTGCTACATTGTAAGGGTTACAGTCATTCGGAGGGAGTTTTTAACCCACAAGGATTGAAGAAAATCTTCTCATCTTCATTTTTTTTAATGATTTTTGTGTATTTTCCTTCCTTCTTTATCTGAATCAACAGTATTTTTACCGCGCTAATTACATATACGTAATAAAAAATTCAAAAGCAAAAATATAGAATTTTAATTGAATAGACTTTTTTGTAATTATTACTAAATTTTTTACAGACGCATAATTGCTCGACCAAGAACCTCCCATTTGTGGATTTCATAAATGGTAAAATTAAACCTCGAAAATAATTCGAAATTCAAATTCCAAAAGGGGGTCTTTTGACACTTTTGACAGAAATAGTGTTAATCTAGAGAAAACTCGAAATCGAGATTGGTAATTTTCAAATTCTAGTAAAAAAAAAGCAAAATTCTGGCAGGCAGCCTCTCTTTTTTTAAAATTTGGATTTCTCCCCATTTTCTTTAACAAAAATATCTAAATTAATTAAAAAAAACGCAAATTCGAGATTGTCAATTTTCGAATTTTTCGGGTAAGAAGAAATATTTGACTGCCGAAAAAAAAAATGTATTTAGCTTGATTGGACGTAATTTGGAGGACTCATAAAAGCAACAATTTAAAATTTATCGAAGCAGAAGTACAAATAAATACGGGCCCTGGAACCCCAACGTCCGTCAACCGTTGCATGGAACAATGTGGCACGATTTGAAAACCTCCACTTTAGCTTCTAATCGAAAACCCTCACGCGGGAAACAGGTCCCACGCGTGATGTGGGTATCTCGAAACAGTCGGAATAACGTGGCCACGGGGAAAAATGCTACGTTGTTTTCTACTGCGCAGTAGATCCCTCTCGAAATGCCCCTTTCCGCGCCCCGTCTCCCACATTCGAAAGCCCTTCTTTCGAAAAGGCACACGAGATGCCTTCACCGTCCGTGACTTCGAAATGTGTGCCCGATGGACGCACATATATGGGCGTGTTCAAAGTTTTCCACTGGGTGAACGACCGTGGCACGACTTTGTAGCATTAGATGTCCCTTGACAAGTTGAAGATTTTTTTCTACCTGCTGCTCGAAAAAATTCTTCCTTCCAACCCTAACCCGAAGAGGCACCGGAAAAGCACCGCCACACCTTCGTGTGTATTTTTCATGCAGGTGGAAGTTATCACGTGTCCAAAAAAATGTTGCAAAGCGGGTCAACGTCACGCTCGGGACGAAATTATTCGCGGAAGTGACCGAAAATCAAAACCCAGGTTTTGAGTTTCGATTTTTTTTTTAGTTTATGCTCCATGGGATATTGTACCTACGTATATTGTAGCAACAGGTAGCATGTGAAGTGGAATACCGGAAATTCCTACCTTATCTGAACGAGAATCCTCGATGCTCTTATCTCACGTTGTTCTGGAACGGAACGCGATCTCTTCCATGGGGCACATTTACTTGTGCTACATTTTTTAGGCCTCGTGTGCAATCAAACTGGCATCGGCATTAGCTTCCGTTTGCTACCGGACCCTAAATTATCAAAATTATGAATATTAAAATAAGTCATTAAAAATATATCCTCACCGAAGTAGTCCAGTGACCAGATGCTAATTATTGCTAATATTCATAGACTTTTCCATTTTTCTCGATAACACACTTGATTAACACCTTGACGGCCGCGTCAAATTTACATGACTCCTTATTCAGGCCGCGTGGGTCGCAATGATATACACTATTGCACGTATAGTAATCGGCGCGGCGTGAACGGTTGGCTAAGAAAGTCACGCGTACGTGACAGCGGCCGGCAAAGTGTTAATTATAATTTTAATTGATTATAATAAAATATTATTGAAATTATTTAACCTTCTGGAATTTTTTTCTAATATTTTCTATTATTTTAAAATAAGGAATTTGAAATAAAGAAATTAACACTATTTCTACCGCGCTGATTATACGTAATCGATAAATCCAAAACAGAAAATATAGAATAATTATACACCTTTGGCAGAAATAGTGTTGCGGTAAAATAAAATAAAGAATTTTCAAGTAAAATTTTGAGAGAATCCCAAACTGCCGTTAAATATGCAGCATTGTTGCTGCAAAAGTGACAACTCGGACAATGCAATTTTTCATAGGAGGGGAGAAAATATATGCAACATTATTGATCAATTCTTATATTGCAAAAATCAAGTTTTGATAAATTAAAAGAATAAAAATACTCGTTAGCCTTCCGTAAATATCTGGGTAGGGTAAATACACCAATAGATGAACACCGTCCAATAGATGGACAAATATTATTTCCAAAAGTAATTACATTAAATTTAAGAACGAAATCGTAAAGTCATAATTTTGTTTACGGCTATATGTAGTCCTGATTGCAAAAAGTGATCTTTTTCATCTTTATATTTGTACTAATGATTAAAAAAAATATTTAAATTTGACATGACGAAGTTTTGCTTCGAGAGCGCCACCACTAGTAAATATGTGACAGATGTCCGGTAAACGTTGTTTGTTATTACTATTATAAATGAATAAAAAAAATAAGGTATGTATACATTATTTTGCTCGTATTCCACTAAAAAAGCTATAAATATTGTAATAAAATAATAAAATTACAAAAATACAAGAAAATTTAGCGTCCATCTATTGGTATTGGCTGTCCATCTACTGAAGATTTTGTCCATCTACTGGGGTTTTGGTCTTTTTCATAAATTTTTCTTTTTTGTTAATTACTACGAAGTTTCACAAAGTTTTAGTAATTTTTTTCTAGTTAATTACATATTTTTACATTAATATAATTCATTTTATTATAACTTATTTGTATTTTAGTATATTATTTTGATAAAAAAACACGAGTCTGCTTAACCGTCCATCTATTGGTGCATTTACCCTAACAATTGTTTTTCGAAAGATTGGCTCTTGAAATATTTTATAAAAAACAAAAAACACTTATTCTTCGGTGAGTGAAGTTATTGAAAAATTCCAGCTTTCTTGTCAAGGAAAGTGGATCAATCTCGATAAGACTTTTTCCATACAATCGTAGGCTGCTTTCTTCTCCCGGTTTTAGAGGGAGAAAGAAATTCAAGATATTGTTTTTTTATCCCGCTCATTTTATAGGCGACGAAGAAAAACGATTGCCAGCGATCCAACGAGAGTTGTGTCAATTGGGTTTCGTACTCAAACCCGTTATTGTACGATCAATTTACTAATTTTATTAGGATTAAATACTAAAATACGGGTCTCCGCGTGTAGGAACCATAACTTAATTTGCAACAATTTCGACCGCATAAATTGGTGCAATCAATGCATGCATGCATGCGTAGGGTGGCGGGATACTCCGTCGTCTGCCACTTTGTCGTCCTCTCCTATCAACGTCTGTCGCTTCGTCATGCGGTTCTTCCAGTACGTGTGTATGTGTGTGTCATAAAAAAATATTTACATACATACACACAGAGAGGATGCGAAAACTGACAAATTTAGTTATTATGTAACATTTATAAAAATATTTGATTCATTGATTTTTAATTAGCTAATTAAAATTAGCTTTGGTTACATGCATTTTTTATTAGTTTTTATTAAATGTCAATTCATATGTATTATATTTTATATATAAAATATATATTTTTTCAAATTGTATTTTAATATTCTTCGTTGGTCTTTATGTAGGTGATCAATATTCAGGATAGATTCTTCGTTTTTTAATTAGACCATTTGTTTCTTCAATATATAAAAAAATATTTATTATCTTCAACGTTTCGGTCTTACGTTCCAGACCATTCTCAAGAAAACTTCTTTTAATAGATAATTTTTTTTCCGTATGTCGTGTTTTTTGATACAATTATTTTTTTCCTCTCCAATCACAATAGAATTTTTTTTTTAAAAATTGTTGTACAAAATTTCCAGATTTTGTTAACTGTAAATAAAGATATCTCGTGAATACATTGTATATGAATCATTTATACAAGAAGTCCTTTAATAATTACCAATAATAAGTGATCCAATTGTTATGTAGAGTATTGTGAAATGAAAATATTCACTTAATTTATGTTATTTTTGTAGGATGTTCAATGTGTTTATTGATTTAAAATAGTTCTTATTGAAATATGTATCCACACGTGTACGACTTTATCTGATGTTGAAATGAAATTGTTGGTGTATTCAATAATCTGCATAAGAATTTAAAATTTACTTATGAACAAGAAAATAATGAAAGTTTAACTTTTTTAGATGTTATGGTACACAGAGTTAATGAAAAATACCTTATAACCAATTGGTACCAAAAAAAATGTTGGCCAGGTAAATACCTTAATTTTTATGCACCAACATGTTTTAATTATAAAATAAGTACTATATACAGCTTAATTGACCGTGCCATTAAATTATCACATGTCAAATTTAGAAAATCAAATTTAAGTATAATTAAAGAAACATTGATGACAAATAATTATCCAAAGAATTTTTTAGAAAAAACCTTTGAAAAAAGAATAAATTCCATATATAATAACAACTTCAAAACTACAACTAATGACAATAATAATAATAGTGATGGTAAAGTTAAAAAACAAATTTGTGTATTACCTTATATTAGAAATATAGCTGAAAAAATTAAAAAAGTTTTATATAAATTTAACGTACAATGTGTTTTTAAAAATAATTTAACTTTAAAAAACTTCTTAGATACAGGAAAAGACAAACTAGATAAAAAATTAAACTCCAACATTGTTTATAAAATACCATGCAATAATTGTGAAAAAATTTACATCGGAGAAACAAAAATGTTAGCTAAAACAAGATTTTACCATCACAATTATGATGTTATTAAAAATAGAAATAGTACTGGATTATCTCAACATACACATTCAAAAAAACACAATTTCGGATTTGAAAAATTTAAGATTTTAGAAAAGGAAAAGGATTGGTACAAAAGAAAAGTTTTAGAATCCCTTCATATAAAAAGCAATATCAAAAATAATGTTAATATCCAAATAGATTCCTATGAGATAAATAAATATTACGATCTATTATTCGAATAAATGTAAAATTGGCGGTAAGGATATCACGTGAATATTCACACCTATCAACGAACTAAAACCTGATTGTACTCACACCATATAGAAGTAAATCATAACATCAAATAAAGTCGTACACGTGTGGATACATATTTCAATAAGAACTATTTTAAATCAATAAACACATTGAACATCCTACAAAAATAACATAAATTAAGTGAATATTTTCATTTCACAATACTCTACATAACAATTGGATCACTTATTATTGGTAATTATTAAAGGACTTCTTGTATAAATGATTCATATACAATGTATTCACGAGATATCTTTATTTACAGTTAACAAAATCTGGAAATTTTGTACAACAATTTAAAAAAAAAAAATTCTATTGTGATTGGAGAGGAAAAAAATAATTGTATCAAAAAACACGACATACGGAAAAAAAATTATCTATTAAAAGAAGTTTTCTTGAGAATGGTCTGGAACGTAAGACCGAAACGTTGAAGATAATAAATATTTTTTTATATATTGAAGAAACAAATGGTCTAATTAAAAAACGAAGAATCTATCCTGAATATTGATATATATTTTTTATTATTTTTGTACGAAAAGTACAAAATCGTTGCTTCGCGTGTCAGCGAAATGTCGATATAAAGCGGAAACGATTTGCTATATTATACTGAAATTGCGATTGATTGAGAATCGATCCAAGATGTTCGGGGACTGACTACCGGGGCATATTTCGTTCTCTCGAAACTCTTCTCGCAGTTACCATTATACGACGTAATTCCGGCCCTCGGGCGCATAAATATTTCATCCGAAAGCGTTCGAGGGTATAATTTGAAAATATCGTGCAAAACGCGCTGCTGTCACACACTGACAAGGATTTCCTCCCATATTGGCAATGTATTGATAACGGTTCTTGGCTCCGCCTTTCCAGGAACTCGGCTGTATCCTGGGACGCTGAAAATATCGGCTGCAGAAAACGGAAGAATAAACCGGCCGTTTTTTCTTTTTTTTCCTTTTTTTTACGGTTTTGCTCTTCAACTTTTGGCGGAAGCTTTTTATTGTCGCATATTATTATTATTATTATTATTATTATTATTATTATTATTATTATTACTACTACTACTATTGTTATTATTATTCTATTATTCTATTACTAATAATTATTAATTATTATTATTAATCATTATTATTAATCCCGAAATTAGAGTTCTTTAAAAAATGGTACCTTTTATGGTACTTTTGTCACATACAACCCTTGGGCTGTCCCGAATTCGTTTCATGGGATTCCCTCAATTTGTTATCAATATTTGTATAAATATTTGAATGGATGTTAAATTTCCAGGTTCGGAAAGACCCCCCCTCCAGGTTCAAACGTTTGTTTATACGCAATACTACGGAGTGTATATGGTAACAACAACTGTTTGGAATCGGAGAGATAAAAAAAAGAAGGTATATGAAGCTACCATCTTCGCGTTTAGGTACAATAAGGTGAAAGAAAAAGATGAAGAAGAAGAAGAAGAAGAAAGAGAAGGTCAGTGCACTCGAAACAAGTACCTATGTATACCAGCATTGTATACAGTATCCCTGACCATCTCGTGTGCTCGCCTTAACTTTCGAAAGAGTGAGTTCTTCAGCTCGGTTCTGTATGCATTCAGTCGTCGTTATTCTCCATCTCTTCTTTCGAGCTTCCCTTCTTCGCCTCGAGAATATACGCTAAAATTCAAGGGATTCAGCGAGCAACTGACTCTTTCGACGGTAAAACCTATTTTTAATTCCGTCATCATTTCGCTCGTGTATCGTCTACACCTTTGTATTTATTTCGAAAGCCGACCAAGAAATCACAACTTTTTTTTACTGGAGGTCAAGGGACACTCGAAATTAGCAATTTCGATACGAATTACAAATTTCAAGTGAAACTGAAAAAATGTTCAAATGAATTTTCGAATGAAATTTCAAAAATTGGATGGATTCCTAATTTAATTAGTAATTGATATGCAAATTACTAATTTAGGTTAGAATAAAAATAATCAGTAATTGGTAAACTAGTAAATTAGTAATTTGGATACAAATTGTTAATTCAAATTAAATTGAAAAAATTTCAAATTCAATTTCGAAAAAATTAATCATTGGTAAATTAGTAATTTGGATACGAATTACCACCAATTTCAAGTCAAATTGAACAAAGTTCAAATTGAATTTTCGAATAAAATTTCAAAAATTGGATAGATTCTTAACTTAATTAGTAATCGATATGCAAATTACTAATTTAGGTTAAAATGAAAAAATTAGTAATTGGTAAATGGTAATCCAGTAAATTAGTAATTTAGATACGAATTGCTAATTCAAGCTGAATTGAAAAAATTTCAATTTCGGAAAAATTAGTCATTGGTAAATTAGTAATTTGGATACGAATTACTAATTTTAAGTTGAATTACAATATTTCTAAATAAATTTTCGAATTAAATTTCAAAGATTTAATAGGTTCCTAATTTAATTAGTAATTAGTTCGCGATTCACCGATTCAGGTTGAAATATAAATAATTAGTAATTGGCAAATAGTAAACTAGTGAATTAATAATTTGCATACAAATGACTAATTTCAAGTCAAATTGAAAAAAAAATGCAAATTGAATTTTCGAATGAAATTTCGAAAATTGGATGGATTCCTAATTTAATTAGCAATCAGTATCCAAATTACTAATTTCGTTCCGGATTGGGTATTTACGTTTTTCTACCAGTTGGCAATTAATATTTCAACAGGTCCGTGTATCAGACGCTCGCGCACCATATTTATACGCAGAGTTCAAAAGCGAGCAGTTTTTTGTTGAGGTCACGATCAACCTCCGTTCCCCTATGCGGAAAGAACATTTTTTGAATGCACATGACGACGAACACATGTGTAAAAAATATTCACGGATGTGAAAGATGAAAGGAGGATCTTTCTTCCTCCTCCTTCTCCTCTTTCCTCCTCGCGCTACTCTTTCGCGTCTTGTTGAATTTCAACGCACAATAAAATCGTGACGATGGTGTGAACGGTATGGATTACACAAAAGTCAATTATACGCTATTTTCTGAGCCTATTGTCGAAATTCTTCGTGTTCCTTCGAATACAATTTTCCAAAATTACCATAAACCCACGGTTCGGTGGTATAATAAAATAAAATATCCCCTCGTGACCCAAAAAAAATTTGGATACAATTTGAACAACGGTAGGTTACGTAACGAGGGCGAGAAGCGAGCGATTATCCCGTGTGTCTGGTTTGTCGCCCCAACAGAGCGAGGGCGACACGCGAGACGAGTAGGGAAAGTCGCCCCGCGCTCGAGTTGCGGCTCCTACTTTTCCAATGAACGCGCGAATCTCGCCGTATCTCGCCAATCCCTTCGTTTCCGAGCTAATTCAATTACGGGTAAAAAAGGCACAGGTATAAATTTTTTAGAAAAAAACTCGAAAGGTAAATAGAGGATTATTACGGAAACGACCGCAAATGTTACGGCAACCACACCGGGACGTCTACCTTCTCTATTATGAGTCACCCAACGGAAATCAGTGTCACTTCTTACTTTTGAAAAGAATGGAAATGGTACCATAACCGCAAGGCAGTGTTATATGTAGCGTCGCTCAACAGCAAAAATGACGCTAACGTTGAGCGAAATACGATATTTAGCGTTATGGATGACAATTAGTATTTTAATTGCGGTGGTTACATAACTGTAGTTATTTTTATTGCCAATATATTGGAAAACGGAAATTATTTTTGGAAAAAAGAAAATCGCGTTTCCAAAAAACCTATAACAAAAAATTGGAGCCATTTATCTCCCCGAGTCCCAACTTTTTCTTACGCCTGTACCGGAGGAAGGATCACGATGAGATAAGGAGAAAGAGAGACGGCGTAGTTCGGGAGCCAGAATATATACATACTCACAAAATACGTACATATATCGTGTGCCTTCATCGTTATTATTGGAGAAGTAATAAATAATCTAACATGGGTATCCCACCAGTTGATTAACTCTAGCAGTTTCTTTTTTCGTTTCCTTTTCTCTCGTTGGTTTTGTATTAAACCATATATATTATACCTCACAGACACACAGATACGCTTTATTTTACGTCATTCTTTGTTCCAATATCATTTTGTTTTCTTTATACAGAGACTATATAAATATTCTACCTACACATTGGTATCCGTTATTAATAATAATTATGGGTAGAATATTTGCTTTTTTAAATCTCGGACATTATTCAATAAATAACAAATTTAAATATGTAATATTTTAAGTGAAATATTTTATATTTTAATCGGAACACGTTTGAACAAATTGGATGAGACAGAAGAGGTTCATCATAAAATTGGAAATTTCGAGATATTACGCGAAAAAAATGTTAGGAATTTTTTAATGTGTAATTGGGAATAATAATGGAAATAAAAAAAATAACAAAAATAGAATGACCTTTTTATCAATCTTCATTCCCAGAGATTTCAGGTAAAGCCTCATGAAATCCAGCACGTGTGTGAAAATTTCCGGAGCCTGAATTTCTCGGCCGCTAAATTACCTATTTCTTTCAACACACTTAATTCCGTGGGATTACATTCCTTTTGGAGCTCAAATCGACTTAGTTTCCTTCCCAAAACCGTGGATACCTCGAAACGAGAAGACACGAATTTCATCGTCACTGTTACTAACCTCTACCACCTCTTCGGCATTATTCGAAATGTTTCGAATAACATCGTCGTCGAATAACTATGGCCGACCATTAATTCATTATTATCTTTACGAAACCTAAAACCACTCTTTGAAACAGAAGTAAAGAGTGGATCGGTCTCAACCGGGAAACAAATACACACAAAGTACTTCCGTACTTACTTCGACGAATTGTTGAAAAGTTTCTCAAATCAATAAAAGTATTCAAATTAAACCACTACATTTAAAATTTTGCCGGAATTCTCTCTATTAATTGAATTACCGACGTTAGATTTGTTGCCAATCATTTTCAAAAGTAGGTTATGCAACTCTGGTAGACCAAGAACCAAGTAGATGGCAGCAGGGTTGCGAGTGAACGCTCGACGCTTTTACGGAACAGGGTTGCTAAGCTCACTCCACTATTTATTTATTGTACCGAAGTAACATGGCGTTGAACCTTCACCGGCAACCCCAGAAGAAGAAGGGGGGGGGGGGGGTAATATCAAGATGGACTCGAAGAGGGTGGGATTAAGTCAGTACGGAGTTAGCTCATTTTGTATATTCAACATTGTTAGAGTCACCGTCCAGCCTTTTCTCAAATAAACATGCATTATAATATTTCTGGCATACTCGTAAACCTCCTTCAACGTCCACTAAAAACAAGATAACAAAGTCTTATATCCGTACACTTTTGTTTCTACTACTCCTTCATCTTCTTTTTTATCCGTTGCTTAGTATCATTGGTTTTCCGTTTCTCTTTTTCGTTCCATCTTCGTCTCTGTGGATCGTTCTGAAAGAAGAGAGGATGATTTCTCGTAGTCTTTTTCTCGTTGACCATTTATTCCTTTTGGTCTGGCGTCACGGATAGTTTTGTTGCTCGGTTAAAAGTGATCCCTTCACTCCTCTCTCCACTCTTTCACTCCTCCTTCTTTCCTCTACCTTTAGGTATCGTCTTTTACTCCCTCCTTTTTCTTTACTTCTTTGCTTCTTTTTCTTTTTCTTCCTCTTGCTTACCCCCTTCGCCTTCTTCATCTTCTTCTTCTCCTGCTCCTCCTTCTTCTTCTGCTGCTGCTTCTCTACTGCTCCTTTAGCATATTTTTTTCTTTCTCCGTTACTCCTTTTGTTTCAGCAGCCACGAAGTAGGTACAGTTTGAACGAAGCGTGTCCGGACACGCGAGATGCACGATCAAACTTGTACAGATCTTATGATATTGAATATTACTCGGATAAAAGAAGAGGAGTTTCGTAATAAAGACGATAATAGTCTCTTTCAAGACGTTCTTGCTTCTTTTTCAATATTAGTTTCCAATTATAAGCGACCAATTCATTACAGGCTTAATTAATGGGGCATTATAGTGCAAATGATGGATGTAAAATAATACGAAAAATTTCAATTCCGAGTGGAACGAAATTCAATGTCAAACGGACGGGATTTCTGGAGTTTCAATATTTGATTCTTTTTATAAAATCAAATATTTTTTAAACAATCTAGACAAAATAATAATCATATTAAAGGTGTCAATTTTCATTCGTGTGAGTTTTTGGACCACCGTAGGTATCCTAGGGACTCGGTATCCTTCTATCCCTTACGAAATATCGTTAATTGACTGACGCGCGCGCCCTCAATGTACACAAATGGAAATTAAAAATTACCAGCGCCATGTTTAAAGCAACCATTTTGAGGAGATGCGCGTTAACATATTCTTTGCCATTCCAATTCAGATTTTGTTTATTTCTAGATGGAAAATTATTCACTCGAAGTAGATGAAATTCCTGAAAATTTTCGAAACGTTCAAAACGTCAAATAAATAACTCTAACCCTAATTCTCGCGCATTATGAGTCCTCCATCCTAAGGAAGCGATAAGAAACGAGAAGATTTATGCGGAGATTATGAGACAGCATGCCGTGCAGTGATTAGATACTGCAAAGTGATTAAGCCCAGAAGGACTGACAGTAACATACTTGTTTTATCTCACGAGGTAGGTCAGGTTCATCCATGAATGCTGACTTTATTTCGGACGTTCGTTTCTGATAAAACAGTGGATACACATTTTTTGGACCGTGAATAACGCGATAATGCGTTTTAAAGCCAATTTCGATCGGCTCGATAAGAAAGTAAATTAATCGAGTCAATTTCTCGAAACCTCGAGGTCCAATATAATTATTGCCTGTGATGCAGAAATTTCGGAAAAATAGGACATTTCTCTGATTCGAAGAAATTCGCTGGAATTTGTGAAATTTCAATTTTCCTTATTTTTTTACCACAATTACTAGAAAATAGAATGCAAATTGGTCGGTGCATAATTAACGACGATTATTAAATGAAAGCTCCTGCTAAATAATCGTCGTTAATTATGCACCAAGTCAATATACGAGAACAACTTTAAAACGTCTCTAGGGACCGGCGCTAGACTTTCCTTTCAGGCCGAGCCGGTCGCGACAAATGCTGTAGGATACTCTGTTGCGCCCCACGCGGCGTGAATAGGGAGTCTCGTAAACTTGTCAACTGCGTTGGAAGAAAAATTGACTATTTACAGTCTGAGAGAGTGAAAACGTAAAAAATAGTGGCATTCGACATTTCCTCGTTTTGGTTTGTCCCGTACATGGAATTCTTCGTGTAAACACGTGAGTCGACTGCATCGCTCGGAGGGTAAATGATTAATAGTTAACCCAGAGGAACAAAATCCAGTAAATGACACGCTCCGTTTACTACACGCTTCCACGCTTAATAACGAGTAGCACGTGCAAGGTAAGCTCGATCGGCTTGTGGCTACCTACAACATAGCGTAACTACCACTCATAGATATCATAAGAAAGTAACGAGACGAGGTGGAAAGATGAAAGAAGAGCATTTTGTCCCTTTTTTTCCAAGAGTGCGCGGAATTTTCGACATTAATGATTTTTTAAATTTAAATATATATATATTTTAAAAAAAAATGCAATTGGCAGAAATTGTACAGGGCAAGGCTTTGAAAAATATTTTTTGTTAAAAAAGAAAAAACTATTTTTGTAAATGTCTACAAATTTCCAAAACGGCACGTTACAAAAAGAAAATTGCCAATAAAATATATGTTTCTGACAAACTTTTCAAATTCAGCTCCCATTTTCCAAAATTATGGAGTTTTTTTTTATATGGGGTAAAAGGCTACCACAAAAAACAAATATTCCATAACAAAAGTAAATTTTCCTTAAATAAATCCAACAAATTAAAAAGAAAAAAGAATTCTTTTCTCGAAAATGCATCGAGATTTCTACATTTGTACGTTTGCATTGGAATGCATGCATGTATGCACACGTATAATTAACATAGTTGCAACTAAAATTGGTGAGTCGTGCATGAAAACCTCCTTACTGGTATTCTTTTCCTATCCGTACTGCGGCGTAAGTACCTACGTACGTACATGAAGGGGAACACGCAATCATATAATCGCGCAGATACATGCTTGATGCATGTTCAGGACTAATGATAATAACATAGAATCGTTAAGACGAGATGGAATATCTCGAAGCCGCATACAGTGGAAATTGTATTTCGTTAAGAAATGTTGGCTTCAGCCCGATGCGCATTAACATTAAAATCACCGGACGATAAGATCTCCAATAATGTCGAATAGGATGATCCTCGGTAAAAATATTTCCAATATATATGGGACTTATCGGTGATTAATCATTTAAGGGTTTTCCTGCAGAGAAAGTTGAAGCAACATCTGCAGGATTCTTGGTACGTTGCAATTTGTGCCTTGCGAGTAAGGAATCACAGAGTTTTCACAATAACGGTGTAAGAATGAAGTTCAGACATCCGCAATAGGAATTTACGCCGAGATAATACCGCCCAGGCTATATATTAGCTCATCCTAAGTACTGGACCGCCGCAAATCCCTCCTTGGATGGCAATTCAAGCTATGGACAAGACGAAAAAAAAGAGATACTCGCTACTACATCAGAGCATTAATGTCTGGAACGATAATTATCCTTTTATTCATCTCTGCTTAACCCCCATCGCACCTCCCATTTGAAATATAAGGATAATGTGCGTTTGGACTTGATGCAGTTGCTGGTAATATTTCTCAACGATATTAGAGTAAACGCTAATTTTCATTAAACAAATTTCAAGGAGGGACTCCCGATAATCGATTTTGTCGTCGGAAAGGTGGCTCATCTTTCCCCCAAAAACGGGGTAAAAATTGAAGTTTCAAAAACGAGGTTGGACAAGTCATTTCTAGGAGTAATTTTTCCCGTGGAATCGATTCCAAATGTCAAATTTAACGAAATCCTAGTGGAAATTGGAAAAAAGTAGGTTTTTTGCGGAAAAATCGCATTTCCCTTTTGAAATCTGGAATTTTGACAATGAAAATGGATTCCTTAGAAAAAAACACATCAGATATGGGTCTCTCGAAGGTGCAAAAAAAATTTTTCCAAAAGTCGATTTTTTTGAGTATATCCCTTCCCCCAAAAATGGGGTAAAAATTGAAATTTTAAAAATGAGGTTGGACAAGTCATTTCTAGGGGTAATTTTTCCCGTAGAATCGATTCCCAAGGTCAAATTTGACGTAATCCTGGCGGAAGCTGGTAAAAGGTAGGTTTTTTGCGGAAAAATCGCATTTCCCTTTTGAAATCTGGAATTTTGACAATGAAAATGGATTCCTTAGAAAAAAACACATCAGATATGGGTCTCTCGAAGGTGCAAAAAAAATTTTTCCAAAAGTCGATTTTTTTGAGTATATCCCTTCCCCCAAAAATGGGGTAAAAATTGAAATTTTAAAAATGAGGTTGGACAAGTCATTTCTAGGGGTAATTTTTCCCGTAGAATCGATTCCCAAGGTCAAATTTGACGTAATCCTGGCGGAAGCTGGTAAAAGGTAGGTTTTTTGAGGAAAAATCGCATTTCCCGTTGGAATTTTGGAATTTTGTCAATGAAAATGGATTCCTCGGAAAGAATACATCGGATATGGGTCTCCGGAAAGTCCCAAACAAAGTTTTCAAAAGTTGATTTTTTCAGGATTTTTCATGACCGTCAATAATTTCGAAATGAATCTCAAACGTGCATTAACCTATAAAGCCAATGCAGCCTGAAAGGATCTTTGAAAAATAAAAAAGGACAATGCAAAGCCATATCCTGTTTATATTTTGTTATATTTTTTCATTTTCTTCAGTCGTATTTTAAGAAATGCATGTAATTTTGCTTAACCCCGTCTGACCTGTCTATAGAAAACGGCGTTAAGGCCCCCCAAAATTTATGACGTTTACGGCTGTAACGCAACACAATGAAAACTAGCAGCGCCGATAGCGTAGGAGAAGGCAGACGTAATCTTTTAAAAATGCAATTTTTTAAATTTTTAGTACCCCTTTTATCGCTTCGCGTTACGACTAAGGATTCCGTGACTTTCACTCGAATGGAATTGTATTTAAATGAATTTTGAGGCTTCGGGGGGAAACTTGTACTCATTTGTAATTGGTGCAGAGAGCCGGAGCGGAAAAAAATTGCATACGAACAATAGTGCTGAAATATGCATGGGAAAAGATGATGTATGTGCGAGATATTAAATTCATCAGTTAACAACTGGCTCATTCTTGCCAAATTTTTTCTTCGCGAATCTACGGACATCTTTCCCAACTTCACGCTGCAAAAAAAAAATTGCATCTGCATAATTGCATATATTGCGGGACGTCCGTTCACAGTTCGACTGGTGCAACTAAAAACTGCCAAATTTCTTCGCCTCCAAAAGTTTCTGTGTCCTATCAGCGCCATTGCTCCAGTAACTTGGATTCCACTTTTAAACTGTATCACGTAAAAACCGTTAAAAACGTGCAGGACTAGCAGCTAACGGGAAACCAGCGTGCTATTACTTTTTAAGTAGGTACATGCAACTTTGAATTACAAAGTTGCATTAAACCAGTTTCGAGTCTCGCTGGAATACGGCGAAGATAAAATTATGAACGATGCAGAGCAGATATTAACAACTTTTTTCTTTTCGCGCTTTGCAAGATAAGCATGGCTACTAAAATAACAATTTGACACGTTCCAGGCGCCACGCGTTTACGCGAAACGCGTTTACATAAACTTGACCTCCGATATTCGCATATTTCTTTTAGCTTTTATACTCTTCACAATCCAAACATCGTTGCACTTTGCAATTTGCAACTCGCAAACGCGCGAACTCCTCGCTGAGAAGGCGAGAAATTGTTAAATACGGTAGAGCCTCTTTATAACAATCTCTTTGAGGCCAAATCAACGCTTATAATAATGATAGATACAAATGCGTCTTCCGCGCATGCTTTTGCGCATCAAGTTTCTAGCCTAGTCGCGCATAGCCAGTGGCACCAGGCGTAGGGTAATTTCTACAGGCTGCCAAGTATGGCGTTGTAGTTCCTGTTATACCTACTTATTATTTTTTCAATATATTAGGGGTGACCCTAGTCCAACTACAGAGATTCCAGGTCGAAACGTTCGATTTGTTTTTCCTCGACAATATTATTTATCCTTTTTGAGTGATTTTTCTATCAGTGGTACATGAAATACATGACATTCATTACTTTATTCCAGTTTAGAGTTTGCTTTAAGAGACGCAGGCTGGACACCGTGCCATGCAACGTCCAACTTGAGTGTAATTACGCTCGATAAAGCCAATAATGGACTTGTAACATCTGATAAATGAAGTCCCTAATTGAATGATTACCGGCTAAGTAGTATAATTATAATAAGTATTTCAGATCGCATTCAACAATATGTAAGCGCGCTCTGTTCTAGCAGTTCTAGTAGTTCCCGTGCGATTTAACACTTTGAGTGTGTCCGGGACAATGGTACCCTATCCCCATCTACAGGAGAACCACTAGCCAAATATCGTTACACGTAAATACGTTGCGAGGGTCACCAAAGTTCCGAAATGTTTTCCGCGAGACCAGAGAAAAAGGATTAAATATCGAAACAATGTCGCCAAAATTTGCTCTTTGGCATAAATCATAGGACAAATTTCACAAAGACTTTTTCATTACCGTTGTCATCGTGATTCGTGATATATTTGCTGACTTTTACAAATTCGATAAAGAGAGCCTTTTTTTGCTTCGACTCCGCTGTAAAATATTTGAAGCTTGTTCTGCTTCTCCATGGTCAATGTTAGCCCTGGGCCGTGGAAGAAGAAGAAGAGAGGTAAAAATAAAGGAAAAAGAAAAAGGAGGGTGTAAAGCGAAAGATGAGGAATAAAAAAAGTCAGAGACGAGTAAAACCACAACGTCCTTCTATATAGTGCATACAACGCTCCGTAGTAGTAATGTACAGTGTGGTAAGACTTGACGTACCATATATGTATATATTACATATTATACACACATTTATGTAGAAGACTATATATTACACACACACACACACACACACACACACACACACACACACACATATATATATATATATATATATATATATATATATATATATATATATAGCCATTCTGCAGAGTTGCTCACTCGGCATCATCTTTTTACTTTTTACTTCCCTCTTCGTTTCTTTTTCTATATCTCATACAGGTATATATAATACATATATGTATATATGACCAAGAGTGCACAGACAAGGATTCAAACTGATAAAACTGGCAGATGCCCAATCTTGTCTCTTCTTTCTTAAAATCCGAGCTTTTATACAATGCATCCACAAAATTCACTCTTCTACTTCAACGAGATTTCTTGTGTCCGTGATTTATAGAATAGAATTTATTTTTTTTTTGTGGCTTCGTTGCAGGACCGAGAATCGAACCCTGGTCCTCCGAGTGACAATCGGAGACCCTAACCCCTGAGTTATAGTAGCTTCTTTGGGTTCGTGATTTATATAAATATATAAATCACGTTACTCGTGGCGAGACAATTTTTATTTACAAACTTTATCACATAAAAATACTTAATCAGTTAACTGTGTTTGACGACTATATCCGTCATGGCGATGTTGCATAATTTTGTATCATGACGACCGTAAATAGTCGTCATGACACAAAATTATGCAACATCGCCATGACAGATATAGTCGTCAAACACAGTTAACTGGTTAAAAGACCAAAAAAATATGGAAAATTGAACTAAAACTTGGAAATTGCCATGTTTCAAATTTTATCACATGTTTTTTGTTTTGTTTCTCATCTCTCCATTCGTGTTATTCTTTGCCCCGCTATTTACCTCCGTTTAACCATAAGGAGGAGAGATCCTACACACATAACAGTAGCTGTATGCATGCTACGCAGTAGCTGCTGCACGTAGCAGCATTCGGAAGAGAGGAAAAAAAGAGAAATGGAAAAGAAGGCGAAAAAGAGTGGGCGGGAGACTTACGAGTTACACACACTCCGAGCGCATAAAAATAATTTTAAAAAAATATATATATATAATGAAAAAAGGAGTGGGGAGAAGAAAGAACGTCAAAATTCTTCAGTTGAAAATCGACGCACGCATGTTTCTTTTCATGATTAAATAATTACCAGTTGGCTCCTTGTCCGCTTTAAAACTTACATTGAACGAGATTGTAGCGTTTCTGAAGTATCCCTACGGTAATACAATATAAAGGGGAGGCATTTTTCTCAGTTTTGTTACACAAAGTTATTGCATCACCTCACATTTGCGTGTTTTAATTTTCAACACAAATTATCTTAATGCATTCGCCGTTTTACGCCGGACAATGTATGAGAGTGCGATATAGTTGTTAAACAATTTACTGGGAAGGGCTGGTGTACTTAAAACTTTCTATATCTTTCAATTTTGGTGAAGTTCCCATGGAGGGTTTAAGTATCCTACATTTATTAACTTACATTGTACAAATTTTTATGTTATATAGAAGAAATTAACGTAAAGTGGATAGTCTGGCGAAAATGATCTACATTTCTAAAAAGACAATACTTCTGTCGCATGGTCCCCTACCATCTCCCCCCTCTAGCTATGAAAGTATGGCGTCGTTGCTAGGAGATTTAAAGGCCAATTTTTTTGACATGGCGACCTCTTCGACCTTCTAATTCGCTAGAATGTTTGGAAACCTTTTTTTTCTCAAATTTTTACCATTTTCTCGTGTTATACCACATACCCTGTATAATGTTCGATTTCGTACAAAGGCTATATTTTATAGAAGAGACGCGAAGATTAACACTAGAACTACCGACAGTTGAGACGTAGCTATTTCTACTTAAAAAAAATTACTTTTATTTTAAATGTATGAAACAAAATTAAAGTTCATTATATTAATCCTTTAGCTATCTTTCCAAAAGTCATTACATCATTGGGGAAAAAAATGTAACATGAAGTAGGAATAACAAAATAAAATTGTCTAACCAGTCAAAATGACTGGTGTGGTAGTTCTAGTGTTAATTGCGTTATATTATTATTATTATTGTTATTGTTGAAACCGCAATGGAACACTATAAGACGGTGTTTAATTACCTTCCGGGAAGTATAATTAAAAGATTCCTTGAAAACCCCGAGAGTGTAAAATCTTTTGGAAATTTATATTAACCACGTGCATTGCGCAAAAATAACTGGCATGCGGCCTGTCTAAATGTGCATCCTCAGGGTTAAGAATCTTTCGCAAGGTCGTTGAAATCAATCCAAGATATTGCTCTGTGCACGTATACGTGTGCATTGTGTATGTATTATCGGTGCGTTGACTCTCGTAAACGCGGCTCAGTGATAGTGGTCGGACCGTATTATGGGTAAAGAAGCCACATGAAACGAGTGAATCTTTGGTGTCTCACATATTCATGATTTACACGTCGTAAAGTCTGCTACGAGCGTGACACGGCTCGTGCTTGTGGCTCATGACTGACTCCCATTCCACGTATCACTGTTACATGCAGACCCTATGTAAAATATACACAATCCTGATGTATACACCCATGTAAATATAAATATCTGCATATACTCGAAACGATGCTTTCTTTTGCCTGAATTTTGAATGCTTGAAAAAAAATACAAAGTAGCTAAATTTATATCTTATTTTTTTGAGGGTAAGTCTTGACTGCATTTCATTCAAGACGTTCGTTCGCGAGTCCAGGTGTTCCAAGAGAAGTTTTATACGAAGACTTGCAATTGCAATGGATTATTTTTGTGAAAATATAATATTTGAAGTGAATAAGAAAATTTTCGAATTTTCTTCCTATAAAGACGTTTAAATTGGAGCTCGCGGTATCTCAGACCCCATAAGCCAACTGATAAAAAAATGCAAAAGAAAATTTTCGATCCTTCTTGGCATAAAGATGCTTAAATAGGAAGTGGGGTATCTCAGACCCCATAAGCCAACTGATAAAAAAATGAAAAAGAAAATTCTCGAATTTTCTTGCCACAAAGATCCTTAAATTGGAGCTGGGGTATCTCAGACCCCATAAGCCAACTAATAAAAACATAAAAAAGAAAATTTTCGATCCTTCTTGTCATAAGGATGCTTAAATTGGAAGTGGAGTATCTCAGACCCCATAAGCCAACTAATAAAAAAATGATAAAGAAAATTATCGAATTTTCTTGCTACAAAGATGCTTAAATTGGAGCTCGGGGCATCTCAGACACCATAAGCCAATTGTAGTAAAAAAGAAAAGTCCGTTTGATGAAGTCCGTAATTCTGTTTGAGGAAAAAAATTTGTACAAGTGAAGTACACTAAAAAGAAAATAAGTAGGAATAAGATTTCTTGTTATTCTCAGCTGAAAGCGTCGTAAAGAAAGGGTTGTGAATCGCCGAGACCGTACCCACTTGTAATAAGAACTTGTACTACGACGTAGTAAAAGATCCCAGTCAACGGAGTAGTAGGGTAAGAGCGGGAGACGGATAAATGGCGGAGTTTCGAGAGAAAGAGAGAGAGAAAGAAAGGAGCCGAGGAAAAAATTAAGTAGGAACAAGATGGCAAGGGGAGGAGTGAGAAAAATTGAGCGAAGGCAAGAAGGTGTAGAGACACGCCGCGCCGGTGGAATATTAAAACTCGATTCGACTTTGCCGTCATTGGGTAGAGGTCAGGCCTTCTTGAAATCTCCCCTTTTGTTTGCATTTGTCTATCGCGGACTTTGAGGACTATATGTATATTTACATACGTATCGTTACGGGACAGTTCATATTTATTATTTTGCGATTAAAAATTTTCCCCAGTGCTTGAATTCAATTTCGAGTTTAAGAAATACACTTAGATGCATTTCACGCAGATTTTACGCAAGATGAAAAATGATAGCACGCGTTGCATTGCAGCAACTGCAGAAAAGCAATTTACTTGTGTCCCTGCAATTGCAACGTGGTCGCGTGCAGCACAAAGAAATGCACTACATGAAAGCTGCAATTTATCACTGTCCATTTCACCGTGTCGGAAGATACATAATAGATGAATTCGGTGCCCGCGGGATCATTGTTAGCAGCGACACTCTCATTTTATTTACACACGCGTCAACGCCACAATTATATTTTTTTTTGGTTGAAAGAAATATATTTATACTTTTTTTGAAATCAAGAGAGTTTTTTTCAAAAGCAGATCGTATAATATTGGCAAATCGGGGGTTCGGTATCGATTGGAAGCAAGCGAGAGAAGAAAAAAATCCGATAAAGGTACGGACACGTGACGGGAACATTTGCACAAAATTATTCCACGTCCGTGAAGTTTCCGAAAGACGATGAACCACGCGTCTCGAGATAAGCCCGAGAGCGAGAAACATTGTGAATTTCAAAATAATTCGTAACCATAAAGATTCGATCAGATACGCGCGGGAACAGGAGATTCTAAGGGGTTTTCCAATTTTTAACCACAGGAATAGTAAAACAGACTGACATTTACGTTCTTTTTAACGCGTTTCCAGCAAAAATGGCCACGCGCGCCTAATTTTACCTCTCCGTAAGCGCGAAGGCCTTACGCGACTCCTTCCTGCGCTCCTGGTAAAGACAAATTGTAATCACTGGATAATAATACCGTTTTTTTATATTTTAACAAATTACGATTTTAATTTACAAAATAATCGTCATTATTATTAACAATCCGGTTCCATTGTTATTAATAAATATAAATCCAACGGTAGTTCCCAAAAATGTCAATTTCAGCGTAAGGGGAGGAGGGGGAACACCCTGAGATTACACAAAACCTTGTAAATATCATGATTCTACAAGATTTCCCTCCAACGACAGAAAAAAAATATTAAAAAATAGCACGCTTTCAGTTTTGATGCATCGCGAAAGGCTCTAAGAGAAAATAAATCATTGAAATCCTTCCTCAAGGTCACGTTATAATGGCTGATATAACACGGGCTTTCTTGCCTCAGAAGCTACGCCACGAGCATGCATATTTCCGTCTTTAATGGAGCAAAAATACTTTAATCAAGCATCCATAACGTGCCTTCGCTATCCTTATATATTGCATTTTAGCGGCAGTTTTAGCTCCTGGTTTTACACAAAGGAAACAGGATTATGGGGTTAAATTACCGTCACAAAATACATTTAATCGTTTTGGGTGAAATGAATGTGCCGTGGCTATTGCTTTCTTTAACTGTTCTGTTTTTTCGCCTTAAAATCGAAGGAGAAGAATATTAGCAACGCACACGCACGTATATACACATATATGTATATATGACAGAGTGTGTACGAATACGCCCGTTTGCATTTATGTTTCTTGTTGCTTTTTTCCACTTCACGTCAGTTTGGATTTGCATGAGATTATGGATCCAAAAATATTCTTCTTTAGCGAGTTATTCCGATGATCCTTGAATAACGAAGTATTCAGAGACCGTGAACGGCGAATTATAACGAATTCTTTATTTGTGTTTCGAAAAAACATTGTGTTTTGTAATTTTTCGATGGAATTGTAAATAATTTTTCAAATATTTATGCGATTCCGCAAATTTTGTGTGGTCAAAGTCTGAACTTTTATTTACGTTCTTCAATTTCCTATATATGGTTTCTCGATTTTTAACGTACCCCCTCTATCTCCACAATTCCCAACCCCTAAATATACGGGGACCGTGATCGATTTGAGTAGAAAATTCACGGATTCACTAGGACTCTATCTACAAATAAGGTGAATTACGGAAATCCTCCCAGTCGGTAAAGCAGATCGGTTGTCGTTAAAAAATCTACCATCGTCTGATAAGAAGGGAACCTTCATTTACCTTAAAATTTATATCCGGTAGTACAGATGGCGCGCGTGCGGTTCTTGGTGCCTCAGCGATCAGCCATCCAATATTTGTTTTCCAACTTCGAAATCTACAATTAAAAAAAATACCTCATTAGAAATAATGGAGAAAGCAAAAATGACGAATCACGAATCAATGGAATTTGTAAATTTTTGCAATAAAAAAATTATTTTTTTTTCGTTTTCTGTAGGGATTCAGAAACAATTATTTTTGGCATCGAAATTAAATACGCGAATGCAAGGGACGCACGCGAAGATGAAGAATCACTCGTAACTCAATGATACATTCGGGATAAAAAAAGAAAGAAAAAAATGCTGACGAAATTTGAGCCTGTAATTCAAGTTCCAGAGGCTCGGATGGTTAGCTAGATGGATGGACATCCCGAGTAACCGACCGATCATTTGCAAAGCCTTTAGTTACGAAATTACATTGCTCTTTCGTTCCTTCTCCCGTGGAAGAAGAAGGGGGAGGGGGGGGGGGGGGGGTTGTAAGTGTTGGCTTCTGCAGAGGCACGACCGCTTTTAAAATAGCATCAACGGCCATTACGAGAAAAATAGATTAAAAAAAAGCAGAATAAATAAAAAATGCTCAGGTAGCTTAAAGGTAAAATTTTAAATTACCATTATTCGAGTATAAAGAGGGATTCAATAATTATTGTAATCGGGACTAATGAGTACCGCGTTTGCTCCTTCCCTTCAAATTATATGTAAGGGAAGACAGCGTGGATGTAAAAATACAGAAAGTTCGGAGGGATTATATAAGACACGATGTTACTGCAAATTATATATTTAAACAATGGTGAGAATTTCATCGTAGTGTCAAAAAAGAATGCAATGTTAATTGAGGCATTTTTAAAAATTGTCTATTAAAACTTAAAATCTATAATTTTTGACGAATTTTCGAATTATTTGAAAAAATTTGCTCAGAATATTACCGATTTTCAAATTTGTAGAAAATTGCTGGTTTGACTTTTCGGAAGAATGTTGAACGCGTATTTTAAAAATACCATAATGGCGACCGCCATTATCCCCAATATGTGGTATTCAGATCGAAAATTGGATAATACAACTATAGCAATTAACGTAATGGGATGATTTCCAGTTGCTTATCAACTGGCTAATGGCTGATTCTCGGCTGGAATGAGAGAGGCTACTATTCTCTCACGCCATTAGCAGATTTCGCAACGCTAATGGTTTTAACGTTGATACCTACGATCCAAAATGGAATCTGAACCGCTGGGGAACAACGCTATAAACACTTAGAGAAATTATTCCTTTTACAGAGATTGACGATCCGAGCGATCGAGGGATGAATGCCTGCAAACGGTACTAAAAATATCGCTTTTAGTGGAGCAACTGGGGTTTCAAGTGATACCAAACTACGAGGAACGTTACCGATACGAACATATTTGGTACCTGAAAAAAAGGTATTTCAAGAAACATAAAACTCTAACCTATGTATCGGAAAGTATTGGACCTGTCTTGGTGTAATTGACATACGGGTTTTTTTTATTAGAATCACAACAAATTTTATTAAGGGGGTAAGGTCACCTGTAAAAAGAAAAAGTATATCAATTTTTTTTTACAACTTTTATTATAAAAATACATTTTTCAAACATACATTGAAAATTGTACTACTAAATACTTACTAAAATATTTTTTCGAAATCCCTAGTATGTAGTATAAACATACTAGAGATTTGTTAAATATTTCCATTTGTCGCAAGGTTCGAGGAGCACCGATTAATCGATTTGCCTCGACAAGGTCTCATTTCATTCGGAGGAAGACCCTTTATGGCATGAATGTGGGAATTTTGGAAGAAGTAAGTAAACAAAAAGTTACAACACTTCTTATCAGATATATATACATAATTTTGGTTTTTGTTTTGTTTTTGGGTTTAAAAAATTCAGAACTTTTGTAATTTTTTTTTCTCTCCAAATTCCCACATTCATTCCATAAAGGATGGTCTTCCAGAAAAAATGAGCCATTGCGGAGTCAAATCGGTCAATCGGTGCTCCTTGAACCTTGCGACAAATGGAAATTTTTAACAAATCTCTAGTATGTTTATACTACATACTAGGGATTTCGAAAAAATAATTTAGTAAGTATTTAGTAGTACAATTTACAATGTATATTTAAAAAATGTATTTTTATAATAAAAGCTTTAAAAAAAATTAATATACTTTTTCTTTTTATAGGTGACCTTACCCCCTTAAAAACCTTTTTAAATCTTAAATTATAAAAACGTTAGATGAAATTTTCTAATTTTCTAGCGCGGCCGGTCGAATATAGAAACTACAATAATGTTGCAATGCTACCAACTTTCCAGTTATAGAGAAGAGTGACTGCGCATGCGCGAAATTAATGGCTACGAGGGTCAGTAAATTCGAACGGGCACGTTTACAAAATATTTACGGGAATAAAGGGAGATTAAATGCTACTATTCCATGTATACGCTTTTAGTTTAGACTGAAAACTAGAATATGATGAAATCACATTACAATATTCAAATATTTTAAAACATTCTTCTAAAATTTCGTAGGAAAATAATTTTCTAACGAGCATTTTTTATAACTAGTAGAAAATTCTGGAAAGAAGTTCAGGTGTCCCTTAAGCTCGAACCTTACTGTAATTACGCGACGAAAAAAAATTCATTTTTATTAACCCTTAGAGGTCACACGTTCTGGAAATAACGCGCTGGTCACACGGGGTCGCAATGACCCCAGCCATGTTTAGACGATTGCCGCGTTGCCAGTTTCGTTCCGAACAACTCATAAAAATTCAGGATATTAGTTTGATCCTTTTAGAGTAAGAATATCATGGCAAAAAATTTTTATCAAATTTTCAAAATGGCGAAAAAACATCAACAAGGACGCAACGCGTAAAATAATCATTTTTGCCCCTGGGGTTATTTTGACCTCTGGTGACCTTTAATGGTTAAAAGGGTCTCGAAGTATTTACATATATACACCGTTGATTTATAAAACATGGCTAATACTTGAAGAAATAAGAAACGCGATAATTACCATGCACTTCCTTTGTTCGCAAATTACTAGACTAAGATAAACTACAAATAATAAGCACACTTTTGAAAGACAAACTGCATTTGCTGCTTTCGCCGAGAGGATGCGATACATATCTACGGTGACTAAAATGCCGTCTGACGGTAAGCCGACCCGTAGCGCCATCTTGGGATGACCGAAGGCACTCGGAGGCGCCCGAAAGTGTAGAACGCATGTGTTCGTATCGTTTCCTATTAAGATGCGGCTAGAGCAGCAGCTATACTTCGTTTCTATACTTATTTGCGAGCTAAGTATTAAACGGTTAATAGAAATCACAGGAATCGCACAGCCCGGTGACGTTGTTTATGTTTACATTACGTAAAAACTTTAGCGAGATCGGCGTTACTCGTTCGTGTCCATGTGACGAGATGCTTGACGCGTTGAGCAGTCTCCCGAAGATCGCGTGCCGCACGTGCAGTGCCCGACGTCTCGTACGGGATTATTATTCTTGTTTGTAGGTCGCGGTACGTCGAGCCGCGTAGCAATACATTACGGAAGTACTACCGTTCCACTACCACAGGATATTCATTAAACGTGCAAATATCCGTTTGTTAAATGTGAGATTCTTTCAATTACCCCTTTTTCCAATTTGCAATTATATTATCAAGTATATATGCGTGTGTACGTGTACATAAATTATATATTCATGCATACATAAATAATATTGCAAAAAAATAATAATATACATACTCAAAATTTTCGATGCTTCCGTTTTCTTTCGAATGAATTCGGGGAAACGAAAGATCGTCGTGAGAAAATTCCTTTTTTTTTTCGTTCCTTACCCAGCTTCCCTTCGGTTACAGCTACGGTATAGTGTCGCTCCAGAGAAACGCTGGATACGTTCGCGTCGAGTGTTGTCATCCCGAGGATTTTCGTTTTTAAGTTTGGATTAATATTTATATCCTGACGCCGTGAAATGCTGACGAGCTGGCGACATGCGTGCGATAGTCTAGTCACTTCAGTCACGCAACTGGGTAGAGGTGAGTTTTTTTACAATCGTCTATTTTCATGTGACATTTCATCGCACACCTCACTTTCCTCGCCTTCTGTCACCCCCCCTCGAATCACTCTATTTTTCTTGACCCACGGAGGTTATGTTCCCGAATTCGAGCGGCTGTTACCAAAGTAGGTAATTCGCTTTGACTGGGAGGTGAACGTCTTCTGCCCAAAATAATAACAAAGCTGTCGAAAAATTCTCTGGCTGAAAATAGCGATACCCTCCGACCTTGTTCAATTTGGAGAAATAACGCAAAAATTGTTCCTTTAAAAAAAAAAGGATGATTCCCTTTCTCAGTTTAGGTTTGACGATCGGTGGGAGGGTAAAAAATTGTATTTTGTATGAATTTGTGAAATTATTATATACTATTTATGGTGTTGAAAATTAAAAAATTTTTTAAGGTTAGGATTTTTTTCTCAGAAATATTAATATTTATGATATTACAAGGGAGGTAGGGGAAGGAATGGAGGAAGAGTATAAATTGTATGAATGATACATTTTAATCCTAGACTCGAAAAATCCTTACAGAGATTAGTTTTGTTCCAATGGATTCGAGTAATTGACAATTAGCATTTCACCCTGATTGCAATGGGTATCTATTGGCACCATATTTCGTCGATATGGTTTCGAATCATTCGTAATTTTTACACGAACACCGCTTGATTAATTAATCATTCCGTCTGTTTGGGAAATTTCCACTAAAATCTTCTCGATTGAACAGTTTTATCTCGTTACAAGTTACAAATTACGTAAACAATGTTCATGGAAGTTAAATATTTAAATATCAGAGATATTAGTCTTCTCTCATAAAATTTCCTGAATTTTATGATTGATATAAATTAGTCACTCGAATTATTAGGTAACCCCCACGAAAATTGGCCAAACGGTCCGGATGAAGTTCCTCTAGAGTTTTATCAGAAAGATTTAGTCATTTACAAAAGCTGAGCCAACCCCGTCAACTACCGGCTGAAATATCCCATCTTCTTCGGATCTATTTTAATATTATCTTCTCATCTACGATTTACATTGCCCCACTGGGTTTTTCCATTGTGTTTACTTATCGAATATACATGTGAAACGAATACACATTTTTCGGACATATTTCATACGTGTCGGACTAAATTAACCCCAGATTTACGGAACCCGTCAATTTGATGGATTTCTCCATTCAGAAATAATTTAGGCAAAAAGCACAAATAAAATAATTTGACTGCGACTCGAGCATTCACCAATACTGTGAAGAACGGCCATAACAATACTATTAAAAGACTTATAATCTAATTATTTCAAATGAAAGCTCGTCGTGGGTGGATAGTCGTAAAGCTCAACATTGAAATCCTGCCAAAAAGTATCGTATCGCATTTCAAAAACTAGTTTTACGAGTCTTAGATTTATGCCATTCCGTTATAAATTATGGATCTTTGTGAGACTCGGAATACCTCTATTAAATGTCACTAGAAAACGGTTTATTTCACGCAATTTCATGAAACTCGCGTCTTTCACGATTCCTGCATAAAATGTTCCAGTAACGAGAGTTTAAAATAACGTAGGATATTGCAAAATTTACGTAATAGGATCATTGGAAAGAAAAAACGAGTTTTATCGGAGTATCTCAAGGTCTAGTGACACTTCAAGATATTTCATTTTTTTTAAAACAGACCCGATTGTGATTTTTAGGTTTTTTGCCATTTCAAGGTTTCTTCAGGATAAAAAAATCCAACTTTTTAAAGAAACTTCACTTGTTAAAGGATTCAGAAGTCAAATATGGCTTAGGAAGATGCAAAAATAAAATCGATATTTTTTTAAAATGCAATATTAGAAACCCCACAAAATAATTTATTTTCAAATGATCAAAACAAGTATGGTTTAAAAAATCAAATCTTAGAATACCCCCTCAATTAATTTCTCTTTTTTTTTTATAGAAAGTCCTGAGCCAGTCTTCAATAATTGACCCAGAAATTTGATAAAAATATCTATAAGACCTTATTCGAATGTTTTTGCACCAATTCCTATGTTTACAACCGACATTTTTTTAAGAATGAACTGAACGGACAAATGAAAAAAGTCAACTATTAATAGGGGATTGATTAGTGTGATAAAATATACATGCAAACGTGAATCAACCCCAGTATGCGTTGTTTCTTTTATGTCAAGGTCTGAAATCATACGATAGTAGTACGTGCAGGGTATGTGCACATGCAGGCAATGTGCCTGCACATTGTATGTGTTTCCCTATGATAGGGCATACTATATATGTATGTGTGTACCGGTCTATACTCCTACAAACTCACATCCGGCAGTAAAAGTATCGGATGGTTAAATTAATATGGTATGACGTAGTATCGACAAGGTGGATATCTCATGACGGACATGGCGTTTAATATAATACCCTTAAATCTTGTTAGATGGATCGTTTTAACGCGTTCCCTTCTTCGGAACTGGTTCGCGTCTTACATTTTTTTACTCACCCCTCGATTATTTGAGAATTACTATGAACTGTTTTTTGTTAGTTACATATAATATATTGTCTTTAGCAGTAGAAGTTGGAAATATAGTATCGGGTAAAATAACTTTCGAAAGAAGTAGGTATTTCTGACGCATAAAACTATTGATAAGCTTTATAACAAATTCATTTTCCGTGAAAGAAAATGATGGACAAGGTATGTTTTATGCAGAAGTTCCGTTATTGTCACCACAATTTCTGTTAAAAAATGGGAAACTTTGTTTAGATAATTTCCAAATCAATTTTCTATATTTAGAAACTGCCTTAGATAATTTTGAAATAAATTTTCTACGTTTGAATTTTGCCTTGGATAATTTAAAAATAAATTTTGTCCATTTGGATATTGCTTTAGATAATTTCAAAAAAAATTTCCTACATTTGGATATTATTTTAGATAATTTCGAAATAATTTTTATATATTTGGAAATTATTTTAGATAATTTAATAATAAATTTCGTAAAATTTCCACAGTTTTCCAAAAGACGATTTTGTCTTTTGCCTAAAAGTGATGTGCAAATTTCCGTCCCTCTGAAGAAAAAAGGAATACGTTATGCGTATTTTCATGCATATTGGAGTTAGTGCGATTCACAAGTAGCCGAAGTTTCAGACTTGTAAAGTTCAACTCATGATGTATTCGCGAAATGATCGACATTAGGCACACGGAAGTCCCGCTGCAAGTAGACTGGAGTTAAACCTGACTACTTGTTGCATAATGCATTGATTTTCATGCCTTACTTTCTCGTAACATCCGGTGTTCGTAGTCGCCGTGTTTGTTTTTATATTATCGTTGGAAAGCATTTTTTATTGTGGACTTCCGACTTCTCTTGGAATTACCCCTGAGCCTGGCTATACTACCTCATTAAAGTAACTACTATACCTATTGGTTGCACATATTGAGACCGCACTATTGATAGGAGTTATATAAAGCTCTTTCAGTTTCTGCATGTTATGAAAATACGTCTTATTTTTCTATCGTTTCCCACGTAAATCTTGGAAAATATAAAATACCATTTTTATATAACGAGAAATCTTTCAAAAATGAAATTTCATGTATTTCAAATGAATTATAAAATATTTTTTCCATGGAATAAAAAATATATTTTCAAAAATGAAATTTCATATATTTCAAATGAATTTTGAAATATTTTTTCCTTGGAATGAAAAATATATTTTCAAATTATAATATATACAATTTTCCAATAAATAAAAATATATAATTTCGAATGGCTCCATATTGGATTTCAAATGCTTCAAAGTTGCTAATTTGACGAAACCGTCTGTTTATCCATAAATTATAATTTCAGATAAATTATTCTCGGGATTGTTACGAATCTCTCGTGAAAGGAAAAGTAATAAATGATGAGCTTTGGGGTATAATAGAAAACTTCCCCTTTATTTGAACAATAAGACATTCTTTTTCGTTGGACTCTTATTGATTCTGGTTCGCGTGACGCTACGGTCTTATTTTCCCTCGTGATCAGAAAATCTTGAAAACGAAGTGAAAAAGATAAGGATTCCAGTCAAAGAACGTAATGATATATAAATATAGACTCGAATCAATTGGAAATGGGTGTGGCACCAAGACGGCTTGTATTTGTCTCGAGTTTTGATTTCTTCGCTTTTGTAAAATAATTCTGGATCTTCGCAATTTTTATCAGACCTTCGTGGCTAAAAAATTATTTGCAAGGAAGAAACAGTGTCTGCATTGTAAAAAAAAAAATGTTAATGGTACAAGCAACTATTTACTTGAGGGACACTATTATTGCCACGTGGTCTCTCATTCAACCTCCGTGTCACTGTATATCTATGTGACTGTGCCTTTTTCCTTCCCTTCGTCCAATAATGGCTTTCATTTGGTCTGCCGGCAATTTGTAGCCTATATAAAGCTGACATATAAGATGGTTGAAAGAACCGGTGGTGGTCACAGCTTGGGTTTTGCAGGAAAAAGAGTTGGAACAATAGCTTTGGTGCGTTTTCCATAAGAGCTGCTTTCCCGCTTGCAAATTGCATTTGCGGTCCACGTTTCACTGATAATTGCAAAAAAGCTTGTTTTAAAGCGATAAACTTTTTTGATTATTGTCCTTTCTTCCCCCCCCCCCCCCCCCAAAAGACAAATTGCATTAGAAAAACTAATCACTGTAGATGCACTTGCAATTAGTCTGTCAAACTCCTATTGCAAAACCCATAAATTGAGAGGCTATTGTCTTGCAAGAAAACCCATGCATTCAGTTTAGTGTAATTTTTTAAAATTATTTTAAGTAAATATTTTCATATAGTAAAATAGTGAATTAATTTTGAAGAATTAAAAAATGATCATTTGAATTGTTTTTATGGAAAAAAAATTAAAAATTGATTAAAAATTGCCTCGCAGCAAAACGCATCCATTGAAAAAATATTCTGAAGCAACAGAAATGTGGAACAGCGAATTTCAATTCCAGAAATGCAATCCAGTTGCATGCCAAGAATTGTGCATGCACAAAGGGGATTCTCTCCACTCCGTCATACTAACGATGATTGATGCTTGGCCGATCCTTAAATGCGCAGAAATTTGCCAACCTTTTTCTGCTTCTCTCAAAACACTTTCCGAATATATTTGATCAATAACTTGAGGGAGTGATTTATTTCTATCGTGCACTTTCTTCGACTCTCGAAAGTCGTATCAATAAATGGAAGAGATCCGAGAAAGAGGAGATAACAGAACGGGATATTCGATACGATGCTAATGGTGCATATATTTTTCTGATCCGATAAAGAATGACAAGCCGAATCGCGCTGGATATATCTGGCCGGCACGACAGGAAGTCAGATTTGGTCGTAGGTGTGGCTGAAACGTTAAACTCTGTGGGGGTGCCTGGCCCACATATTCCCAATAAAAGCTTCTCTATAAAATGAAACAGAGGTAGAATTACAAACAGAAGGTGAAACGCTCGCGTTTCGCACGCGACAGCGTGTCAAAGGGATAGGGCTTGGCTTGGCTTGGTGGTGACATACCTTCGAAGTTAATGACTCTTTACGGACTGATTACCTAATTCGTCAAAGGGCTGGAATTGCTTTACTTCCTTATAACCTTGATAATCTGTTCCAGAGAATTTTTTTTACGAATTTTTGTGTGTCGATGGAAAAGGGTTTGCCAAAATAGGCGTAATTGCAGAAATAGTAAATTTTTTTTTTATTAGAAATATATTTAAATATATTTTAATATATATGCCGTATTTTTTTATATATTATATTCGACTTTTTGAATTTTATTTTTGTAAAATAAGTTTGGCCAATTTTTGCAATATTTTAATTAGTTCTGTTGGAAATTCTACAACAAATTATCGTTGCAAAACTTTTTTAGTTATTTTTGTTTTCATAACGAAGCGGGATAAAAAAAAGATCGATTCGAATTCTTCCACGTATAGTTTCCTCTAGTCACGTATTATTATAAAAATGTATTACATTTATTGTTATTTACATTTTTTTTTAATCGAAAATAGACCTGGAACGGAACCTGGGCGAGATACTGCAAAAGGAGGGATTAGATGGTAATTTATGCAATTTCGCACAATTTTGATATGAATATTTTAACTCGTGGGCCGTTAGCTCGTCACAAAGGTGATAAAACTAGACAACAAATATTTTCGTATTTATTATACTTCGATTTTACGTCAAGGCCCTTTTCAGCCAATGATAATACGTATCGATAGATAAAGATATGGGCACTGATAATAATATACATTACGTAATCATCAGGTACAGCCGGTATCGAAAATAGAGTATCTATAATTCATATGCACATGATACCGGCAATGTCTGTTACATAATTTTTAGAAATGGGGCTTTTTGTTGAAAAGAAAAGGTACGAATTTTGGAATTAACCTGTTTCATTTTTGTTTTATTTTATTTAAAAAAATTTTTTTTAAATAGCGAGAAAATTTGGAAATACTCGAAAACCAACACAAATGAAGGAAAATAGGGAATAGCCATGATTTTGATTGACCCCCCCCCCCCCCCCCCCCAATATTAATAATTCTTGTACATATTTTAATTCTCGCAATTTATACCTACGTTTTCGTTCCTTTTTCCATTTGATCGATAATATGTTAAACTCTGACGGAAGTAACTATATAAATACAGCGGCAATAAACCGTAGTTCCTCGTCCTACTCTTTTGAAAAAATAAAAAGAAAAAAATAGAAAAAAAAGGAAATCGAAAATACCGTCAAGCGGCATAGATCAATAAAGTGACTACGCGACACCCCACACTGACAGTGGAAAATTAATGTTTGCTTGTCATATCATGCAGAACAGGATGATAAAACGGATTGAGGAAAAAAACCCTTATCCTCGAAGCATGGCCCGATGGTTTGCCACGGAATAATTTCTGAAATTCGATTTTACCATGTTTAGCAAATTTATAGGCGACTAACAATGTTGCTCCGATATCGAGTCCCGACAAATTACTTATTGTCTTATTTTTCTTTTTTTTTTATAATTTTTACTAACTAGGGATTTTTCTCAAGTTCAACATTCGCACCATAAGTAACGATTTTGATCTGATTAATTTATCAGACGTCCGCTGCAGACGCTCGATTGCGAACCAATTTGCCAAAAGATATCAAACTTTCGAAATCGGTCGAGTATCGTTCCATTTTGATATCCACATTAATAATAATAAACAATAACTTGAGTAATTCCTTTTTTCTTTCCACGGTTCTTGTTTCAAAAATAAATATCGTATCATCAATCAATTTTGCAAATTTGCAATTTTGCAAAAATAAATATCGTCATCGATCCGTAATTCATCAATATTTTTCGACACCTTCGAAATCAAAATTTTGTCACGACTCTCAAAATTAAAAAAAATGTGTTCGTGATTGAGGCTTCTCGTAGATTTCTATTAATATTAATCTTCTTCGGTACCCTCAAATTTTTCCCATTTCGTGGTCATCGTATCCCGAATATTTGGATTAATCCCACGTATCTTTGGCATCGATTCAATCCCGGCCTTAATAATTACTCCGCCACTGACTTTCAAGTACCTTTTTATATTTGGTTCCCTTCCAATTTTTCCCGTAAAGTCACTTTTCGCCGGAAACATTCCCCTTCTAATCTTTTTTTTCTCGCAAATTTTTATAAACTTTTTTCTGGAATTATTAACTCATCTCATTTTTCATATCAGTTGCACTGGGCCGGAAGAAATCTTTGGAAAAAAAAAACTTCCTACGACGCAAGGGGCTAATTATCCTAATTTTTAGAGCCTTTCATATAACCCTGGTACCTGGATTTTTTTATAATTCCACATATGCAATTTTTTTTTCTTCATTGCATTTATCGGTAATGGCCTTGTTTTTTCTCCGAATAAGAGCCTTTTTTTCTCTCGTTCACTTCACCCCGAAAGCCTGTTCTTTATGGACAAACAACTGCCACGACGTAATTATCGCTATAATTATCGTCATCAACACTAACGTCATGACTAGTGGTCCGACCCATTCCATCCCAGGGAATCTAATTATTGAGGTGGGCGTTGTCGCTTTTGGAAGATTTGTTTTCGTTAGGCACCTAATTGGAGCTCTCCTCCCGTTCAGGTACAGGTGAAACACGCAATCCAGCCCACGGAGAATCATAGTGCGGATGGGGTCCAATGAATAAGGCAATATTCGGTAATTTGCTAGGCACGTTTCAGAAATTCCCATTTTTTTCTTAGCTGATCACGTGATTCTTTTAATCCTTGGGGGGTAGAGATTATAGAAAATTAATATTTTGAATATATTAATTATGAAGTCCAAAATTGCAATTATTCGTCATAATGATAAACTCCAAATTTTGATGCCCGACACAAAATCCAAATTTAAATTCAAGATAATTTCAATCCAAAGGATTTTTTCTTCAGTCTAGTGATATTTTTATCACTATATCTCTAGTAATCCCGATTGTCCACATTTCTTGGTAAGAAATTCGCAAGGGTAAATTTCCAATTTGGGTGCATCCATACAATTTTCTTTTTCGCTATTTTTTTTTTCTTCGTTATATTAAGTTTCCAATTTGCATCTAAATTCCTACGTACAACTCCGAGATTACCTGCATACTTGCGGCATATGACTTGTCGTTAGCCACGTCACCGTGAATTACCATAAAGTTACGTCATATTGCAGACGTATGTATCTATTTTTATGAGGTATACTTATCCACTTGTACAGAATCTTTCACATTTGATCGATATGAAATAACCAGCAGTGTAAAGGTTCCTGGGAGGTAATAATACTTGGAATCCATCTAATGTTCTTATAAGAACGTTCGATAAGTCATTGAACATTCTATAGACTATAAAAGAATTGAAAAGAAATGGTTCTTTTCTCTATATCCGACCTTGCTGTCGATAATTGCAAAGATTTCACTTTTTAGACCCGCATGTGCGGCAATAAAGTATTTCCGCAGACCCACCCCTTTCTTATTTGAGCTTTCTTCCTGAATCATCCATTGCGTCATACGGGGGGTCGGGTTTTAGGAGTAGGGAGTGATATAAATTATCCAGTCGTAGATTGTATGTAGTACAAAAAGGCCATTAGGTAGACCCAAACGTGGAAGAGAGGATAATATCAAGATGGACCCAAGGGAGGTAAAACATTTCGGCAGGGAATGGATGAAATTAGCTTAGGGTAAGAACGGTCTTGAGCTTTTGTAAATACGGAGGTGAACTTTCGAGATGAAATATACACAGAAAGGGGACTGTAAAATTACCCCTAGAAATGACTTGTCCAACCCCGTTTTTAAAACTTTAATTTTTACCCCATTTTTGGGGGAGGGGAAGGTATGCCCAAAAATTCGACTTTTGGAAAACAATTGTGGGCACTTTCGGGAGACCTATATCCGATGTATTTTTTTCCGCGGAATCCATTTTTATTGTAAAAATTCCAGATTTCTTACGGGAAACGCAATTTTTCCTCAAAAAACCTACTTTTTTCCAACTTCCACTAGGATTTTGTCAAATTTGACCTTGGGAATCGATTCTCCAGGAAAAATTACCCCTAGAAATTTACGTGGATCAGGCACTCCCAGAGGTTGACTCCTGAAGGCATTAATCTGGTGATCCCTCATTGTCGGACGGAATCTTACCGCAACTCTTTTCTCATTACCGGAGCCTATCTCTGGAATTCTCTTCCGGTCGAGGTGCGCTCAGCCACTTCGATCGAAGTTTTTCGAGCCAAATTTTACTCCCATCTGACTAATAAGGAGCTGGCAGAGAGTTCTTATTCTCTATCCCTAACGTAGTAAAGCTTTATTTTGATTTTTACTTTCTGTTATAATGCTTATACCAGTTATAGCACGCTAATTTTGGCTTTTCTGCTTCTTTTTCTCCTTCTCTTATCATGCGTTCTATTTTTCTCTTTTATCTATTGTATACTTACATTATAATCTTTACTTTTTACTTCATCATGTTTAGTACCATTAGTATTACCATTTGTATATATTTTCATTATGTGCATCTTAATAACTTATATGTTTCTCTCAACATGTTATCATCTCTTGCCCCATGGTAACAAGGGCATATACTTTAATAAATAGAAATAGAAATAGAAATGACTTGTCCAACCCCGTTTTTAAAACTTTAATTATTACGCCATTTTGGGGGGAAGGGGCAGGTATGCCCGAAAAATCGACTATTGGAAAATTTTTTTTTGCACTTTCGGGATACCCATATCCGATGTATTTTTTTCCGAGGAATCCATTTTCACTGTCAAAATTCTCAAAATCCAACAGGAAATGCGTTTTTTCCTCGAATAACCCACTTTTTACCAGCTTTCGCTGGGATTTCGCCAAATTTGACCTTGGGAATTGATTCTACGGGAAAAAATTACCCCTAGAAATGACTTGTCCAACCCCGTTTTTAAAACTTTAATTTTTACCCCATTTTTGGGGGAGGGGAAGGTATGCCCAAAAATTCGACTTTTGGAAAACAATTTTGGGCACTTTCGGGAGACCTATGTCCGATGTATTTTTTGCCGCGGAATCCATTTTTATTGTAAAAATTCCAGATTTCTTGCGAGAAAGGCGATTTTTCCTCAAAAAACCTACTTTTTACCAGCTTCCGCTAGGGTTTCATCAAATTTGACCTTGGGAATTGATTCTACGGGAAAAAATTACCCCTAGAAATGACTTGTCCAACCCCGTTTTCAAAACTTTAATTTTCACCCCATTTGTGGGAGAATTTCATTACATTATATTCCTATGAATTGTCTAAACAATTCATATACTTATATATTTCATTGCATTCCCCGAATCGATAGTTTCATTTCAGAGAACCCTTCTGTTCAATACGAAAGTTCACCTACGACCTGTTGCATATATGTTCGCGCCACCGATACTTAGCAATTTTCCGCGCCGGGGGAATAGGCGATATGCATGTTGTTAATCATTCTTAGCGTTATTCGCGACACGAATTGTTTTGGATATCGTTTGTAAAACGTAACGAGATTATTTCAGCGAGTGATAATTCATTGCGTTGTTGAAACTTCGTGCGCCACGCGACTAGTTACGCGGTGTGTCCACGTTTAGGCCGTGCCTGGCCGAGGGTCTAAATTGTCTTAAAACGTATCGCAAAGATGTCGAGTCGCAAAGAACACAACTTGGCGCTTATCGCTCGAGTTTTGCACAAGTACTCGTGCAACAAGGCCAAGGTTCCGACAAAAAGGGCGCGTACAAAAGGTTTTAGGTACAATTCCTTCATTGAGAAACCTAATGTCAAAGCAAACCAGAAGAACGTAAGCGCGAAACTCGTGCAAGCGGGTGCTCAAAGGGAGAAGAAGTTCTTAGGAAGAAATTTTCTTCTTACCTCGCGAGGCTACTCCTCTTAGCCGTGAGAAGACACTCCCGGTTGTACTACAAGTGGACGTGAAACACTTTGGAACGGTTGTGTTTCTTTAAATGGGAGCCAGAATCGTTCTTTGCAACCGAGAGACCGAGGCGGAATTCATTGTTATTCTTTGCCGAGGTGCATTATTTAAAAGAGTCGCCCAAATGTCGTATTTGAAGTGTATGAAATTCGGGGGAACCGCAAATACGGGATAATCAAAACACGGGAATTCACAAAAGCGTGTAAGGAAATTCGAAACGGAGACTCTCGGTATGCAAATTAGCGAATAAATTGTAGAAAATTATTCGAAAATATGTGTGACGCAGGAACACGGCGAAAGTATAATATCTGCGTGGGTGCGCGGAAGTAAAAATCTAACGATATTCATTTTCGTTGAAAATCTGCTGGAAAGGAAAATTGCTTCCTCGTGCCCACGTACGAGCCCGTGCTCGACCAGGACGAGGATATTCTTGCCTCCTACTGGCCACCCTTGTTATTCACCTTTGGGTATTTGAATTTCCTTTATCGAGAAAAAAAACCCTAGCAAAAACCCTAGCGAAATTTGGTAAAATGGAAGGACTATATTTGGAATTGGCTTCTTTCAAAATCGAAGCATTATTTCATACCCAAGAGCCTTCGTGACTTCGCGAGGCAATGCACTCGCTTGTTTTTCATTGAAAGCTCTCACTGCAGCTACGATGGCTTTGAAAATGCTCTGGAATGGTGACATTTAAATCTCGTTGTATCGCAAAGTCTCCCCAAGGAGGTTTTATGAATTCTTAAAGATCAGGTCCTCCAGGTGTAGCATTTCCGACGTGGAAATGTCTTGACCTACAGGCAAGACGCGTATTCAGGTGACTTTTTGAGCGATATTATGCCTTTTATAGGTCACCTTTTGGATTTTATTGTTTTTCAGTGTATCTTCGAAATAAAAGGTAAAGAATATTTTTAATAAATAGTATTATACCATTTTCAAAGGAACTGGGACGAATAATTACTAATTTTTGTATAATTCATTTCAAGGATATGCAAGCAAATCCGTTGCACAATGTTTATTGGTACTACCTGGAATAGAAAAAATTTCGTTGTGGATATAATATATTAATTCGCTGGAAATGTTATCTGGGGAATCTTATGCACTTTGATACGTAGAAAGGAACCAATGCTGCTGTTTGCAAGTGCAGCACATACCGGAGTAAATATTTATGTTAACTTGCATAAACCCCATACGTAAGCATCTGCACTTTGACGGACGATTTTCAATTTACACACTCTCCCGAGGAGAAGACGTGCACAATTTTGCTCCGTTGCGATCTTGCGTTACAATAAAAAGTGGTAGGAATTTTGCTAGTGACTTACAGAGAGAATTTTTTTAACGAACTTTGTTCCAACCATAACTTACTGGATTTGGGAAAAATCTAGTATGTGAAAAGATAAAAAGGAGTCTGGAAAAATAAAAAGGAGTTTCTGTAATTTTTGAACGCTCGAAAAATTGCCAATAGTTGCGTATAATCTTTTGGATATATTTTTAAAAATGGTATAATGTTTATTATACACCAAAAAAAATGAAGGCACCAATTATGCAATTTTGAGTTAACTCGATCACGAAAATCGTAAAAGTAACAATAAATCTAATTAACTATCGCAATAGTTAGAATTACTATATATTTTTTTCGGTGTACCGTCGATCCGATAATTATTCGGATAAGGGGTAGGAGTTTGGTTCGATAAACTAAAAAAATAGTGTTAAATTGTGCATTATTGTCAGCCGAGAATACGATTCCATATCAATCTCGATAACAATCGGCAACGTTGCACAAATGGTGTACTTCACTTGACAATTTATGAAGATAATTAACATGAAACATGGTGTAGAGAGTTTGCTCAACTCTATTATGTTGTGATCGTGTGTAAAAGTACCGATTATAATACCAGCGCATATATCAAGATTGAATATTCCACGAATTGTTGGCTACGTCATTATTTCCAGAGTCCTGGAATATGTATTATTATTATAATTTTTTTTTTCCATTTCAAAATTGTCAGTATGGATTTTGTTTTGCTGGATACTGGGAAAGCGGTAACATTGTTGCTGCATCATTGCGCCCAGTAGCAGCCATTGTAGTAATTTGAATGCGTTTGGATCTCTCTTGTGAGCATTTCTTTGCCCAACTCGGCCCAAAATTATCTCTTAATTGGGCTTTATATTATATTTAGACCTCACGGTCGTGTCTTATTTCGTCAAAGAGAGCGGTTGAATGTGATAAAAAAGATGCGCGTGTACGGGGCAATAATTTACTACGCGTCCAAAAGCCTTCTTATCGCGCGACTGCTATCTGGTACAGCTACGAGAACCGCCTTATACCTTCATGATTGCTATGAGTCACGGGTACACGGAATTACTGCGCCAACAAAGGTGTGTCTCGCTGCTCCTACATTGATGGTACCGGTGATCCTTTTTAATTAGGTACAATCGCTGCACTCGCGCATGGGTGAGCAAAAAGGGCGCTTTTGGAGAGTCGTCCCAAAACGTTAAGTAAATAACTCTAGCCTCTAATATTTTTGGGAACGCGTCTCAAGGCGAGAGCTAACGATGAAAGAAAGCCCAACCCCGGCTGTTGAAGCGCACAAGAAGCGCAAAACGCCATTGACGCGGATTTCTATGCCAGCGGGATAATTCAAAAGGTACTGATTCCGATTTGAAGCAATAATACCGAGCTTTCGCGATGGATGGTGGAAAAAGAGACCCGGCAGGATGAGCTAAAAAGCCCGAGGAGGGCGAGTTTTAAGTGTGAAAGGACTAGAAGCTGGGCGGCAACGGGAGGAGGAGGAGGAAGAGAAGGTGGAAATGGTGAGGAGGTTCTTTACGATAACGAAAGGCCATACGGCAGGTGAAGTGAAAGTAGTGTACAAGTCTCGTCGATATGGAAACCCTCAGCACAGCTCAGCGTGGGGATAGCAGCGAGAACTGAAACGCCAGAGAGAAGAGAACTCGAAGGATAGTCTACCGTCAAACGTGGCACGAACAACGGACATTTCGAATCGACGGGTGCCGAATCTTCTCGTCACACGGGACTCGTGCGACTCAGATTTTGACTCCGGTGACCGATTTTCGTCCTGACACTCCGGTTCTCCTTCGATCGCGCGCGATGCAACACGGTTTAGTCGCGCTCGTAACGAGACGTCCTCGCGATTCGTTTCCCGCACCCGTTCATCGAACTTTTCGAATAAAATAACGAACGACTCATGGGCCGATCGTACACAGACAATTGTTCATAATTTAACACGCGGCAGTAGTGTACATTTATTTCAAAAGCAATGCCCAAATTCTGGTGGTCCTTGGACGAGTGTATCGTTTCACGATTTTCCATCGGCGATTTAATAGTTCATGAAAAAAAATAGGTAACAATCGCGGAAGATCGCAATTCGATTCTCGACTTTCATCGCTAGCGATATAACTTTGCGAATATCCCCTTGAAAGTAGATGTAACGGCTAATTGCGAGTTGCAGAAAATGCGAGACTCGATCAGCTGCACGTGGGAGATTTAATCATAACCCGATTTGTTACGTCGATGTTTCTGCACAAAGGAGATTAATAAGAAAAAATTGTGGAAAGGGAATGCAATGTATTTTAATGGAGACAGGGTAACTTATGCTACATCCAATCCGAGAAGGAGGAAAAAACAATATATTGATGCGCCATCTGAGGAATGTATGAAAAAATAATGGAAGAAATCTCAGTTACGGGACGACTGTCTATCACATCTATGACTAATCTCCAGTTCCAAAGGTGAACCTGATGTGAAATCAGGTGACTGCGAGATTCGTGCTCGGGTGTAAGCACGTAGCGTAGACGGATTCGAACGTGATTGCAAACACGGTGTGGAGGTACCTCGAATGGAAGTGGGTCCGTAAGGCGGGATTTTGGGCCCAAAAATTGGGACACGTTGTATTTATTTAATAATAATGTTTTTCTTTTATTATCCTTGGGTTTCAAATTCGGCCAGATTTAATTCAATAATTCTTATACGTTTCAATTATTAATGCCAATCCTCTTCTGTAATATTTGATATAAATTGCGCTCCATTGGGGCCAAAAGCCACTTTATGGACCCTCGTTCCTTGCATTCGAATCCGCTTGGACGCTGAAAAATCGTAAACAATGCGACGAGAGGTTATGTTGGCCCACCTTTGACCCACGATTTTTATAGAAACTAACGCTCGCGATTGGCTATTTTTTCATTCAAGTCAATATTCGAGCACCCACGTGTGAGACTGTAACCAAACAATTTAAAAAAAAATACTATTTTGGCTATTTTTCATCCTACCACGAAGGGACCGAACTACTAATTCTCGCTAGGTACTAAATATTAGCGTATATCAATTTTTCAAAAAGGAAAGGAGAATTTCTAACGTTGATTTTCCACCGTGGAAGTCGTATTTGATATTCCCGGGCGAGGTAATAGCAACAAAAAATTGCCCGCGGCTCAGCGTCGCCGGCAAAGAGGCGAAGCGGGTCCTTGGATCCGAAGTGATTGATTTTTTAATAAAACGTCGTCCCGTGGAATATTAAGAGGACTCGATGTCGTTAAAGTTCCTATACTTGAGCCTCGCAGCGAGCAAACAATTGAGAGATACTAGCGCATCTGCGTCATTTATTCTTAACTAACATGCTTGGATTGGTTTAAATGGGGTGACCTAATTGTCAGTAATTAACTCGCCCACACCATCGTAGAAACGGAATTATTTTTCTTGCATTTTTCAAAGCAGCTCTCTTTGGGTTCTCTGCCTTTCGGGTGATCCCCGGAATGGCGGGAATTCAACAAACTGTAACGAAACGAATTTATTTATCAAAGGCGTGTCGCTTTATAGGGAATAATAACCCTTTGCACTCGAGAGGCGCCTCGGAGTCGCCGACCCAACGTCCCGAGTGCCAGGGGTTAACGGTATCGATATCGTTCAAGTACCGTCGATGAATGCGAACGAAAGTCCGAAATTTCAGTACCCAATTCGGGAATTAGCGTGGGCCAGACTTTAGCTGTCGCTTCCGTGCCTGCGAGTGTGGCTGCGGCTGTGGATGTGCATGTGCAGTTCGAAGGAAACCAGGCGTTACGGTAATGCATTATTTTCGAACAATCGCGTCAGTGGTATCGCGATCGAAGCTCGCGGAAGAAGATTGACATCGAGGACGGCGGTATAATTGACAGAACGAGTTACGGGCGTTCACAATCCGCCTCGGACGACTCGATTAAAAGTTGTAAGTCTCCCCCAACTTTTGTCTTTATTCGATTAACAATGCGTTTTATTCCCGAGAGGTGGCGATGCGACCGCGTGGGAGAATAAAAATAATTGTATCAGCTTTTGGTCCCGAACAAAACTTGGAAGAGGGTCAAGTTGGGACACTTCTACTTCGGTTGGTCCTTCTAAGGTGAACGTCCAAGCTAGCGACAGTGACCTAATGATCGACCACTTTTCAGGATCGCACGTGACAGCTGATGAATATTTATCGGTAGACATGGTATCCTACACTGACAATGAGAAAATAGGGTAGGGTATGTAGGAGTCGTTGGAAAAAGAGCGAAAATTGAAAGAGTAATTTATAATTGCTGACCTGATTGAAAGTTTATGCGCCATTTCCAATTTGCAAGAATTTGTTAGTAGGTTATTAGTCGTTACTAGTTATTTTTCTGTACCATTTTAGCGTTTTTCGTCATCATACATTTTAATTACCCCCACATTTAAACCTTCGTTCCCTTTCTTCGGCTTGACTTTGTCGCACACGAGCATCCAATGGCGTCGTTTCGTATCCACGATGCATCCGCAGGAATAACCATTCTGTGCACAAATGAAGCGTTTTGTGCAACGCCGACCTTGGCTTGGCGAGAGTGCAAATAATTCACTCGCAATCGGGGTGGAGCGAAGACAAATTCGATTTTAATCTCCAGCGTTTGATCGCCAGGGCCTTAAAAAGGTGGAGAAGGTGTGCATATGACGAGTCTGCAGAATTCTCTGCATGTCACGCTCGCGACGCTTGATTGCCTATTCGATGCACGTGTGCAGCAGCCAGTCTTTGCTCGAAGAAATATATGCACTCGACAACCAAAGGACGGTTCTGCATACCTACAGCTGAAGCAGACTAGAACGCCGGCGAACGTTGGCAAACGTTTTCGCGAATCTTGGCTCGGTGCATGCACGAATTTCGCTCGAACTAAACGTTGTCTCGTATACCTTTCTCCGAGGACCTGTAAATCTCGACACATGTTTTATGAAAATTGGATGCCGCCAACTCAAAGGCGGCTTTGTCGGGCTCTTTATAACCCCAGATCTTCTCCGAGATATCGAACTCGTGTAAACGATGTCGGGGTATTAAAATATCTTGGGTGACATTTCCATTCCAAATGCGCAGGCTTTTAATTCCAAGGAACTCGCGATTAATCGCAAATCGGGAGTCCATAATCGTATCGCGTAGACCCACGTAATCCCTAATTTTGTTTAATTATAAATTACTCTTTCAATTTTGGACCGGTATCGGTCCAGCCACTACCGGTATTGGTCCGGTATTGGTCCACTACCGGTCCAGCGTTATCTTCCAATGTTTGTCCAACTCTCATTGTCAGTTTTTCTTGGAACAGGAATTAGGTGACAACGCGTTCGAATTCGCGTCGATCCAATTTAAGATAACGATGATTTATCATTTTTCCGATTGCCGATTTGCGTACTCGGTCGTTTCACCGTTTAACGCTATTTAGGAGCGAACTGCCAACATGCGCGATATACGATTCGCACTTGCTAATGTTTATTCTGTGTGAAACAAATACAGCATGGTGTAGTAATTCGCACCATTTAGCGCGACCATTCCATTTTCCACTTAGAGAATTCGTTAATAATAAAACGAACGATGGCACTCCTGCAAAAGTTACAAATTTTGCAAATTTGAGAAAATTTTAGTATAAATTTCATATATATTCCTACACGTACAATTATTATAAATTTTTTTATCTCCAATTTTATCATTTATTTTTTTTTCTAATATTTTTCCAATAATGGAATTGCTTTTTTTCCACACACTTTTTTCTGTGCAATATATGTATATGTATATATATATAATATAAAAAAATATTCACAATCGATTTTCGTTGCAGGCCCCGGCTCGATCGATGCAACCGTCGTCCAGGGGGAACCCCCGGGTTCCGAACCCTGGTCCGTTGCGACCATTCACACCACCGGATCTCTCTTCCATACCCCACATGGATGGTACACCATCGTTGGAGAGTACTCATAACACTACACCCAGTCACACCAACAACAGTGTTAATGTCGGCGGTGGAGGAGCTCAAGAGCCGGGGCCTTTTATCATCGGGAGTAAAATTGATCTTGGACATATCGACAATGTCGACAACATCGGCTTTCGATTGGAGGCACTTCGCGGTGGGCGACACAAGTCTGGCGAGCACATCGAATTACAAGAAACTGAGAGTCCCGACTTCGAGGCTGACGGTGAGTTCGCTTTTTCATCACGAAAGCACGAAAAAAAATATGTCTAGTAATTCCAACTATCGCTATAGTTAATTTCTGGTAATTCCAACTACGTTTATGGTTGCTCAAACTATTTTCATGATTGAGTCAACTAGAAATTACATAATTAGTGCTTTAATTTTTTTAGGTGCACTAATTATTTAATTTTTAGTATCGTCAACTAGAAGTTACATAATTAGTGCCTTAATTTTTTTCGGTACACCAGTTATTTAATTTTTAGTTGACCCACCTAAAAACTACATAATTAGTGCGTCAATTTTTTCGGTGTACTAATTATTTGATTTTTAATTGAGTCAGCTAGAAATTACATAATTAGTGCCTTAATTTTTTTCGGTACACCAGTTATTTAATTTTTAGTTGACCCACCTAAAAACTACATAATTAGTGCCTCAATTTTTTCGGTGTACTAATTATTTGATTTTTTATTGAGTCAGCTAGAAATTACATAATTAGTGCCTTAATTTTTTTTTCGGTACACTAATTACTTAATTTTTAGTTGGCCTACCTAGAAACTAAATAATTAGTGCCTTATTTTTTTCGGTGCACTAATTATTTGATTTTTAGTTGACTCAATCGTGAAAGTAGTTGGAATAAGCATAAATGTAGTTAAAATTACTAGAAACATATGGTTGATGCCTTATTCGACTATAGCGATAGTTGGAATTACTATACATTTTTTTTTCAGCGTAATTTATTTGATATCCAACGCTCTGTATTTATCGTCGCGAAAATTTAAGGTGAACTTAGACCTATAAAACCGTGTTTGGAAAATGAAAATTAAATTCACAGAGACAAAATTGTGAGAATTAGTTCCACTGGTGCTGGAAAAAAAGGAAAAACCATCTCTTCACGCTCCGGATACCGTTTTCATATACGCGTGAAAGGGTTCTGGAAAAAGTATGCCCGGTATTTCGTAGAATTTAATTCAGGCATATTTAAAACAAAATGAGTCTTTCGAGTATGAAAGAAAAACGCCCATGTTCCTTTCACGCCCCGTTAATGAAAGTAAATTAAAACGAGTTTGCGGATGGAAATATTCCGAGATTTTGACAAATAAATCGATATTATATTAAATTATATAATATAATTATATTAATTATTATGATATAACATAATTATGTATTAATTATTATAATGTAATATAATTATTACACTTATAGGCTTGAATGTAATATATTTGTGCTTCACCCCAAATTGAGACTCCAGTGGCCCACATGTTGGTCCCTAATATTTTTTGAAAAACCCATAATTTTTTTCAAATAAAAAAATAGCGAAATCTATTTTTTTATTGGAAAACAAATTATGGGTTTTTGTTATATTGAAAAATATTATGGGTACGCGGCAATTTTTCCGTTCAGGCCGAGCCGCTAGCGACAAATGCAATAGTCTACACTGTTACGTCCCACGCGGCGTAAATAGGGAGTAACTAATTTACAAAGAGGAATTAATTGGAACAAACATACATACGTGTACCCAAAAAACAGGTGTACAACAAATGAGTCCACACGTTCCATTTATTTCACGTATAGGGTTCGTTCTTTCCCTTCCTTGCGTGACATTTCTTCAATTTCTGGTTCTACAAAGGAAGGTTCACCTACATGTACTACCGTATCCTTAACGGTCAGCTAATCACGATAAGAGTCACGCTACACGTCGCACTTGCATTGATTGCATTTTGATGAGCACACGCATTGTGTTTTGATTTCACGGTCAAGGTAGTTAGTTCGTATTGCTTTGAAAAATATCGTTATCGATTTTGCATCAAACATCATCACCGACGTTATTACCGTAATTAGGGCTTGCACCGAGTCGCCGATGCAGATTCTGCCGGCACCCAATGCGTCAAGCATAAAAAAGTATTCTTATGCATATTTTATAACTAGATTGTTTTCACCTGGTGACAATTTTATTTTATTCCCTATAAAAATAATTTTAAAAAAAGTTTCAGACTGGAAACAGATTTTCTAAAATCCCAATCTAGTAAAATACTAATCTAGTAATTTAGAAAAAAAAATTGGTTAGTTATTGGACACGAGCAGAAATGTTTGAAAAAATGGGGAAGTGCCATTCGGAACTGCCTCTAACGCTAGGTTACGTATGGAAAAAAGCTCGAAGCAGAAATTTTCGATAATAAATAACTGGGAGCTTCTTCCTTCCCGCCTTTGTCACTCCAGTAGATCGATGAAACAGCTAACAGTGTTCAACAGCCTTCTTTTGTTGTCCGAATTAAATGTCCTAAATCTGGTTCCACATTTAGAACTTAAATTGCATTTCGTAACAGAACGATGCATTTTATTTGGAGTGCTACTTCATTTATTTGGAATAACGTTCGAGTACCTGACACTCCGGGATAGAGCATACGCTGTTACGTAATGCATGACTGATCGTTTTGAAATTGTAATTCCAAAGACAGAGGTGAGATGTGAAGCGCGAGATAGAAAATTCTACTATGTTGCAATAAATAATCTTCCTTCTGTTATGGAAATTTCATTTTACACGTTCGTTTGCAAAAATCGCAAAATTGTTAGCCGCTAACCCCGTTTTTGAAACTTAAATTTTTATCCCATTTTTGTGGATAGGGGAAGATATGTCCAAAAAATCGACTTTTGGAAACAATTTTTGCGCACTTTCGGGAGACCCATATCCGATATATTTTTTTCCCGAGGAATCCGTTTTCATTGTCAAAATTTCGGAAATCCAACGGGAAATGCGTTTTTTCCTCAAAAAACCTACTTATTACGAACTTCTGCTAGAACTTCGTCAAATTTGACATTTGGAATCGATTCGGGAAAAATTACCCCTAGAAATGACTTGTCCAACCCCATTTTTAAAACTTTAATTTTTACCCCATTTTTGGGGAAGGCGTAGGTATGCCCAAAATTTTCGACTTTTCGAAACTTTTTTTTAAACTTTCGGGAGACCCGTATCCGATGTATTTTTTCCAATTCTGCTATTAACCGTTTGATTCCCAAGGGGTATTGAAAAAACACTATCGCGAACAGCGCGACCGCGCTTCATTCTCCTTACATTTGAAGTGTGCTGGGTTTTCGCGACATAAAATTGAACAGCGCGACTGCGCTGCTTGGGACTCAAACGGTTAAAATTCCTGAAATCCCACGGGAAGTACGTTTTTTCCTCAAAAAACCTACTTTTTACCAACTTCCGCTAGGATTTCGTCAAAATTACCCCTAGAAATGACTTGTCTAACCCCATTTTTGAAACTCCTATTTTCAAGAAAAATAATTTTCCAAACGAAACATATTTCAGTTGGAATAACGAGATATCGTAACATCGGATTATTATAATTGCCAGAAGAACGAAATTCCCTCCCCGGGCATGTCATATTGCAGATATTGCAGAGCTGTAGTTTAGTCGCACTAAATGATACCAAACCCAGCAAAATTAGTGTTCACTCAATCGAAGAAAACTGTTCAACAGCGCAACGACAAATTGGATGCGCTTGGATCCACTAATTTCTATTGTTCAGCGGAAGAAGTACCCTTGGTTCATGGGTATATTTATCTCAATTGAAGAGCAAATCCTGTTATCGCTTGATTCAGAAAAATAGCGTTCTCATGAATTCATCCCACCGTGTAGGATCAGGAAATGCATCGTGTCCTTTGAGTACGCGAAGCGGGTACACAACACATACATATACATATATCTCTCTCTATGCTTTCACGTGAAAGAAAATCAAGTTTAGATCTAATCCAAAGTTTGCTGTTAAAATTAAATCGCTCTCTTGTTATTAACGTTGCTGCAGAATTGACCGCCGCAGTTTGTGCAATTACGTCCAAGAAAAGTTGTCGTTAAATTAAAACCGTGGCCGTCGTAAATGTTGTTGGCCGGTTGGAGCTCCCTTAGAAGAAAATATTAGAACCCGTTTATTTCGAGTAGGTCCGATGTAATATAATCATAACAAAAATTCAAATCATTAAATTATCAAGTTTGCATTAATAAGACACAAATTGGTGACAATGGGAAACGTTAGGGGCAGCGTTTCTTTCACTCGTAAGTATTTCAAATGCTATAAGCTAAGCGGCTGCTCCGTGTCTCTAGTGTTCAACAAAGTTAAATATGCAAAATTGATAGCTGGAAGTTAAACGGGTAACTGCTTAGACGCTTAAGAACCGGTGCCTCGCTGTAGACAATTATTCCTGACGCTCAAATAATCGGGTAATAAAACATTTGCCGAAATTTAACACCAAAAGGCAATTTTTAACCGTTTGAGTACCAAGCGGCGCAATCGCGCTTCTTCTGTTTCATGTCCAAAAATGCTAGCATTTTTGAAATAAGGAATAAAAAGAGCGCTGTCGCGTCGCTTGGCAATTTTTTATTTGGAAACAAAAAAAGACTCTGGTACTCAAACGGTTAATATAGTTTTTTAAAAACAGCATCAATAAAAACGCATTTTAGGGCCTTTCCTTTTGTGGAAATAAATATTTCCCCTAACCTCGCTAACATACGTCCGCTCTGATTGGCTGTAGAGTCTCCTACACGCGCGAGCGTTTCTCTTATTGGCCAACAGTCACGTGGTCGACTGCCAACTTTCGGCTCCCAAGAGTACACAGATCGCCATGATTTTATTACATTTATCATGGTTTTACATTTATTCCATCGGAATAAACGTTCCTTTACTGATCAAGATCGCTCGTTGCCCATTTTCGCGCGTTAACGATCGATCGGTCAACATTTTCATTGGTTTCCATTGCGCGAAACGAGTGGAAAACGCAAACTATAGCGTTTTGTGCGCGTATTCGAATCCTCGATCGCGTCCTTGACTTGCCATATACACACTCGATATACTATAGACAGAGGCTCGCCACGCGAATAGTTTGGGAGATTGGTCGGTTTTCTCGCAACGCGAAGCGACGAAAAAATATTTATCGACAACGGAGTCTCCGCGCGTACATACATACATTATCATTTTGCTCCAATAGAGTTCAGCACGGTGCTGAAAAACACCAACTTGTTGCGATTACATCCATCCACAGTCCTCCATGCGGAGGCGCATGCGTTCATCGAACCTTCGGCTCTGTTATTTTATACGTACGCTGAAAGTTCCTCCGGCGTATAAGGTCGATATAAGAAAAACGCAAAGCGATTCCTCGTTTTGTACCGTCCCTTCAATTGAAATACTCCTTATGTACCGAGCGAGCACTCGAACGGCACTCGTTGAAAGTGCGAAAGTGCGGAGAAATTCCTAACGGGATTTCGTCGTTTCGGTGATGAGTGGCCAGTGCCATCTGGATTGCATCGTATTCTCTCTCTCTCGGGGGTGATATTTACTATCGGATGCATATTTCGCGTTACGAAGACGATAAACGATCAGCTGATCGGAGAAACCGACCGGAAAGGTCGAGTCGGTGTTTTTATTAAACGTCGATCGTACGTACATACACGTCGCAAGTTTTGTGCGTGCATAAAGAACACCGCCGTGGTTGGCCAGACCTTGCAGTGTTAGTTTCGTCCTATAGCGTATGCTCCGTCGTATGCTGTGCGGTAGACGTGCAAATGTGTCGGTCCTACATGGAAAACGTCCGGTCACGTTGAAGGGTGTGGCGAAAAGGAACTCTTGTCGACGATGACGTACGAATGCAATTGTTTGTTTGGCCGATCGTTAGATCATTTACTAAAATATCACCACGTCATTCTAGCGAATGCTCATTGTCACCACAAATGATAGACGCGATCCATGCCGTCCTTGAGATTCCTAATGTGCATTAAAATAAATAAAGAAAAAAATTAAGAATGACGTCATCTCCGAAACCTCTGCCAAAAGTGCAGCCGAACAGGTTCTTTTTCATGCCATTCGATCGATGGGGTTAACCTGTGCCTTACCTAATTTACCGTGTAAGATTGTCAGATGAAAAAATATAGACCTTTCATATTACATTTGAAATTCTGTAGGCTAGGAATGTATTAAAAAACTAACCTTATTAGCTTCCAACTCAGATAAGGAAGGCCCTTTTTTATTCCAAGGTTGAAGACCGGTGACTTAATATTGTATTTAATATTTCATTAGTCTTTCAGTTTTTTCCTGCTTTTCAAAATTATGTCAGCAGTAATATAAAGTCGATACTTTGAAATATCAACCACTTCGGGTCCATATCGAAAGAATAAAGCGGATAATGAGATCGGACCTTCTTTATATTAGTTATCGAGGAGTTTTACGTCGTCGTGGTTATTTTCGTCTACATAATTTCCATCCCGATTGACGTCTAAGAATTACAATTACATACAAAGCGTCTAAATCTAAATTTGAAAATGTCACCAGGTCGGAGACTCGAAACCATGGAAAATCGAGAGACTAAAATATCTAGGCCTTGTCGATCGACCGACAACTACGTTAACTCTAGTTAATCGATATAGTTTTCGAGTACTTAACCGTCCGGATGCTTTAACTCGATAATAATTGGACACGACTAGTTCTTCGGTCGTTATTACAAAACGCAAGGAAAAAGTAAAGTATGACTAGAATTTCTGGGAAACTGTAGTTAAGTAGAAATAAAAGAACGTCACGATGTTCGACTAGGTCAGCAATTACCACATCTAGATATCCCCATTTTCCCTGCTATCGATAACACTGCAGTTGACTTTAATAGATCCGATCGACGTGATGTAATTGATTTCGTGCGTGCATTCAGTGATTAAATATTACCTTTGGAAGCGACTATCACGGAACAACTATTTCTCATTATCGTTATGCGACATAATTATTCATGACTCGCGAAGGGTAGATAGCAACATTTTACACTAAAACGACCTTAACGACTAGCACTAAATTACGTAGTTATCCAATTCAACCGAATGACTAATACTCACACACAAATGATAATTACCATATGCCATGGGAATAATAAATAAGTGTAAAATGTTATAGGATTTTTTAAAACATTTTGAGGTAATTATAAAACCATCACGGCTGACGAATGTAAGCTTATCGCGTGAATAGTTTGTATCTGGACTTTTTTACAACTCGCATTGTCGACAATTGGGAGAATACATAGTCGACCCATCGCCAGCAAATATTTTAGCTTCGTTTACTCGGTTTTCTTAATGAGACTGAATTGTTTAGACCCGCAATGTTGTCGAACTATCGCATGTTTTAGAAGTATCTTAATTAATTTGGGTTGAACGTGAATCTTTTGTCCGACTCGTGAACTTTTCTTGTTGGTGAAACAAATTTGTTTAATTCGTGCAAACCAACGTTTATACAATTTCTAGAGTAAATGCATAGTACGGTGTTATGACGTACGTAGAAGTAGTTCGCCGAGTTACGTAGAAAGCGAATAGCAGATACCTTTGTAGGAAGAAATTATAAATAATTCAGCAACGAAACGTGAGAACAAAAGACGTCACGGTTTGAATGGAATAAAGATTTAGCTCCTTATAATAATTATAATTGCATATAAATGTAATGCATACAAACTTAAATAATTTCTATATATTCAAAAATTAACTATTCAAATTTTGTAAATGTAAGTCGGTTCATATTATTTTGAACCGAAAACCAAATTAGTTGAGACCTAATCTCTGCGTTTGAAATTTTAGATTTCCAATTTTTGGTAAACAATTTTCTAAATATGGAACAAACACTTCAGCGCCACCTTTCGGAACGAAACATAACTAAAACCCTTAGTCGCCACCTGGACAACATATTTTACAAATATGGGCCCCTTGGGCCCGATGGGTCCTCAGTGATGATGCGGTTTACTCATGCACGATGGATTTTATATGCAAAGATTTGCCCAAAAATGCCCGGGTATTGTTTCTATTCGCGAAAAACAACAGAAAATGAAATACGAGAAAGAATTCAAAGAGAAATTACAAAATTCTGGAGAATTTGAATAGAAAAGAAATTTTTTTATCAAAGGAAATTGGTGCTCGTTATCGGAATTGCCAAGTCAACGATGAGACTTGACTTTTCCGACATCATCGATACGAGGAATCCTAAGAAAAGAAAATACATTTTCATGTGCACGTTGGAAAGTGAAATGGCAGCGTGTGCGCACACTGACATTCGTGGGAGCACATATGAGGGTTTCCCCGAGACCTTGAGTCGATCGAGCGAACACGCTGAAATTACTGGGCGTTTCTCACAGGCCGATTCCAGCAATGCCATCCATCGTGTGTTATTTGATCTCGTGTGTTTTCAACTGTCCCGTTTTGATCTCTCAATGGCCACGCTATCTATCGCGAGATTCTGCGGGGCCTTTGATCACGAAAAAAAAAAACCTGTCCACGGTCTAGATTTCGAAGGAGAGACAACGACGACACGTTTTTCGAACAAACTGTTGCGAAACTGATTTTTTTTTCACATTTCTAGAGGTACGATCGTGGAGTGAAAAATTGAAAACTTCGCACAACAAAAATGTGTCGTCGTTCTTGTTGGTATTTTATAGAAAAAATATTTAACACGTTCCGTGCCACGGCAATTTTTGAAGATTTTCCATTCAGGCCGCGTGGGGCGTATACGACCCACACAGCACAGAACGTGTTAAGAACCGAAATCAGGGAAAGGCAGAAAAAAAAATGCTGAAATGTTGCACGACCGAGTTTGCATTCTCCTTTGGTTCCGAAACGTCACATAATTGCATTATATTTTTGAAATTGAGGCGAAGCACCCGCTGCTATTCATAACGAGAGCGATAAAAATAGGTAACCGATTTTCCGGCAATTTTCAAGCCTCGGGGACAGCGAACCCTGGTAAAAAAAAAAAATTTGCAATCCCAGCCCGGTGCATTTTTGCACTTTTGCTGGAATACAGACACGTCCAAATAAATGCACAAATGCCACCTGATGCCCGTTGATGTTGAATTCCTTCGATAGACGGAGATTCAAAATCAGTTAATGGGTCCCTGCGTCATTGCTAGACTACACATGTGCACATTGGAGATCAAACAATGGACATTGGAGAATCAATAATAGCATATATGCATTTACTGAATTCATTTCTTTTCATTCGGGAAACAAATAGAAAGTATTTCAAGGAGAGACGCGTAACCAAGCCGGAGTAATAACTGCGGTATCAATTAATTCCTCCAAAAAAAAAATTCCCATAAAAAAAAGATTGCAACCAGAACGTATTGTATTACCGCGGGGACGGTATATCCGGTGAAAATAGTAGCGCTTTAAATGACCGGGGAGGGAAAGCCAAAGAGAAGATTACCTGGGAAACGTGGTTCTAGAAAATAATATATGTGGAACGGTGGAATGAAATGGAAAACGCAAGGAACAAAAGAAAATGGAACGACTCCGATCCGATCGGATCCATCAATTAGACTTGTTGCTCTGAAAGCGTTGTTCTGAAATTGTCAGTCATACATTTTTTTATAACCAGTTCTCGCGAAGGACAATTTTTATTGTCCTGGAAGTTTATTAGAAATTTCGAGAAAAAAGAAAAACAATGTTTAGTGAGAAATTTGAAAATAATTCTTTTTGCGCAAAATCCTCGGCTGAGATATTTTATTATTTTTTGATATTTTATTTATTTTTTAATTATATTGTTATAATTATTTATCTTGAATTCAAATAACGATTGAATATGAAAATAATGAATGAAAATAAATTATTATTTAATTTCAAAATAGTATTATTTTTGATAAGTTTTCGTATATTAAATTATGATTTTGTATTTACATTAAATTGCAATTTTATAAATATTACAAGGTTGAAATTGGATTATTTAATTTTTTTTTCATTGAATTGTACTATTTATTATCATAATTTAGGTTCTTATAATTCCGATACGGTAACTGTCTTATTGTTATTTTTTTTAAATTGCAAACTCTTCAATATTTTTAAATAAAAGAAAACAATAAATCACTCGATCCGTTTTCAATAATTACCAACGCAGGTCGAATTTCGGGTACCACAGACATTGGGCGCAAAAAATCAAAACCTTTTTTTTTATTCAAAGCAAAAATTGGAACCTTTTTCCTATTTTCACTAATTCTCCAGGGTTGTATCGACGAGTGTGTCAATAATTATGTGATTCGTTGCACTCGAGTGACCGAGTATTCGGGATTTTCGATTAAAGAAAACTGCCCGTTATAAATATTTAAAAAAAATAATAAAAAAAAGGACACGATTCGTAACACAATGACATTGCGATTATTAATTAATTAGTGCAAATCGAGTAAACTGCAAAAGTGACACCAAAAGAAAACGCTTTTTTCGCGGATGAAGGGTGCAATTTTGTGCAACGACCGGTGCATTTGTTGAGACGATGACGATGGAGATATTAAATGTACGAGTACCCAGTTAAGAAAAAAGGAAGATAATGGAGTTTACAAGAGGAAAGGTGATACGTTGGTTCGCTGAACTCAGATCGCGAGCTTATCTCTATCTACATGCTCATAATCGTAAGTTCTTCTTTTTTTTCGTTATTAACTTAGCCGCGGAAAGACGATATTTAGGCTTCGGTGCTCGAATTTCACTTGAAAGATGCACCAGTCGCGATAACGATATTTTTTTATCGTTGCGAGGAGAAATATGCGCGATCGTGAATATATGCTACGCTAATAATTGGTGGTAAAAAATGTAGGTAGCCTAGCCTAGGTCCAATTAACGCTTTTGAATGCGAGAAATTTGTATCCGGGCTCGGGTTTTGATTTTTTAGTTGGGCATTAATTATTTTTTTCATCAAAGTATTTTTTTTAAAATAAATACAAATTTGAAAATGGAATAATTCGAGATTTAATGCGACAATAATTGCATGTGACAAATTTGTACCTAATTATTTTAACAATATAAATATTTATTTTTATAAAATAAATTCAAATTCTGAAATTGAATAATTGAAAATTGAATGCGACAAATCTGTATTCATGCTCGGGTTTCGATTTTTCAGTCGGTCATCAATTATTTTTTCAATATAAGTATTTATTTTTATAAAATAAATCCAAGTTCTAAAATGGAATAATTAAAATTTTTAATATTTAAATTAATAATTAAAATTTAGAAAATTAATTTTATTTTGACAAAATAGATAACTTTCCATGAAAGATAATAATCATATCATACATTTTCAAGTATCGGGACACTCACTCACGCTTGTACTAATATTACTTCTGCTCGTGTGGACTAAAGTACTTCATTCTAACCGCGAAGCACATACATAAACATATGTAGATACCATATCTCTCTTGCGACAAATCAGATAATCTCATTTAGGCCTTAATTGTCGTTACACCCGTTTCATATTTTACGTCTACTTTGTTCTCGTGGTAAATTTTTTTACATTTACCTGCGATTGTGATGGATTACGGAAGTCGGGGAATTACATTGAGGAGCATCGGCTCGAACGGTATGTCGGCAAAAAATTTCATTAACCGCGTATAAAATTAAACAATTAATCCGAAAAGTGGCATTTCAACACAACAAAATCTCTCGGATCTAATGTTTATTTAAACAAAAGCTATTCCTCCGTGCGATCTCAATAGTTGTTTTACTGTTGTGAATAAATTTATTCAAATGAATTAACACTGACTGCCATGTTGGTCACCGGTGACCGACACTAAACTTTCCGTACAGGCCGCGCTGGTTATGACAAATGCGATAGTGTATACCATTGCGACCCACGCGGCGTGAATAGGGAGTCACGTAAATTTTACGTGACAGTCAAAGGGTTAATGAATAAATAGATTTATTTAAATAAATTGATGAATAAATAGATTTATAAATAAATAAATTAATTTAAATATAACTTCAAATACATCTAAACTCAACAATTCGGTCATTCACTGGTAAGTTTACCCTACCCTCGTTCGAACAATTACCATCAAGTACCCAACAAAGGAAGTATGCCACAACAATCCATCTCCCGGACGCACACACACGCCAACTCGTAAATTCTATTTACCGGCTTGTTTGTATGTTCGCGACAATACTTATTCGAAGCGACGTGTACACTTACTGAAATTATCTCGATAATGACAACTTCGCACGCATTGAAGTTACCTCATATGACGCAAAAAGAAAAATTCAACGAAATGTTCGCTGACGAATCGAATGCTCGGTACAAGTACATTCACTCGTACGATTCGGCAATCTTTTGCTAAACATAATAATAATAATTTGACGATATTTTTACTAACACTCTATTTACCAAAATTAAAATTCTAAAATTTCAATTTAAAACTATTTTCGCGGTTCAATTTCATTTTTTTCGTGAAATGTGGAGTTTGAAAAGAAGAGGACGATTACATGCGTCCGTAAAAAATGTCGAATTAATCAAGAAAATCTATTTTAATTATATTTCTATATTTTGGCTTTTGGATTTCCGATTATTTTTAATTACAAATTTTATATTTATTTTTATTTTTAATTAAAAAATATCTAGTACAATATAAAAATATTGCAAAAGTCAGTATTGGACCGGGAGGGATTTTTATTAAGCCTAATAGTTGACCCCTGTCCCATTTTCAAAGCCCAGTAAATTTTCTGCCACGCCGGCATACACCATCGGTGGTATTTGATATTTAATATTCTTTCTGAAACCTAGAAGCCCGTGTATTATTGCTAATATTGACGTCCGTTGGTTGAAAGCCCCGTATGATGTTACTCGCTAACTCGCTAACGTTTCGCAAACACGTCGGTTTGCTTTATCAAGGCGTGGACCTGCACATTCGTCTCATAATTCCTATGTTTTACTCCAAGAGCAAGTATTTCTTCCCGTGCGGGTTTGTGTTTTTGCTTTTATTAGGTGCGATATTCGAATCCTGGGGGAAAAAAAAGCTAATTCGAAAATGTCCTCCTCTGGGACGACACGAGCGTGTCCAAGGATCGCAACGTTATCACATTTGTGTCTGGCACTCGATAAAATTTATTTGATTATTGTCGAATGACAAATTCCAGTGACTTCCCAGTGAAGTCCCTTGGGAGCAGGGTTCCATTTTCTTCGAAGGTTATTTGAAAATATATATTCCCGTATTCTAGGAAATATTTTATTGTCCCAGGTGTTAAAATTATGATATTATAATACCACAATTTTAATTATTAAAATAATAATATTTGACAATAATAATAATTAGATACTTAATTTTAATTTATGCAAAATTAGCTTTAAAATTGTAATTTTATAATTTTCCAACTAATTTAAAAAAATAATTTTCGTTTCGCTTCCGCCGATATGAATTTTAATTTCCCGAATTCGTTGATCGACACACACACATACACACACACAATGTTAGTTGCAACAACAAGAACCCAAATCCTATGACGCCACAAAGCATTAATTGCATAATGCACCGTGTTCGCGAATACCGTAACTTCGGCTGCAATAATTCCTGCGGGAAACTTCCCTAATCTAGGCGGCATTCAGAAAATGTGGTACTCCAGGGACGTGTGTGAGAAATATATATGTTGCATTATCAACGTTCCGGCAAATCAGCACAATATTTACTGCATCGCGTACGTGCAAATGCAACGGAACCACCGTGTCCCGCATGATATAGGAGCTGGCGTCGGATGTGAAAGGAAAGAAATCTCCCGCGTGGAGTATCAAAAGAAAAGCATTTTTAGTCCGAGTGGAAGGCAAAAGCTCGCTGCTTTTCCATTTAGATTTTTTGGCCTTTGTTGGCTGACGCTTGCTTTCATGCTCCGCGTGACGTCTGCCACACTGCGAAATATCAACTACCGCGGAACAGAATAACACTCGTTTTGCCGGGGTTTAGAAAAAAAAATATTTTATTCACGCTAAATTTCTTTTTACCCGCGCTAAAATATATTTTACGCACGCTAAATATATTTTAGACGCGCTAAATAGATTTTGCGAACGCTAAAATGTATTTTAGGCGCGCTAGATTTTTTGTCACGCACGTGAAATTTATTTTACGCGGGCTAAATATATTTTACACGCTCTTAGATATACTTTGCGCACGCTAAATATATTTTGCGCGCGCTAAAATATACTTTTACGCAAGCTAAAATTTTTTTGCGCGCACTGGAATATATTTTACGCACGCTAAAATATATTTCACGCACGCTAAAATATTTTACGCACGCTAAAATATATTTTGCGCACGCTAAAAAATATTTTAGACGCGCTACATATTTTACGCCCGCTAAAATATATTTTACAGTGAAAGTCTTCGAAAAAAATATTTAAACAAAAAATAGGAATGAAGTAAAATTAGGTACGATTAAATAAATATTACTGCGAAATAATAATACTAAAATAACTGTATAAATAAATGAAAAAATGTTACAATTTTGGTGGAAAAAAGCCACAAAATAAAATAAAATGTATTTGAAAAAGAAAAAAATGGAAAATGGACCTAAAATGTCATTTTTTGCTTCGCAGTGAGACCAACGAGAGCAGAAAATGGAGGTTCCCAGAGCGAAGATCAAGCTGCAACGCGTGCACAAGAGGACCAGGAGGAAAGGGTTGTATTCGTTAATGCACCCCATCAACCAATCAAGTACAAAAACAATCACATAACAACCGCAAAGTATTCACTGCTTTCCTTCATACCTTCATTTTTGTTTGAGCAATTTCGTCGGTACAGTAACTGCTTCTTCCTCTTCATTGCACTCATGCAGGTAATCGACATGATACGAAATTTATTTTCTCATGGTATATATATGTCTATCAGGGAAAACCGGGAATTTATTTCAACAATTTCAAATTTGAACAAAAAATCATATTCTGAGTTTATGTATATACTTTTCCCGGTATTCTCTATATACATATATATATTTAATATATTATATATGTAGAGGATTGATAAATCTGATGACAAAAGACCTAAAATTGCATTAAAAAAATTGGAATAATTTTTTTTAACGATACGTTAAAAATTCTCATAGAATTTTGGTTGAATTTATTAATACTCTCTATATATAAATTCTGTGGGAAACATTTTTCCCATTAAATTAATTTATCCAACTTTTTTTTTGCAGCAAATTCCAGATGTTTCACCTACAGGACGTTATACGACTTTGGTCCCACTCATCTTCATTCTCAGTGTTTCTGCCTTGAAGGAAATCGTCGAAGATATAGTAAATGTCTTATAATTTCGTTTTTGGGCGAGTTTCGGGGAAAAAAACAGAAATTTTGTATCAGTGGTAACCTATTAATTAGGTACTTATATAATTACCTAAGTAATTAGGCACCGATTATTTTTCTATTAGAAAAAATTTGAAAATACCGGCTGCAAAGGTTCGATTCAATTCCGCCAATTTTTTTTCTTTTTTTTTGGTTTTTTGCCAATCGCTCAATCGTCGAAATTGGCGAATTTACGTTTGACAATTGGTTTTATGTGACGTCACGAATTGGTCCATCAATTTACCAAATTTTCTTGAAACATTCACTGCACATGTAAAATTTCGTTTTTGGTCCAGTTTCGGGGAAAAAACAGAAATTTTGTATCAATGGTAACCTATTAATTAGGTACTTATATAATTACCTAAGTAATTAGTCACCGATTATTTTTCTATTAGAAAAAATTGGAAAATACCGGCTGCAAAGGTTCGATTCAATTCCGCCAATTTTTGTTCTTTTTTTTTTTGGTGCTTTACCAATCGCTCAATCGACGAAATTGGCGAATTTACATTTGACAATTGGTTTTATGTGACGTCACGAATTGGTCCATCAATTAATCAAATTCTCTTGAAACATTCACTGCGCGTGTATGTAAGCACATTCTATCCGTGTTGATTGTATCTGAGGCTATAAAATTTAGTGTCTCGTCCGTTCCATGGGTCCACCAATTTACGACTTCATATGAAACTTATTGTCGGTTCCCAAAGAACGAAGAACTCCCTATAAAAGTGGTCACATCCTCTAAAAAGTGGTCACAAATAAAAATAATAATAAAATGGACTTTTTTGAAATAAAAGAATACTACCAGCCACAAAATTTCAATTAACCGGGGTCGTTAACTTTTTCCCAAAAAAGTCCATTTTTCTCCAAAAGTCCACTGTTCCTAGTCTGGCAAAGTTTAATTGCCACCAAAGCGAATACGAGGAAAATTGAATTTGGTTGAAAAAGGAACTCGACTAATTGATCACCTAATTAGATTAACAGCCGGTTTATCGTTCTAATCGAAATGAAAATGCAATTGAACACGGGGGTAACAAATCTCCTCAATTAGCTTCGACACCTCCTTGAGAGAGCCTCTTTGAGGCGTTTAATTTCGGTTTCCCCGTTCGCGAAGCATAATTATACCCCTCCGAAGTCGATGAAACAAAGGCTAATCCGATTACCGTTACTTAATTGTCCCCGCGAAAGTAATTATTAGAGTGCGTTGGTTCTTTATTCAGAAACGACATCGGGCCGACGATGAAATAAACAAACGAGAAGTGGAAGTACTTCGTGACGGTCGATGGCAATTAGTTCAGTGGCGAAACGTAGCTGTCGGGGACGTGGTTAAGGTAATTGTATTTACTCATGAATATTTTATTGCACTTGCTGTTTTTTTTCGAAGTCACCACTTTTCTTGTCTTTGTCAACCTCAATAAAGAATTCACCTGTTTCGTAAATTTGATAAGCGTTAAGTGGTAATTGGAGGCAGTTCTTACATTTACAGCAAAGACAATTGCAATTTTTTCCAATCGTTTCCATGATTTATTCTTCCAAAAAATAGTTAATTGATAGTTTTTATTAATTAGTAGTAGTTTTATTAGTTTTTCTGTAGACGAAGTAAATTGTGACAATGATTAATTAATTAATAGTGATTTTTAGTTAATTATGGCAATTGAAGACACTTCTTAAATTCACAGCAAAGACAATTGCAATTTTTTTCAATCATTGCCTTGATTTATTTTTCCACAAAATAGTTAATTGATAGAATTTATTAATTAATAGTAATTTTATTAGTTTTTCTGTAGACGAAGTAAATTGTGACAATGAGTAATTAATTAATAGTGATTTTTAGTTAATTATGGTAATTGAAGACACTTCTTACATTCACAGCAAAGACAATTGCAATTTTTTTCAATCATTGCCATGATTTATCTTTCCAAAAAATAATCAATTGGTAGTATTTATTAATCGACAGTAATTTTTTTAAATTATTTTTTAGATGAAGCAAAATGGTAATGAGTAAATAATTAAAAATCAATTTTATCAATTATTCTGTAGAAAAGGTAGATCATGAAGTTGAATAATCAATTGATAGTAATTTTTATCTACAATAACTATTGAAAATATTTCTCAAATTCTAATTTTCCATTGTTTTTCTGTCCTCACAGGTTCACAATAATAATTTTTTTCCGGCTGATTTGATATTACTGTCCTCGTCCGAGCCCCAAGGCATGTCTTTCATTGAGACGGCCAATTTGGACGGAGAAACGAATCTTAAAATTAGGCAAGCGCATACGGAAACTGTCAATCTTTTGGATACAGCTGAACTCATGACTTTTCGAGCCAACGTCCAGTGCGAACCACCTAATAGACATCTGTACGAATTTAATGGCGTTCTACGAGAAACCAACAAGCAGTGAGTTATTTTCTTTTCTCAAAAAAGTGTGAAAAAATAAAAATAAAAATGATTGAATTTCAATAATTATAGAATAACTAAAATTATAGAATAATTATCATAAATTTGTGGCAGCCAGTGATAATTTTTATCTCGAGTATAAAATGTAATTGGTTGCTGTCATAACATTTTATATGTTTCCTCTAAAATGCATAAATAAATATACGTTCTCCTGTTTCTCCTTCCAGGAGCGTTCCACTGGGTCCGGATCAATTGCTCCTCCGTGGAGCAATGTTGAGGAACACGAGATGGGTGTTTGGTGTCGTAATTTATACGGGTCACGATACGAAACTAATGCGTAATAACACGAGTACTGCGCCCCTAAAAAGATCGACCCTTGATCGATTAACGAATACGCAGATACTCATGCTTTTTTTTATACTCCTATTACTTTGTCTCCTTTCGGCGGTATTTAATGTTTTGTGGACAAATGCGAATCAAGAGGGCCTCTGGTATTTAGGTTTACAAGGTAAGACGCGAGGGAAAGATAAAAAACTATAAAAATCTTATTTATTATGGTTTTTTATAAAAAAATAAGATTTTTATGGTTTTTTTTAGAAAATGGTCAACTGCTGGTACCTTTACTTTAGTTGACTTAGATAAAGGTCGGCCGTGGAAAAAGTGGACCCACTCGACGTCCACTTCAAGTCTGTTGTTTATTTTCCCCAACTTTTTCCATGGCACAGTAACGTTACTTCGTCTCAATCGAGTTTCTACAGGAAAGCAAACTGTTTCGCTATAAAAGTTTCTGTAGAAAAGTTTATAGAATAAGCGGTTCCACTTATTTAAAGTGCTTCCTGAGAAAGTTCCTTAGTGAGATCCCACTTGAGAATTTCCTCCACTGGTTCTACCTTTTGAGGTTCTACCTTCATGAATCAAATGAATAAACTTCCCCAGGCTTTGAGTAAATTATCACAAACGTGATAAATTAATTTTGGTCTGAAAATTTATTTTATTCCATGGGAGGCCCTTGCTTGGTCTGTTATTATCAAAATTTCTACAAATTTAATTTGAGGACCATGAAAAGAATTATACAATTAATTATTTTCTTAAATTATACCTTTACGTATTTAAAATTAATAATGTTGCGATTTCTTGTTGCGATTTTTTTTTACATAATAATTCTTTTTCAGTCTTTTGGGTCACATTGGTTATGGTCCATCCCATGGGTGAACCCTCGGCCCAGACAATAACTTGTTGGAATAAGCTGGAAAATTAATCTTGGCAATATTTTTCTTCTTTCAGAGGCAATGACCAAGAACTTCGCGTTCAACCTTTTAACTTTCATTATTCTTTTTAACAATTTAATACCAATTTCGTTACAAGTTACTTTGGAGGTTGTGCGTTTCGTACAAGCTACCTTTATTAACATGGATATGGAAATGTATCATGCCGAAACGAACACTCCCGCTATGGCTCGGACCAGCAATTTGAACGAAGAACTTGGCATGGTCAGTTATGTGTTCACGGACAAAACGGGGACTTTGACGAAAAATATTATGGAATTTAAGAGGTGTTCCATTGCTGGAAAAATATACGAGTAAGTATCCTAACTGATACACGACATTGAACGAATTATATAAATTTTTTTTCAAATTTTCAATCAAAAGTTTGTAAAAAAAAATTATTTTCATATATTTTTAATTAAAACATATTCAATAAAATATTTTTAAATATTTGCTAAATTAAATAATTTAAATCAATTTTTTAATTAAATAATTTAATTAAATCATATATTTAATTAAAATAACATTAATATTTTTTTTCTCGCCAGGTTGCCGCGTCCGGCCGGTGAAGCAGAAACTTCCGAGGATACAAATGATCTAATCAAAGATATTCTTGACGGTAGACAAGAAGATGCACAAAAAACTGATAAGAAGAAGGCTAATCTTTCAGCTATTTTACATGAATTTATGGTGATGTTATCGGTTTGTCACACTGTCATTCCGGAAAAGGTCGATGACGATATTATTTATCACGCCGCGTCTCCAGGTAACGCAATTGCCTTGCTCAGCTTTCGTTCCTTATTTAACACTAATGCCGTCCGGTGGCACCGCGTTGGTGCCATGCGAAAACTATCTATCGGGCAAGCGCCGGTGGCACCATGTTGGTGTCGCGCAATAAAGATTTATACTGGCGCCAAACGAAAGAATCCCGATCAGACGCGCGGACGGCAAAGTGTGTTAATAAAAAGATTTGAACCAATTATTTTTCGTTACAGACGAAAGAGCTCTCGTGGACGGAGCACAAAAGTACGGTTACGTTTTCGACTTGAGAACGCCGTCTTATGTCGAAATTGTAGCTTTAGGAAAACGATTAAGATACGAAGTTTTAAATGTTATCGAATTTACATCGGCAAGAAAAAGAATGTCAGTTATTGTAAAAACTCCCGAAGGACGTATTAAATTATTTTGTAAGGGCGCGGATTCTGTTATTTATGAAAGACTAGCACCAAAACTAGTAGAGTCTAACGGAGTAGAACAAGGTGGTTTTGATGATTTTCGTGAAGTTACTTTGCAACATTTAGAAGCATTTGCGACGGAGGGACTCAGGACGCTCTGTTTTGCCGTTGCTGATATCCCCGAAAGTCGTTACGACGTAAGTTTTATTTTATCAATCGCCTACGTATAATTATTTATTATTTACAATTCTGAATTTTTTGTTTTTGTTTAAATGCCTGCCTCAAAATTTCGATATATGTATATTGAAAAAAAAATATTCTTGTTACATTAACAGTAAAAAAATTAAGAAATCGTAAACCCAACATACGGTTGAGGGACTTTCCCTTGTAACCGTTAACGACAGACACAACGACATGGTAGTTAAAGTATAACAACGTTATCAGATAATAGTCGAATCAATGTTACTACAATATATCGGACAGAAAACGACCTAAGGTCACCCTTTGTTTGCGTTTTGTTTAACTTTAACGATACTTTGACTGTACCTCCGTTTTGGGGGAGAATAATTTGAACATGAATTCTTAATTTCCTACTTAGTGGTGGCGTGAAATGTACCATAAAGCAGCTATCAGTGTTCAGGATCGAGAATGTAAGGTGGAAGAAGCTGCCGATCTTATTGAAAGTAAATTAACATTACTCGGAGCCACTGCTATCGAAGATCAATTACAGGATCAGGTAATTTTTTTCAAAATGACGAAATTTCGTTTCGAAATTTTTTTTTTAATGCACTATTACGTGATTGTTGATTAATTCTGGTTTTTTTTTTCAAGGTGCCAGAAACAATACAATCACTCATTCAAGCTGAAATTAAGGTCTGGGTTTTAACGGGAGATAAACAAGAAACCGCAATCAATATCGGTTATTCGTGTAGACTGATCTCGCATCCCATGCCTCTAATCATCGTAAACGAAGGTTCCTTGGATGTAAGTACTATGTGGTTGCGGAGAAAAAATTAAGAGTATATAAAATTAGAGAAAAATTATAAAATTGGAAAAACAAATTTTTTCGAGATATTAATCATAGAGGAAAGTGAATTTATATTTTGAAAGTTACTGGAATTGAGATTTCTCGTATTATTATTATTATTATTATTATTATTATTATTATTATTATTATTATTATTATTATTCTGTTTTAGAAAACGAGGGAAGTAATAATACAACATTGCCTTGATTTTGGGCAAGACTTGAGGTGCCAAAATGAAGTGGGTCTGGTGATTGATGGAAATAGTCTGAAATACGCTTTATCTTGTGACCTCAGAAGAGACTTTTTAGACCTTTGCACCTCGTGCAAGGTTGTTATATGTTGTAGAGTATCTCCGATGCAAAAGGCTGAGGTAATTTGTTTTTTCTATTTTTGCAAATCTTATTTTTTTATTATTTTTGCTATTTTTCGTTCCATTCGTTCCTTTATTGTGACGTTACGCTGGAATCGGTGAGTCTATATCACAGTATTTTTCTACATTTTTCGCAGGTAGTTGATTTAGTTACCAGCAGCACAAAATCAGTGACTCTTGCTATTGGGGACGGTGCGAATGACGTAGCGATGATTCAAAAAGCACATATCGGAGTCGGTAAGATATCGAATATTTCAGGAAACCCTCGTTTTCAAAAATTTAGATGAAATTGAACTAATAATCCATCCATTTCGAAACTGCAGGCATTTCTGGTATAGAAGGACTCCAGGCGGCTTGTGCGTCGGATTATTCTATAGCACAGTTTCGTTTCTTGAAGCGGTTACTGTTTGTACATGGGTCGTGGAATTACAGTAGAATGTGTAAATTAATATTGTATTCGTTTTACAAAAACATTTGCCTCTACGTTATCGAATTATGGTTCGCCATTTACTCCGGCTGGTCCGGGCAAATTTTGTTTGAGAGATGGTCTATCGGTCTTTACAATGTTGTGAGTACCAGATTTTATTCTTAAAGGTCCCAAAATTTCAAAATACGGAAGGGGACAATTTCACTCAGTTCAACGAAGAATTAAAATTAATATTCCCAATGTAAATAATTTTTTTTTAGGTATTCACGGCAGCACCCCCATTAGCTATGGGACTGTTCGACAAAGTGTGTTCCGCAGAAACGCATTTAGCGCATCCAAGGCTATACGCTACGAAAAATACAGCGGAAGCGTCTTTCAATATCAAAATTTTTTGGGTGTGGATTATAAATGCTTTGGTGCATTCGTCCCTACTTTACTGGTTGCCACTTATGGCCCTCGAGAAAGATGTAATCTGGTCGAACGGTCGAGACGGTGGTTACCTTGTATTAGGAAACTTTGTTTACACTGTGAGTTCTACATTTTTTTTTATCCGTTTGACAATTCATGCAATTTTTGTCTTTGGTAATTTTATAATAATTCGTGCAATATCGCATCAGTATGTTGTAGTAACAGTTTGTGGAAAAGCGGGACTGATAACCAATTCGTGGACGTGGGTGACACACCTGGCAACTTGGGGCTCTATAATACTTTGGTTTTTATTTATTTTTATATATAGGTTCGTTTCATCTATTTTAAAAAATTTTTAATTCTCGCTCTTGGAAACTACTAGGGTGTCCCATAAGTTGCTTCCTTTTTTTCACGCGGAACGAATAGCGTGGCGCGGAAAAAACTTATGAGACACCCTAATATCATTATTATTGTTATTACTACGTTTAATTAACGAATATTGGAATTACAGTAATTTTTGGCCAGCGTTAAATGTCGGGGCAGTCATGTTGGGTAACGACAGAATGCTCTTCTCATCCCCAGTTTTTTGGTTGGGCCTCATTTTAATACCAACTGCAGTTTTGCTTCTCGATGTTACCGTCAAAGCGTAAGTCTCGTCCCAAAATAAATTCATATCGAAGTCCAAGAAATTTTTATAGTGTTTTGGAAATTAAATTATTTTCCAGCGATATCAATAATAAGTTTCGATATTTCAGGGTGAAAAATACCATGTGGAAATCGATAACCGAAGCTGCTAGGGAACAAGAAATTCGCAAATCAGATCCTGGAGATATATTTAATAGCCAAGATTACAGGAGCTCGTAAGTACACTCCATTAACGTTATTTTCATTTCAATCAGTAATTTTCGTAATTTTGTAAAATCGTGTCCCTCCGAAGATCTTGCAAAATTGTGTTGGTACCACTTGTGCGACAAACCCCGAATCTAAATAATTTTTCGAAATTTCCAGTCACCAGTCGACAATCGGCATTGTTAAGTGTGTGTAAGATGAATATCCCAGTTACCGAAATTTTAAACGAGAAGCTGAAGCTTAAGAATGGTTCCCCTGTACTTAAGTAAGACGATTACAAGGTTCTCAGTATATTTTTTAAAAACCTGAATTTTTAATCCAAGAGGCAAATAAATTCAAATTTATTTTTTTTTTAATCATCAACGAACAATTACATTATGTATTTTATTTTTATTTCAAGGTCCAATGTTTATTCAATATTTTCTCATTCTTGATAAATTATAGGTTGGATTTACCAACAATGATAAAATGTTGGATAAACATTGGACTGATATTTCGATTTGTCGGTAACGGGGACATTCGCCTAACATTTTTTAAATAAATTCGATGCACAATTAATTTTCAAGTTTTTAATTTTCTCGCGAAGGATTTTTCAAAAATCTATTTAAAATTACGTTACCACAAATTTTACTAGAATTACTACATAGAAAAAAAAGAATCCCTTTTTCCCTTGGTACGAAAACTCACGTTTTCTTTAATTAATCATTTAAAAAGTTAATATTATTCCTACTAGGTCGAAAATTTTCGGGAATTTAAATTTTTCGCTCAATTATGCTCAAAGGGACAATTTTTGGTTTCTGCTGGAATATTGCACGGAGAATGTCCCATGCGTTATTTTGCATGATCTGTCTTGTTGCTCATTTTTTTTCAAATCATCCATACAACGTATGACCCACGCGTGGGAAGCAAAATGACTGAGTAGTGGATTCAAAATTATATGACAGGAGACAGATGTCGTCGAAGAAACGTTTTGCACGACGTTGGGTTTCTATGTGGCCCAAACGGAGAAGAAATAGGATGAGGAGAATAGTTCCTTTTATGTTCTTCGCACGTGGCACTTGGTATATTCCTACACAGGCAATGCAATCCCTTTGAGACTTCATTCGTCATATCTTTGAACCCAGCAGAAGAAAAAAAAATTTTTTTTTCATATGAACTTTCACACCTAACCTTTTTTTTGCATGTACCTGAATTTGCAATTCTTTGGTAACAATCATAGAACATTTATTGGCACGTTAGTCCCTTTTTTGATTTCATTGGCGCACTCATAGGCAGTGTTACAGTAGATGTAAGGAGAAAATTGTGTAATTCATATATTTTGTTGGGCACTTTCTTTGGCACTTTGCCTAATTTAACAGTTACTACGCTTCTTTTAAGAGTCTATTCATTTTTCTTTTTTGGTTAAACGTGAAATTGGAAATTCTAATAAAGTTTTAGTAGGATTTTGCATACTTTGAACGATTGTCGAAGCCAGAAGTAATAAAGAGCGCCCTTTCCTGATTTAATTTACCATAAACAATTAATACCATAAGTTTGTTGTAGATTGTACGTTTGGATGTGTTCATTAAATGCTATGTTACCACTGATCCGAAGGATAGAACATTTTTTCCAAAACTTTTGCGATACATATTTGAAGAGAGAGGTATTGGAAGAAAATAGAATTTCAAATAAGCAGATGACCAAAAATAATTGTAGTTGTGCAATATTTACCGCACTGCAATAATATGCGCTACAAATTGACAGTATTCCACTATCGGTGTGTCTAAAGTGCACTCCTGCATCCCCTTCTTTTTTTAATGCATATCAATACATAGATTCCCCCTAAAAAATATTATATTTATCAGTAAAATTGATAATTTACTTAACAAATATCCTTACAGATTATCTTAATAAATGCCAATTTGCATAAAATATTCGAGTTGCCAATATATAAAAAATTGGAGTTTCGGAAAAAATGTCTATTTTAAAATCCTCCAGTTGTTACACGTTTTTATATTTTTTCCTGATGATACAAGAATTGTAATGGACAAATTTTTAAAAAGAATTCAAATGTTAATGATCTCGAGAAAGAATGTGCACCCATAAAATTTAGAAAATTTAACTTTTGGGCACTTTCGGGAGATCCATATCCGATGCATTTTTTTCCGAGGAATCCATTTTCATTGTCAAAATGCCCAGAATCCAACGGGAAATAGGGTTTTTCCTAAAAAAACCTACTTTTTCCCAACCTACACTGGGATTTTATCAAATTTGACCTTTGGAATTGATTCTGCGGGGAAAATTACCCTTAGAAATTACTTGTCCAACCCCGATTTTAACACTAAACCTACCATGGAGCGGTCAAATGACCTTCTTCACATGTATTTTAAATGGCTTGGTGACGTTACGGTAGGTTTAGTGTTAAAACTTTAATTTTTACCCCATTTTTGGGGGAAGGGGTAGGTATGCTAACAAAAATCGACTTTTGGAAAACATTTTTTTAAACTTTCGGGAGACCCTTATCCGATGTATTTTTTTCCGAGGAAAACCTACGAGGAAACCTACTTTTTTCCTATTTTTGAAACTAATCTAAAATTCTAGAAATCAAAAATCAATTCTACATTACATTCTTTCTCATAATTTTTGATGATGTATCGAAAGAGAGACCAACATACCCATTTGTTGTGACTTTTGGATTGTTGAGTCTATTTTTTGTTGTTGTGAGTTGAATTTCAATAGCGAAAGAAAATTGCTGGTTTCTTAATGCAAATTTCTTTTCTTTTTGGTATGTTTTAACCATGGTAACCCGTGCAGGCCTGTGCATGCCATCGCCGATCTTGCAAGGTGTAAGTACCCCCTGTAGTTACATGATGTTATAGTAGTTCCTGCTGTACTTTATTACATTTTTCTATTCCGCTATGTGCTTGTATTGCTGTGCTTTTTGGCTTCTTGGCTTTTTGGCTATATTGAATAACACACCTGCTTTTATACATTTTATTACACTTTGTACTAAATTTACAACTTTTTGAAGGCGAGCAGACAATTTTCTTTTTTACTTTTGCTCTATTTTTTTAATTCTAGTCATTTTTGTTCTATTTTAATAATCTATTTTTAAAAAAAAGTGTTTCCGCAAAACACTAATTTCAGTGATTTTGAAAATAGCAAATTTAGTGATTTATTTAGTAGAGAAATAAAAGTAGCAGTCTGAAAATCATTCAAAAGTTGTAAATAATGAGCTTTGTTTGTCCTTTTCTGTCTGCACTTATTTTCGAGAATTATTTCAAATCACGAATGTTCTTGAGCACAAATTGAATTGTTAACCTAGCTTAGATAAGTATTCGTCACAAAATAGATTCGTCACAAATCCCGACGAGAAAAAAGAAGTGTATTTTTTCGATAGATATTGGCACAACTATTTTCGCACTGCACAAAGGATCGTTGAACGATACAACCAATTGACGAGTAATTATCGAACGTTTGAGAAAAGAGAAAAAATAACGAAATTTCAAATCGAGGGAGCAATTTCCAAAGTAGGTTGATTTTGTACGAAAAAGTGCCAGGCAATTTGGAGAAGGCAGGCGCGAGGGATAGATGCGGATACGAAATATCGGGTCCATCAAAGACAGACTTCATTAAAACCCAAAAAAGAAAAAAAACAATAAAAAGTGATTGTACGAAAAATGTTTCAAGCAAATGTTTGGCACCAATAATTGCAGATTGACGGAAACAGCGCGGCTCCTGAAAAACGTTAAAAGCGTATTCACCAGACGGTCGAACGCAGCGACCAGAGTTAATGTCGAGGTGGAATTGTCACGTAAGTTATTTTTTTTCAAACGAAACAATCGAAAAGATGCAACTGGCAATAAGCAGAATTCAGAACATCTCTTAATCCATTTTGGTATCCGCTACAACTCTTTTTCTACTAATAACGTATGCATCTACCCTTTCAATAGACTGCTGCTGTACTACTAAACCATTCTACTGTATTTTTCTAGTAAAACAATTTCTGTCTTATGCAACTTGCGACAAATATCTATAGGAATCTGCAGAAAAAATTCAATGGGGTAAATTCTCAGTAGATTTTTGGCAATTTTATATTTTTTTTTTTTGGGGTAACATAATTTTTCAAATTTTTTGTTCCTTTCTATCAAAATTTCAAATTTTATTAAAATTTACATTTTTTATTTTAAAATGATGATGCTTGAAACTGATTCCTTCGCTATTGGTAAGACAAAATCCAAAGATTCATGGGAAAATAAATTACGATTTTTATTCTACAAGGAAATGCCTGACAATTAGACGTCACATTAAAAGTTGAGAGTCGTTCGGCAATTGTCAGAATTAAATATATGAAATTTGTACATCGAATTGGGATGGTGAGTGACCATTTGGGGTAACGAAAGTTTTCAGAAGTATGTAAATAATTTTGAGCTACTAAAAATAAAGGAACAGCAATTCGTTAAATTCAGGACGTATTGTACAGAATCAAGTTACAATAACGATAAGTATTAAACCTTGCTCGTGGTTGATAGGACGATCTTCGCTATTGCTCTACCACCAATGCCTAACGCTGCTTACAATTGTTCATTTGTAAATACGCTGTGTTTCACAAAACAACACAAGACTTGAGTTGTTTATTTTTGAGTCGACGGTAAATGGAAAATTGATTCTTGACTCACAGTGCTACGTGCAATCATTTTTTTGCTATATAGATTCTGAGTCGCCTATTATAAAAAAAGGGAATTCCCATTTTATTGAAAATCTTTCCAAATTTTCTCTATAAAAAAAATCAACGTTCTACTGCTGCAATTTTCTAAAAGACGCTTTACACCTCAAATGTGACAATTACAAAATTTGTATACTTATTTTTCAAATTAATCGCGTGTATATAATATTTTATTATAATATACATATATATATTTGATAATGTTGCGAATATTAAAGGTATTTAAACAAAAAAAAAACGACGTAGTCACTGTAAAATTTGTAAATAGAGAAAGGAAAGTCAAGAATCAGTGTTAGAAAGAAAGCATGTTTAATTTGTCACTCCAATTGGAAATATAAATATGATGGAGCGTTTCCATTTTGTGAAAAATATGTATCAAAATAAATGTTTATTCTTTTTAGATGGATTCGCATTTTCTCAAGAAGAGGGAGGCTCGGTGACACAAACGGATGTGATCAGGGCTTACAATACAAATCTTCCGAAACCTGGCGGCATGTGATCTTAATTATATGTAATATTAGGCACCGCATTGACTAAGTTCATATAAGAACCTAACTATTCTGAATTTTTTTGTTAAAGATGTATCGAATTAGAACTGGAAGTTAACAAAACCATTTGATTATCGATTTTTCAGTTGGGAAAAGTAACTTGAAAAAATACTATTTAGAAAATATTACTTTGCATAATAATAATAATTTAATATTTTGTGATATCCGCTTTTCTCCGCGAAAGCTTGGGAGATTCTAAGAGTGCAATTTTATTTGTTAATTTATTCTTAATTGAATACATCTTTATCAGAAATAAAAGAAGGTGGGAGACGATGAGAAAAAGAAGAAAATGCTGGCGGAAGAAAAATCGTCAGGCAAAAAAAAATTGAAAACTTGAATCTTTTCTATTCTACCTAAAACTTAGATAGATAAAGTCTAAAATTGTTTTTGCAATTTAGAATTGTTATATTAGACAAATATGTGTATAAAATGACAGATGTTTTAAAAAGAAGCAAATTCTACAGAAAAAAATGGATGAAAATAAGAATATTTAGGTATTCTGTCTTTTAAACAAACAGTTAACACCTATAAGACCCTTAATATCAATTGGCGTTGATCAGTTTCAGGTTCTCTTAACTGTGATTTTCTTAGAAGGAGATATTTGGGAAATTGCTAATTTATCATTTGCGAAAAAGTTTCATTGACAGTCGAAAACATAAATTTCAAAGTGAATTACAATTTTCTTCGATTATTTTAATTATCATACCAAAAGTAATTCTACTAGAAAAACGCAAGACACCTTGGGTTGTATCAAAACGCCGAGCTCAAGGCGGCTATTAAGGTTGAACACCAAATTATCTGAAATTTTCAGAGTTTGATGTAAGAAAAATGACCGATTTCAGTATAATCTAAGGATTTCAAAATATTCTATTAATCGTTTCATAACTGAAACCGTATACATTTTTTCTGAGGTATATATTTTTAGTATTTAACTTTGAACGAAAAAAAAATAAATAAAAAGAAATTACGAAGTACTGATTTACTACGATCCATTAGTAGCTCACGAAGGAAATCAAATTGCTATGAAATGAAAGATATTTGCATTTCCCGAAACGGGGCAATTCTTGTACGATACGATTTTAACCATTTTTTGGAAAAATTGACCCTCGTCTTCGGTAGGTCGATACGAGCCTAATTCTAAAATTACAAACGGTATATTAAATCTTTACGAATAACAACCATTTACATACACCTACAAGCTCATTAATTTTCTTGCTCGTTAAAGAAAACTCCTGGTTTTATTGGAACTCCTTAGACTTATATTTATGTTTTAGCATTTTATTATTTTAAAAAAAAACATTCAAGGCGTATGAACTTTCGAAATTTGCGTTAACACACAAAAAATCATAGCAAATGAAAAAAATTGTATGATCCGCTGACGGAAGCGTTACAAAACACAAAAAACATGAGCTAATAAGCGTAAAATCTGCCACGACTCGCTCGACTCGGACCTGAATCGGTCTTCGACCTTAAATTATGGCAAATGTTGAAATTCGAGATGAGATCTCAGGATACGTGGGTGAAATGCTTAATAGTTCGGTGCCGTTTTCTGTGTCTTGTGATGATCTATTTTAAACATATGAATATACTCTACTTCGAGTGGAAACTAAAAGTTTTTTATTCCAAAACATAATTCGGTCGTAGAAAATTTCTTAATTTCTCTGATATTCACAGACAAGATATGTACTTCGCGACTCGATCTTGTTCCTTCAACCAGAATCGACGAGGTATTGGTAGAATATCGAAACGAATTTTTCAGAATAAAATTTGTGACTTTCGAGTACTAAAGCCTGTCACGGTTTTACCGATAACACAAAAATGTGTGCAGAGTATAAAAAGGACCCTATTGAGTCGACGCGTATCTTGTTCACCAGTGGATGTAATTTTGCTCGAATTTCGATACTCGAGTGGCAAGAAAGAGAAAGGGAGAGATTCCTGCTGAAAACACCTATAGACATAAATAAATCCAGATCGAACGAGCGAGGAACCGCAGACAGCAGTCCAAAGTTTACAAAAGTCTTACCCCAAAAATCTAAAAGTCTCTATCTTTGCACAATATTGATTTAATCTTATCTGGATTTATTCGAGTTTGTTCGAGAGAGAAGTTAAGCGACAAATTTGGCACTCGAGGCTTGGAGAGGAAATCCTTTACATAAAGCGATGAATTATTTACAAGATTGCTCTCGCAATCGAATCATATGTTATCGGTTCGTATGAAAATACTCCAAGAGTCCATAAATAGGACACAAATCTCTTCCTTTCTTATCGCTCGAGTCGAGTCTTAATAAAAATTTGATTGAATTCCTTCCGAAAGGATTTCTCGATTATCTCCTATGATTTTCCTTTCTAATAGAATGTAATGTCGTATTCTATTTCCAACGTAACGCCTTTCACTGTTTGTTAATAGAGCTTCTGTAATTTTCATTTGTACAATTCAGTGTAAAGATAATCATTGCAAATAACAATCGATGAAAATTGCATTTGTTTTGTGTGTATGTGTGTTAAGTACTTCACGCAGTATAAATTCGAAAACTACATATTTTTAATTAAGGATTAAGTTACATTTTAACAACGGTTCCAATTTCAAGTATGTGTGTTATTTTTTATAATATATTTATAGTATTGTGTGCTTTATTTTTGTATAAAATAAAATAAGAAATTTCAACCACTAAATCAACTTCATTAATATATTTAAGACAAAATATCCCTTCAAAACAAAAAAATGTATGACTTATTTTTCTTATTTTCAGTTACTTTTAGTTCATGGGATTTTTTTATAGAAAATTGATAAAGAAAACCTATTTTTGCTTTGAAACACTACTTATGTCTCTGAAGAAATGTTAAAGTAAACAAGATGGTATGGAATTTTTTTGGAAACGGAAGTTCCTGCCTATTCTTCGGCTAATCCAAGATGGCGTCGCAGGGAGGATCATTTGAACCATCGATAATAATTTGCCATATCTCATGCATACATTTGCTGCATTTGGAATTGCGATTCACATATTTGGGGAAAATATTTCCCTATGTATGTGTATCGTATGCGTAATCGTACCCAACGATGGATGTGATTAAACACGATAGTTTTCAATAAACAGTTCGTGTCACGCAGCAAGTTCACATAGTTCCCCGCTAGGTGTCACGGCGGTGTCGTGCGAAAGAAGAGAAATTGCAATTCCATTACTAATAATAACTTTGATATTTACAAGTTTCCTCCACATCGAGAAACGGGTTTCCGCTAAAAAAAAATTACTTGTTTATCCGCGGAGCGATAAAAAAATGAATTCATGCATATTTTCGCAACAGATTTGCCTACAATATTAGTACGAACATGTAGCGTGAGAGTTCTTATTGTTCTTCTTTTCAAAAGTCATCTATAACAAACTTTTGATGAGAAATATGTAACTCTACAATAGCAGAAAGGTAATACAATAAAATAGAAACGTAGCCATTTTTCGCTATGTCTTTCATTAATCAAGGGGAGACTGTCAACCGATGTCGTTATTAAAAATGCATCGGTCAATTAAGTACACATTGTATGAATAAACTATGAAAAAGGGGCTTTTAGGTCATCCATCTCGTCATGTAAGAAACTTGGCGCTTGCGTGAAAACAATTCGGAAAGAAAAACGAAACAGAAAATGATTTATTCTATCCAGTGCCGCCCTTGGCACCAATCAAGGGGGCTATCGGCTCTGGGCCCCGCACTTGAGGGCCGGTGTTCCGATTTTCTAAAGATCAAGAATAATCCGATTTTTTAATTTTTACCTATGTTAAATTCATGGAAATTTCGCGAAAAAATTGAATCGAGAGAATCGCGATGTAACCTATAAATAATAAATCTATTTTCAATTACACGAAACATTTGCAATCGTATCAACCCTCACCCCGGGGTGCCGCAAACTCTAAATACACGCGGCTCTATTTCTATTCTAAACCACATGATCGGTACGATTCCGTTGCTTCTGCGCAGATTTTGAATTCAACCGCTACAAATATCATCGCTTAATAAAATTCCAATCTTAACTTACCCAAAAATGTTGAAACCCCAAGAAGCGTGAAATCATTTGCCGCGTTATTGCTAAAAAAGCATCGTATTACTCAGAGTGATGCGAAAAAGAATCTATATATATACACTCGCGGTCCGTATGTACACACAGATACACATACTACGTTATTCCGCGGAAGAAAAGTGGGTAACGCGATCGCCATAACTAAACCTCGTAAGCTCCACGCGTCGGCTAACCTCGTCGGAGTTCGTCGACGCTCGGCTCTCTCTCTCGGCTCCCTCCGGTGGGCTCTCGTTTCCCCTCGGCTCCCCTCGGCGCCCCTCGGTTGCCAACGGCGCGACCTCGGTCGGGGAAGCGCGATTCGCATTTACCGCGTCCCCGTGAAAGCGTTAACAGTGCGTGCTCGCTCTTATCGGTGTTGTTTCCCCAATTGTATAGAAAAAAAGTAATCAATCGGTTCGTATTTGTTGCTATAATTAACGTAAACGAAAATGATGGCCACCGTAAGCGATGCCAGTTTGTACAATTCGGGTAGAAACTCGTCCTCGTATTCCTATGTCTCGGCCAACGCTTATTATGGTTATGTGCCGCCAAATGCGAAAGCCAATAATTGTCGCGATACGAGGCAACAGCAACAACAACAACAACTGCAACAGCAGTATCTGCAGCAACAGCAGCATTGCATCGACGGAGCTGTTTGTAACCGTTATTCGTCTCTTATGGAAACGGATGACGATGGATATGAAAATATTGAGACGGCAGACGTCTGCCTGAATAACCATTGCGTGATTCCAGAGGCCACGGGAAGTTGCGCCAATGGTCTTGTCTATCACCACCACTTGCGCCGGCTAGCCGGGGAGGAACGACGCTTACGCGATACGTCCACTGTTACCGCCATCACCGCCGCCACCGGTTCTCCTCCCGTCAACATGCATCGCAGGAATAACCGGAAACGCAACAGTGCCGGTGACCTCGGAATGTACGAACCCATCGAGATGAAGAAGTTTCGCCAAGGTAAGGTGTTCGTATGATAATCCAAGTTTTGCTCATTCCATTTATTTATTTATTCATTAATACAATTACGTAACGCAAAGAGGGGAGATAGAATTCCAAAGCTTCTTTGAAACATTGCATTTAGAGAATTGTAACGAAGGAATGGATGAAGGAAAAAGAAATAAGCTCGCTTGGATTTTGTATTTAACTCCTGGAATCCTCGCCAGATGTCGCTATTTTGTTGATTTTCCACGCTTTCCTCGGTTTATTTCGCGCTCTAACGAAACCATGGCTCTGTCTCTCTCTGTCTCTGTCTCTGTCTCTCTCTCTCTCTCTCTCTCCCTCTCTCTCCCTCCCCCCCTCTCAGCTTCTATCTTCTTCTTCCCTCCTCTTTTTCAGCCGTTATCATGTTTTCTATTATCGCATTTCTTGTTAATTTACAAAATATCGCAACTCGCGAGAGCCGAACGCGTGTTTGGCATTTAGTGTGATACGAAATATGTGGAAGTCAAGAATCTCGAGAAAATATTGAAAGTTTGGAAAACAAAATATTGTTTAAAAATATACCTACTGGTTGCAAATCGCAGTCTATTTATAGAATGGCAGAAAATCGTGAATTGCATGTGGAAATTTTTCCAAGGAATCACTGCAATCATTAGCTTGTGAACAAAAGGGCTTATTTATAGAATTCCAAAAAAATTGAATTGAATAGTATGTAAATTATTGAAAGGAAATTTCAAAAATATGAGAAAAATGTTTTGACTTCCACATATACAGAAGTTTGAATTTTCAGTAAACTCGGTCGTAAGATTATTTCGCGCCGTATCGACGATGATCGCTAAAACGATATCGCAAGAAAGAAAGAAAGGAAATAACCGTTACTGAAATTTCAAACAAACTGGACCGCAATATTTTTTATTAGAGATATAACATTACCTTTCGAGGCTTTGGAACTTAATAAACTTAATGCACCTGTTACTATCGAAGTGAAAAGAGAACCCGAAGCTCGATTATCAATTCCCAAATTATAATCGAGCTTGGAAACTCTGACTTTGATAGAATTTTGTAAAAACTTTAGTCGAGATCTTCATTCCTGAAATAGCAGCTCTCTCGGGCACAGACAAAACGGAGAACCAGAAAAATGAACCTTTATCGATCGCAACAGTTGCCCACCTTCTTAAGTACTTAGAACAAACACACAAAAAAGAAAGAAAGAGCGAAATGAAACTTTAATATCCTGTATATTTTGTTGGTAAAAAAGAAAAGAAAGCTCTTCCCTCCTCCTTAATTCACTTTATTTAAAAAAAAAGATAAAAAAAAGAAAGATGTACAATGGAAGATGACGTCCGGAGTGGCGTCACGGCATCTAAGAGCGACGAGCTGCATATTCGTCCAACGTACGTCATTCACGGCAGTGGTTTATGAATCACGACCGTTTTTAAAAAGGTCCAAACGTGTATACATATTCGTGCGATTTTGAAAACGATGACCAGACGTATAGCTTCTTCTTACGGTTCGCGAAAGATCCAATCTCACGAAAGAAAGAATGAGAACCGAAACTGGTAGATTTTGTTATTATTATATTTATAATTATACTAGAAGAAAGAAGTATAAGAAATGTATATATATTTTTTTTATGAAAAATTTCAATGCTGATAACGATAAGGATAATGATAATATTACTGCTAATACTAATAACGCTAATAATAAAGTATAAGGAGTAAAAGTTGGTTTGATAAGCAAGAGTGGATTTCCTTTCAGAGGCGGTGGTAACGGCCGCGATTTCCATGGTACAGGATGTACAAAAGGGCATGGATTGGCCGAGATGCATTACGAATGGTCGTTATTATGCCTAAATAATAACACGAGAGAAAATAAGCTATCTTCTTCATCGACGAATGTCGAGAAGAGCTGTCCCAGGACAGTAAGTAAGTGCGATTCTTATTTCACGAATAAGAAGGCAGACTGTAGAAATTTCTTTGAAGGAGCCAAGGTTTCCAAGAATATTGAAATCAACATGGAATATGAGAACATGTTATTGGAAACGCACGGATGTTCGGCATATCAGCATCAGCGACAGCAGCTATTAGATTGCGATAATGCCGAAAATGAATTTTAATGTTTGGCATTACCCACATTTTCTTACTTTGCTCTACTGTTCGTTTCTCGAATAATTCCTTCGTTGTTTCCTTTCGTTTCACCGCTTACGACTCGCTTGGACTTCGTGCAAAGTTTTCGCTGTTGGATATTTCAATGAAACACGAGGGTATCGCAAAAAGAAAATCGAGCAGAAGGAAAAGCAAATAACGTGCACGCCATTTGTGACGTTTTTATATTTAAGTCAGTGACATCAGGTATAAATACTTTGTGTATGACTACTATATTATTATTACTTTGTATATGGAATATACAAATAAATATTTACTTTTTCTATACAAAAGAAACTGCTCTTCGTTCCCATTTTTTTCCCACATGTTTCTGTGAGTTCGATTCAAGGTTAGTCTGCTCGAATTTAAAATTTCTGCGAATGTAGCGAAGATGAAATTGAATTGAATTATTATTCAGGCGATATTGAAAAAATATAGCTCGGACAAAAATAAAATAGATAAACTGGAATTTTTTTTCTTAAATTATTTTGTTTATGGATATTCTCGATTTTTCATGCGCATGCAAGAGGAAAGGAAGGGTAAGAAATATTTTGATACCATTTTGGGAAACTTATAGGTAATATATTCGGTTTCAAGGTCAAATGTTTCCATTACATATTTTGCGGGAAATGAAAAATTAAGCGTCTAATTTTAAATGTTTACATCGGAGTCAGCTGGGTTTGCTTCGTTAAGCTCTAAAGAAAAGGTTCTCAAAATATTTGGAAAAGAAAATGTTCTTAAATAGAAAGTATTTTTTACATTACAAAGAGGAACATCATATTTTCAAACTTGTACCAATTCCAAATAAATAATTATTGAAAATATCCTCTTTCCTGCTTTTCCAGGAAGGCGAGGGATAAAAATTCCAAAATTCAAAGAAGTCGAGTTTAACGCTGAAATTAACAACATCGGGTATAGTACAGCTTTGAACCTTTATCTAAAATTAAAAGGTTAAGAAATATTCCAAATTTTCCAATTGACATTAAAAGCCATCGAGTGCAAGGAAAAATGAGGAAAGCGAGAAAAGTGTCGTGGTCAAATATGGTACACGACAATTTACTGTTGGGAGCTGAAAAGGTGGCAGTCGAAGTAGTATTTAGCAGCTTCTGCAGCCAATCGGAGTCGACCGCCAACATCTCGACTCTCGACAGTACTTTTTTTTCCTACAGCACAGCGTTTTTTGTTCCAGAAGCCCATCTTATTCTAAGAGTATATTTAAGAAAATAAAAAATCGATTAGAAAAAGCAAATATTTACATCGTTTGTAAAATATTCCGTTAGAAGTTTACTTTTCACCTAGAATCAAAGTAATACAAAAGTTTCGGAAAATGACGAATTATTGTTGATTACAAGGAACTCTCGTCATATATTAGAAGTTAAGCGATCAGAACTGTCAGAATGATACTATCGGGAGCTGAGAAGTTGGCAATTGGAAAATCAAAAGTACCAAATCTGACTTTTTGGCAAATTTTTACATCACTTTTGAGAAACTCTAAGTGTGACCCTACAGCCAATCAGAGTCGGCCGCCAACATCTTAGCTCCCAACGGTAGGTCTAGAAATATTCGGTAGCCCCTAAACCCTCGTTTCATTTCTCTCCACCGTGCGTATAAATTTTGGAACGACTTGGAACTGGCTGGAACTAACATTTACTTTCCAGTAGACGAATCGTTTAGGAATTTGTCTCATTCCACATATGACTCGTTCTAAACTTCTAGGATGTGTCTGCAATGGTTATGCAATAGTTGTTTTAGACTGCAGGAGTTTGCGAGTTATCGTCTCAGAATAACGCTAGGAAAGCTTTTAAGAAGAAGACGACGATGGCGTCCAATGCTATCATAAATAACTAACTGCACTGTCAATGATGATACAAACGTGTAGGTATTTTGTCCAGGATGATATCCTCCACCCTTTCCTCCACTTCTTCGGCGTTTTGGGGATCCGCGGATCCAACCGGGTCCAGCATCGATATCATGGCAGCAGCAGCTCCTTCTCCCTCTTCGTTATCTTCGGCTCTGCTGTCTTCATTTGAGGACTGAAATTTAAGAAAGAAAAAATGTATACATTTTTTTTTAAATTTAAGGACACCTAAAATAATGTTTTTTTTTTAATTTTGGTATAATCGGGACCAATTTTTATGATGGATTTTTTTCTTTCACAGAGCAAAGGTATTATATTGTTCGATCATTAGAAAAATTGTTTAAATTATTGTTTCTAAATTTTTTAAGGGGGGCAATACATGTAGCAGCTTCAAAAAATCTAATTTTTGTTTTCTTTATAAAATGTTAGTTAAACATCTCAAGAATAAGGTGGTAAAGTTTTAAACTGAAATTCGGTGTGTCCCTGGAATCGCTAATTAGCCGGTAAGTTACTAAAGTGATTGAGTTTTCGTTGTTTCGAACTTCAAAAACGTTTTGCGGAAAACTACATTCTTCAAGATTGTGGGAAACACAACTTTAAAACGAATCCACCGATCGTGCTAAAATTGTACACACAACTCAATAACAATATTACCTTGAACATATACCTACTTGTTTATGAATATCGCTTTTCGAAATTGATTTTTTTATTGCCAAAAAGAAAAAAAAATTTACGTAAAATTGCAGTTTTTTGCCTGAAGTATTTCACTTTTGTAATTTTCAGTTTTTTAAATGTTTCTTAGGTATAAGTTCAGCATCTGGATGTTAAAATACTAAAAATTTTTGATTCATATTTATAAGATGAATATTAAAGTCGTTAGGACTCCCACAAACGGGTAACTGCCGCCAAAACCTTCCTGAAAGATCACGACAGAACTTCGCCATTTGACAATATTCCTTAATGGAAAAATTTATTTAAACAGTTTAATTATGTAGTAAAGTGTACCTAATGTTTCAAAAATTTAAAACGTTTTGTTGCTTAAGAAAAAAAATGATAAAAATTGACTATTTTCTTACCGTCTACATGTATTGCCCCCCTTAAGCCTACAATGTTATTTCCGTTACAAGCTAGGGGTCGAGGCATTATGACACATCTCAGATTTGAAGGAGCCTCGTATTTCTTTTTGCTGAAAGGCACGTGCAAAAATGCTGCACGATTGCAATTTATAATATATTCTCAAGGCTCATCCTTGTTTCGAAATACCGGTTGCCAAGGAAGAAACGATAACATCAGCTACTATGAATAGTTGGAGCAGTCCTCGCTCTGCCCTGCATCGTTTGGTAATCAGATGATAGCGAGCAAACTCTCTTTTTTCACTTCAAACTCTCTTTACTTTCACGTATATTTATTACACCGCTCGAAAAATCAATTAGCTTATAATTATATTATTGAAAAAAAATTTCTTTTTTTCTACAAAAAATAAAATTGCAGACAAATGCAACATACCTGCTGATTATTCGAAGCTTCGGGTCTGGATTGATCGGCTTCGGCTAGGTCTTCGTTATACCCGGGTGTGAGTAACGTAGACGAAGAAACTGCATTTGAGTTTTCGAATGACAGCCCGATACGATCGAGTGACAACTGTAAAGGGAGATAAATTTATATTCTGAATATTTTTTTTTCATTTTTATTTTTGAGAAATAAAATAAATAAAAGAAACTTACCGCGGGTTCCAAATGTTCAAAATTATCAATCGGGGCAATCGCAACTGCTGATTTCGGAATTGCCGAAGATTGCGAGTGAAGACTAGATACATTCAAGCCACTGAAGGATGTTTGATTTTCAATGTTGGGACTTAGAAGAGCTCGTGCTACAATTTCGGAATCGTCATCGCTCGACTGACAACTATCGCTCGCCGTTTGATCTATCGTTTCGTTCTGTAAAAAAAATCAACAAGATTTATTTAAAAAGAGTTAACAATAATACGACTTATTTTAATTTACTTTTTTATTACCATAAAAAATATAATAATAAATAATATTTTGTTATTACCATAAAAAAACATTACCATACAATTTTGATGAACTCACCAGAGGATTGGTCAGAGATTGCGTGTCTTGCAAAGCCCGAAGAGCCCTTAACAAATGTGGCCTCAGTCTGTGGTCGAGACTTATAGCCTTTATTTCTCGTAAAATAATAACCAGGTAATCCGGTCTTCGGCGATTAGCGGTGATCAGCGATCCAAGCACTTCCCGCATTTCCGGACTGCAATTGAATTTCCCACTATTCAATTTTCTTTCTTTCGTTTTCCATTGAAATTTATTTAATTGGTGTGTTTAAAATTTGACTAATATAAATTGGACCATCTTGAACATCCGTTACCTAAGATGTCTGAAGGAATAGAAATCGTCGCTCAGTGCACCAGGATGAACATGGGAAGTCGAATGATTCTCTTCCCAAAGATTTTCCACTTGTTGTCTCAGCGAACCATCGTTAGACAGAATGTTACTATGAGCACCAGCAATTTCTCTGTCGTGTTGCTGAATGTTCGATGGTAATTGTAAGTTCAAGGAATAATGGGCCTCCGCACCAGAAAATGATGGTAATGGTAAATTATCAGCACCGTGTTCTCGATTTCGTTTGTCTTTTCTGAAAGAAAATAATTAAATTAGGATATAAGTCGTAAATTATTATTATTAAAAATTATTACAAAATTTTTACCCTTCACTTACACAAGAGAACTATTGACACCACCACTCGCGGCATTTCCAGTGGAAGATATCGAATTGGAGGACGGTCCTGGTATCGAGTCAGTCTTTGGAGTTCCCGACAGTAAATTCTGCCGAGAGTAACTGTAAAAATTAATTGATTTCTTGTAATTTCTGTTTTTATAATTGTACCATAGCTTCATTGAAAATGCGATTCATTCGAAATTCATGTTTAGAGGATACACACTACACAAACAAGTATTTTTGTCGTTAGGTGGAAGAAGAGTGAAATTAAAAAAAATTTTTTTTTTAGTAAAATGCTACTATTGAAAATTGAATAGGAAATTTTACCTGGCGACAGGAAATTGCTGCTCGGTTACAAGAAAGTTATGTAACTGATTTTTGTTTATTATTAAAAGGCTGGTAAGGAAACTTTGAAATTTTGGTCAGCACCCGTGTTAGTGAATTTAAACGACACACGTTAAAAGAAAAGATGTCTAGAGAATAAAAAAAAACCTCTTTGAACGCATAAATTAAAATAGTCACTAAAAATAACATTTCTGTAGACATCTTTGAATAATTTCAAGTCAATTCAGAGAAACGCGAATCCCTTTTGTTTTTACATACCTATAAACTACCTACCACAGACTTTTTCCATACGTTAAGTATATTTCACTCTGGTTAACCACAGAACTAAACAATTTATTTGCTATAAACACGTCTTAAAACAGAAATGGTGGATTTGAAATATAAATTAAACGATGATACAGACTATGAAGTTTATTATTTCTTTGATGCACAAGTACATTGAAATTTATGCCAAAAAGAAAGGCGAAATTTATCTGTTACACCAAAAAAAAGATTTATTAAATGAATTGCGTTTAGGTGCGATAAAAATTTGAAGGGGAAAATGAAAAACAAAAATGAAATAATTCAATTAGCGATACCTAAAAGGTAAATAAATGTTAACATATTGTTATAATGCATATAATAAATACGCCTAAAAAGATGTCTTTTGCTACAAACTAGAAACTTGAAACGAATCGAAAACACGGTCGTGTTTTGCCGTTACGCGGACGCACTACGCCATGAAGGACAAACAAAAAAAATTGTTTCAAGAAATTACCTTCTGAAATTGTCCCAGTAGTTGTTAGCTCTATTACCAGGTGGTACTTGATTATTCAATTGTTGATGTTGGTGATGCTGTTGTTGGGGATTCGCCGCAGCGAGAACCGGAGTCTGCGGTGGAGCCGGTGACGAATTTGGCAAAGAAACGAGGTTGGGCAAGGACGAACTTGGTGGCAATGCCGCATCCAGGGTGCTTCCAAGATGGTGAGTGCTACGACTCAGATTCGAGTACCCTTCTTGGCTCTCGACATTGTTCATCCTCGGTTGCGGTTGTTTCAATTGTTGTTGCAATTGCGTGATGGCCAATCTCATGGATTGCAATTCGCGCTGTTGAGCCCACAGCAATTGACAACACTGTTGCATCGTAGTGCCCATCATTTGCAATTGCTGAGCCTGCGAGCTCAGTAGCAGTTGTCGATAGTATTCCGCCGAACCTGCAATTTCTACACATTAAAACAACGTGTAACCGAAATTGTTGTGCAAAATGGGTATTTCGATGCATTTGGAATAAAAAGAAAAATGCAAAAATTTAGGGAATTGCTTTTTCTTTACTTGTAATGGCAAAAATTGCAAATGGTCTCGAATCAGCACTCACCTTGCGGTGGTTGACCCACTGGTGGTGCAGGTAAGCCCCACCAAGTGCCACTGCTAAATCCATTTTCGATCGCCGTAGTTTGTGGGCCAATGTCCAATAAATGATCCGATGACGATATCCCGTCCACGCTTTGTTCATTTGAACCACCTAAAATTTAGTAGATTGATATTAAAATTTGAAACAAAAAATATACATATATTTTTTTATTCTGCATTTTTCAAGAACTTACCCACAGCAGCTGGCGGAGGCCAGAGATTTCCAGGTGTACTTGTGTGGCTCAGCTGAGAATTCGAACCTCTTCTGCTACTCCACTCTGCTCCCCCTAAATCTCGATTCACGCTTGAAGAGTGACTTTGTTCCTTAAAAAAGCACCAAATTGAAAATTGATATTGAACCAAAAGTAAGGCATTTGTGAAACGTTTCAAAGACTTCATTTTCCAATTTGTACACGAATTACAAACGTTAACTCGTCGTGAGCGGTTCAAAGTTAAAACAACACGAGGAAGACATGGAAAGACTGGCGAAACAATGAAAATTCGGTAATGTATGCATAAAAAAAATACTTACTTTTCTCATAAGATCTTCCCATTGTCGGCGCTTAGTCTGCGTTTGCGGGGCATCTCCATTAGCGTTACTATTACTACTGTTATTGTTACTTTGTTTTTTCTCGCCAGTAGGAAGTCCCACAAGTGATGGTGGTGGTGATGACGACGGTCTGGATGAAGGATTTAAAACTGTTCCAATTAACGGTTGTTTTAAACGCTGCAACTCCGCTCGAGCTGCTTGTAATAAAGCCGATTGTTCCTTCAGTTCCCGCGTAACAGCCTGCGCATTCATGACATTGTTTTATAATTAAAAGCAGAACAAAAAAAACATTCAAATTAAAAACGAATTATTTTTAGATGCCCTTTAGCCCAGAATCTTCAGAAAAACGCTAAAAATATAAGATGAATTTAAATTCCAATATTTTAATCGAATAAATAATCTCAGTTTCCCACTCAAGAATGATTTTAACTGTTTTTTTTAAAGTAGCCCACTAAAAATAATTTTCCTACTCATCCATACTTTGTCGAGTTTGAGTCTATATCCGATAGGCTAGAAACAGCCACATAAATAGAATATATAGCATATATGTATTATTACTTGAACTTGATCGACTGTTGGCCTCCCGTCTGATTTTCTAAGTTTAGCTCCTGTCGCTTCTTCTCCATCATTATGCCGAGGAAACGAGTTAGAACTCAAAGCATTTGTGGCATTTTCTTCATCGGCTATTTCTGGTTCATCGCAACCATCAATATTACCGTCCGCATCTGGTTCGGGCTCCGAAGAAGGCTCCAAAGATTCACGGACTCTGGTAGCTTCGTCCATTAAAGCTTTCAAATGAGCCAATTGTGCTTTCATAGCTTCCAATTCGGCGGCTTTATCTCTGCCAAGATTTCGTGAACTTTCGGAGGTCTAGAAAAATAAAATGAAGCCACTATCAGCGGTTCGGTATCGACTCGATGTTCGCTCGAACAAAAAAGTACTTACGCAACTACCCTTTTCGGAGAGATCGACGGTCTGTAGCTCGGACACGAGGTAATCCATGTGTTTCTTTTTGTTTTGCAGCTGAGCCAGTTTGCCCCTCAAAGCAGCAGTTTCCGATTCCAATTCTTGGGCATTCGATGAAATTTGAGCCGGTAGATGATTGGCAAGATCCCATGCGGACGAAGATGTGGTTGCGGAGGCTTGGTTTTCTTGCTGTAACAACGCTTGCTGCTGCTGACGAGCTTCGTTTAATCTCTCTCTTACTTGCAATTGCATTCCTACGAGATTGGCTTGGTGTTCTTGCAGCTGTGCAAGTTTCCTTTGAGACTCTTCCATTTTTCTTCGAAGTTGCGATTCTCTACCGCTGTCCCCATTTTCTTCGCAGTCGTGTCTTCCATTTTCTCCATTCTATGGGGAAAGAAAACTTAGCGTAACGGGAGAAAAATATGAATTTACAGGATTCGTAGGAAATGTGTGTAGTTTGAAAACTCCAGCGAATGAACACCTATTTGTGTTACAAATTTGTTTTGTAATTTTTTTTTCTCGTATTTGAATCATGGGTTTTCTGTTCATTCACTGGTGCTCGTACCGTGTAAGCCTCTTAAATTTGGATGGAAGCAACGATGGTTAATCAGTACACTTTGAATTGTTATATGGATTCATGCTTTGTTATAACGCACCCTACAGTTATAGTTATACAGGAGGAACCGATCTTGTGAGCAACTTAGGACATCCAATAACTCAGAAAAACGTCTCATCTGGTTGGTACGTTGCTCTGGATGATCCCCTGACTAAAATCGCATGCTTTTGTTAGTAATGTTTTCATTTTGTTATAACTACATTTTGATTTAAGTAACCTCATCTGGTATCCTCCGATTGCAATCCTCCAAGAGGTGTGACAATTTTGTTTCGCTGTCGTATAGGTCTTCCACCATTCTGGTCAGTTTCTCATGCTGGGCTCGTGCTTTCTAAAATAACAAAAATTAACATATATATATATATATATATATTTCTTTTGAATATTCATACTTATTGACTCTATTTGACTCAAAATGGTACCAAATTGCCACGAAAACTTATGCTTACTGGATCACTGGATTGGCTCAGGGATTCCATCATCGTCGAAGTCACTCTGATGTAATCTCGAATTTGGTTCAATCGTGTTTCTACTTCGCTTCGATCGGGCTGTTTGAAAAAATATAAAAATTGATAATTAAGAAATTGTGCCACCAGTACTTTCATTTATTTCCCACCAAAAAAATTCAATTAAAACTTACCATTTTGTCCACATTCTTAGGTTTCGTTCCTTGTAATCTAGGGGGTGAATGTGTACGCGAATCTGTAGGTGGGGCCATATTTTGCCAAGGTGGACACTCTTCTGTTGCGTAATTGTATTGTCTTCCAGAGAGTTGCGACACTGTAAATTTAATTTTTTTTACTACATCTAGTAAAGTTGACTCTAAATAAATTTGTCCCGTAGAGAGGCGAGGTAAGTTTTACAATAATGTTTCATATAACTTTTAGCTGAAAGCAATTTCCCATTACTCGTGCGAAATTAGACACTAATTTTGGAAACTTTTCAAATAAATTATTGAGATCAGCATTAAATAATAATTTTATGAAAGTTACGTTAACTTTAAAATTTGTTAATTACAGTATTTTAAACTTTTTGATTACAGTATTAATTGAATTTTTACCAAAATCCGAGTAGTCGTGATGAGACGTAGAGGGTATGGAAGAAGTCGACCTATTATTACTGTTTTTCGTAGTTCTACAGGGCTCCCGCTCGCTAACTGGTTTCCAATCGAGCTGGAACTAAACCAGTTGGATTATAACCGACAGAAATTAATTCGTTTTTACAAAATGAAAGTTTGATATCTGTATGTTGATATTTCAATTTTTCCTCCCTTCCGTTGCGAGATCGTTTAACTTCTGATTCTTTAGCGGACTAACATGGGATGCTATCTGAATATGTATTCTTAGAGAGAATCTCTCCCCACTGTTAACTCGTACTATTAATAGGACAACATCGAAACTTCTAAAGCAAACTGTTCCCTGCTATTTGGTTGTTAATAAGGAGCTTCATTTTGTTAAAAAAAATACTAAAGAAAACACCACCATGTAACATTACACCGATGGTACTACCAACCGCTCTCCTCGTTATCCATCCGCTCCCATATTATTTTTTAACAGACGTAGAAAGTTTGGAAATATTTCAGAAAAAATAGAAATTTCTAATTGCAGCTAATATCAATTTGGAACGTTGCCATTTTGATAACGATAATACAATTTTTCTGCGAATCGAACAAAAATAATGCTGGAATAAAAGTCTCTCAAATTGGTTGCCTGGAAAAAATCCAAAACATATTTATTTCTACAGATGTACCACGACTTTACACAGACGTTTTTTTTTATTTACATCTGTAGAATGTGAACGGCTGTGCGATAATGACAATATTTTTTAAAAATTTCAGTTTTTTAAAAATAATCTTTGAATCATACTTTGAAAATTAGAAATTTAATGATATCGAATAAATTTCGCCACTTTCGGATCCTGCCAATCAGCTTTTTATTTTTCAATTAGGTACAGAATAAGAAACATATTCCAAATAATACTATTACTCATTCGATCATTATCACAAGACTATTTCTCAATAAGCCTCGATAGTCCAAATTTGAAGCGACGAAAGGTTTGCGACGGAACGATATTGAAATTCTACATATTCTCGAACCAAACAATAGTTTGTAACCTTCTTTAAAAATAACTTGCGATCGTCATGAACTCGAGCCCCTTGTAATGAGTACAAATGAATAATTTCGATTTCATCCAGGTAACCCCTCAACTTACAACTTTTCTACCGATCGCATATATCACAGACGACAATGAGTTTACGATCGGCTCGAGAAATCATTTATTCAACAATTCATCGCACTTATCGTTATACCCTCTTAAATATAGCGTCAAGAAATCGTAGGAAGTGAAATTGAATCTCGACACAATTAAATAAAAATCAACGAAGGAAGGAAATCTCACCAAATTGTTGGACTGTTGCTGTCGCAAACTGGATCTCGAGTTCTGTTGATAAGCCGCAGATCTCTCCCTGTTCCTATCGCTCCTTCGATTACTCTTTGGAAGAGTCCCCGTGTTTCTCGGACCGTTATTAACGCCCGGCGTCATATTTTATGCGAAATGAATTTCCCAATAAACCAAAAACTAATCTCGCAAATGTAAATCTGGATCTCGGCTGTCAATCCCCGTTTTGACAGACGACGCGCCGCCTGTCAACAATAAGACACGGACGCACCCGCACGCAAATATTTTTTTTATTTTCACGTTTTGTCAAATTTCAAATTTGATTATAAATAAGAACAAATGAAAGCAAATGTTTTTTTTTTAGGAGACCCTAAAAGTTGTTCTCGAAATCTCGCGAAGAGTTCATTTAAATCTATATTACGTCGTCGAAAGCGAAGAAAACTTGGCACAGGGGTTTGTTAAGCTTCCGATTCATCGACCCTATTAATAAACCCGAACATTGACATATTGCGTTGAGAAACTACGATTGCACATGAGAATATAGTGCTCCGTTGGACATGGACTGCATTAAACGTTTCAACGCCTTACCTTGTTTTCGCCAAACCGACTCTCGGTCCTACACACCACAATGTATATAACTAATGCCAGAAGCCATTTTTAAAAAACTCTCCGTCTCACTAGCTGCAGATGGCTACGCATGGATAGGTCCATTCTCCGAAATTCACGAAATATATATTTTTTTCTCTTTCTATCTCGTTGCCCGAGACAGCGCCATCCCCTGAGAATTTGAAAAAAAAAAAACCTGAAAAATGTAACGGCCCTGGAACCGGAACGGGATTGTTCCTTGTTCGAGTTACTTCCAGTTCGAAAAGTCAGGCTTGTTCTTTTATTTTCGGGTTTTCTGGGGCATTATTTTACCTCAGCAACGCGTCTAGTGGAAACACTGGACACAAGTGCGTTCCGTTGGAACTTGTCGGTCAATGGTTATTTCTGGTAGAGAAAGCCCTAAAACACTATATTAACACGTTCACGCCGGCGTGACCCACCGGTGCGTTACACTTGACTGTTCCGTGGGCGGTCCCGCCCAACGCGGAAAAACGTAAATATCTGCCCCGGCGTGAACGTGTTAATGCCTATTTCTGAATTGTAAGAATCTTTTAAAATACTTATATATAGTAAAGTAATATAAGAGATTCTTAAAATTTAGAAATAAGTATTAAGGATATATGAAGGAACATTGAACAAACAAATATAAAACTATTCAAAATTCTATATGAACCAGAATCGCTCTTCAAGAAATTTATAAGCCCGGTTCCATACAGCTCTTAGCGAACCCAAAAGGGTTGTAAATATCTTTAAAATGGCTAGACCTGAGCGATGACCGATGCTCATTAGCCTAACGGCCGAACAATGGGGGCCTCATCCTTCTCACACCAAGGCACCGTTAGAAACACATGAAACTTTCAATAAAAGTTTATGGTGGTTTTTCCAAATGACTTTTTATAGAATATGAGTAACCCAAGTTCCCTCACCTTCAAAATGTAGCTTTTCTGGGGGAAACTTGGAGTTTAGATCTTGAGAATTTTTAGTTTGCCAGACAGTTCCTTTTCGTCTTTCCTCGAGAAAACCTTACATCTAATTATAATTGAGTAAAAGTTTATTCCAACATTTTACTTTTAAAATTTCGTTTTTTTTCGTTTCATTAATTTTAATTTAAAAAATCAAATATTCGCGCTTGTAACAAGTGCCTTCCGTTGGAACTTGTCGTTGAGTGGTTATTTCTTCTAGAGAAAGCACTGAAACACAGTATTTTAGTATGCTATGGACTTGGAGTTGGTCGTTTTAGGATAGCGGATATTTATTTAAAGAAAATTTTAATCCGGGCGGTAAAAACAGTACCTGCGGCGAAAATCAGATCGGACGTGGTTGAATGAACCTATTGATGAAGTAATTTCGCGAGTGGTATTAATTCAGAATTCCACAAAAACATAATTCGTCGGAAGATCTTGAAGATCGTCGAACATAACCTTACTAACATACTCTGTGTATGCATATACTGCTGGTTATTCATTTTAAATGTACACAGATTTCAAGTTTCATCTATAAAAATGCAATTTTAAGACCGTTTTTGCATCAATTGTCTTCGAAAATGTACAAAATAATTTGAATTTGTATTTTTGCTTCTTCGAGCGAGTGTTTGTCGACGAAGGGACTAATCTAAATTTAAAAAAAATGAGTTCCGATCAAAATCCCGCAGTATTACAGTCAACGGCTGATCGCGAGAAAGTTTATACATGGATTATAGAATTGTCTAATCCAGAAACCCGAGAGAACGCTTTACTGGAACTCAGTAAGAAACGCGAAGTCGTACCGGATTTAGCACCGATGTTATGGCACTCCTTTGGTACGGTAGCATCGCTTCTACAAGAAATTATCAATATTTATCCCGCTATTTATCCAGCTACTCTCACTGCGCATCAAAGTAACAGAGTGTGCAACGCTCTGGCATTGTTACAATGCGTAGCGAGTCATCCGGAAACAAGATCTGCATTTTTACAGGTAAACCTCGTGCAATGTCGAAAATACAAAGAGAACGAGGCTTCACAGCGACAAAGTATCATATATTTCTTTTTTTTTTCTGTTTTCAGGCTCACGTGCCGTTATTTCTGTACCCGTTTCTCCATACCGTAAGCAAAACACGCTCGTTCGAGTACTTGAGGTTGACGAGTTTGGGAGTAATCGGCGCTTTGGTAAAAACCGACGAGCAAGAAGTTATAACATTTTTATTAACGACGGAAATAATACCGCTATGTCTTCGTATCATGGAGAGCGGTTCGGAATTGAGCAAGACGGTCGCAACGTTTATTCTACAAAAAATTCTTTTGGACGACAGTGGTTTGTCGTATATCTGCCAGACCTACGATAGATTTAGCCACGTCGCCATGATTTTGGGCAAAATGGTTCTATCGCTCGCCAAGGATCCCTCGGCGCGTTTACTCAAACATGTAGTGCGGTGTTATTTGAGACTGTCTGATAATCCACGGTAAGAACTCGAGAGATTACGATATGCATTCCAATAATTATTAATCATAATTATAAACAATAATTATTAGTTATAATTATTAAATATATTTACTCAACCTTTTGATTCCAGTGCACTTTTGGCGTTGAGGCAATGCTTACCGGATCAGTTGAGGGACAATACATTCGCCACGTGTTTACAAGAGGATACATCGACGACGCATTGGTTGAATCAACTGTTAAAAAATTTAGAAGCCGGTCCTCAGCCCGTTACTCCTACCCAACCGGGTCAACAGGATCCCCGAGCGATCGGGATGTCGCCTTTAACGTCGTAAAGTGAAAAATGAAGTAAAGTGTTAAGAGATTGAAAATGATCTTACGTAAAGTGAAAGAAGGACACTTTTGCCCGGTGTTTAAGAAAAGAATTTCTTATCATGAATAAACTTTCCGAGATTGATTCAAAATATTCTTTGAAATTAATAAGAGCATCGATTATCGATCATTTGTAGGAGGTGAAATCGGCTGATTATGAAATTCGATAGAAATGGAAGAAACTCGTCATGGTGATAAGAAAAAAAAATACAGTGTAGTAGGGCTACCCACTACTGTGATATGTAATAAAAAGCGCCATAAAATTGTCAAATCTATTTTCTATCGTGTTTGAATTACTAACGAATAATCGAGATTACCGTTTGGGCTGGTTACTTTTGTCTGGAATGGAATCGAAGAGAATTTTTTTCGTCTTCATCTCGATGTTCCCTGCCATTTCTATTACTTTCTATTACACATCGAAATCAAAGTAATTTCACATTTCCTATTTTTGTATTTTGGTAATTTTTGTCGATCCATGGCCAGTTTGTCGATAACTTGGTGCTTCTACTGTGCATAATTGTAAAATATGTTCCAAAAGACATTTTTCATCGCGGAAAAGGAAGATACGTTTTGAGACGAAGCAATGCATTTCTTATGTTCGATAGTTAGATATCGTAATGTATTTTTAAGAAACATATGTGTAAAAAAAGACGTTTCAAAATAAAAATTGTTCTTTATCTTCCGAGTTAGCAACTTAACCTTGCTAATATTTTTTTGGGTAACTCTATCTTCAAAATTACTATACCTCAAAATGGACTTGGCCTTTTTTGTATCAGGAAAAAAAAACCCAGACGAAAAATTTTTTTTAGGAAAAATTTTTTACAAATAATTGCGATTATGAAAATCGCAATTTCTCGGTTTAAGAAAAGTTGAGAAATTATTATCATTATGGAAAATTTCTTGGATCTTTTTTCTTTTCTTTTCCACAAATTATGAATAATTAAATTTTTTGCACAATTTACTTCCTCGATCTTTGCAAAAATAGGAACTAAAATATTTTTTGTATATGGACGCAATTTTACAATTCTAATTATTTTTTTAACACTTCTTTCAAGGGAAAAATAAGTTTATTTTTCAAATGCAACTTTTCCTCGAAGAGAAGAAAAGAATTTCCTTCATAATAAACACCAGCGGTATAGTTTCTATCTAAGATAAGAAAAAAGTAGGAAAAAATGTTGCGAGCTCTTTACAAGCGTGAGAATACAACATTTGCAATCTTGTCGTAGCGGTCGTTCGGTGGTTCACATTTCTACAGCCATTCTTAGGTGACAAGAAAATCAAAGTGACAGTAACAGGCTTTGCCGTCTAACATCGTTTTCTTCTTTTCCCCAAACTCTCTCTTCTATTTCACTTTTTTTAAGAGCGATATTCCTGTTGAAGATTATTCCCTTGAATTCTCCTTTGGGTGACGTTCAATTTAACGTTTTGGGAGATTCTGGTTCAGGCTAAGCTTTATTTTAGAATTTATATTTTATATTGGAAAATGTACTGCAACGTAGTAAAATTCGCTTTTTTTTTTATCAATAGCTTTTCAGCGAACGCATGGAAAAGTGACCTCAATATTCAGTTTACTATCCGGTTATGATATAAGTTCGGGCATATCCTATAATCTTCAATAAACCGATAAACCTTTTCAGAAAAGCTTTGTCTTCAAATCAATCGTAATGGTTTATTAATGAGAATAGCAATAAATGAGTCATTTCCCGTGTTTGCGTTTCGCCAAATGAAAATCCTGAAATTTCCTTTGTTCTTGTCAATTTCTTTTCTCATATTTTTGCTTAAACAAAATTTTTGTTTGTTTAATACCTTTGAAAAAAATTGAAAATGCTCCTGATTTCAACTACATTTGTCTAATTGCAAAAAATTAAATTTATTCAATAGCAATAATCCCTACTAATTTTTCTACTTTTTTAAGTAAATTTTTGTTGGTAAAAAAATAAAAATTCGCATCAACCAATTTTTCCCAAGTCCTTGGCTAGGGAATAAAAATAGAAAATTTGCAAGTTACCCAAAATCGATAAAATTCCAGTGAAAAGAACGAGACAAAAATAAAATTAAAATTGCGGCATAGCCTGTAAATAAATGTTAGCCCTAGAAATCGAAAAATGGCAAATTACTCAAAATTCAAATTGGCAAATTTGAAAAAATCAAAGTATCAATTACAACCGCGAGAAAAATAACCGTACCTTGTAACCAAATTCGCTAAAGCTTGAGCATTATTCGTCGTCGATTGAGAAGAAGAAAAAAAATTTTTCAAACATTCGAAAAAATATAAAATGTGAATATTAAACAAAATATCGAGAAAAAAGTGCTTGTTCCAAAAGCCACAACGGCATCGAAATACTTGAAAGGCAATATTTGAGCTTTTCAACGCCTGTGTACCGTTAAAAGCTTTTTTATCCGTTGCTTGCAAAAGCTGACCTCCCATAGGTACATCGCTATATACATTTCTAGTCAAAGAACGTCGAATACTGTGGCATGTGTAGAGCTTTCAACCGCCTCGCGACCAATCCAACGTAAGGATCGGGTAGAGCTTTCGTGCAGAAAAGGGTATTTCTCTCCACCCAAGGCGTGGTTAGTGAAATGAATCCTCGAGTTCACGCCCATGGACTTCATCGAGGTGCAAGGAAATAGAAGGACCCATAAATTCAATATCATATAGATCCTTCTGACGGACTTTGTCGGACTTTCCTTTTTGGTCGCGAGATAATACAAGTTCGTTAATTAAGCCCGCGGTCGTTGCAAGCTCCTCGTTTTGTCGCAATAGAAATTTTATTCTTTTTCTCGAATTAGACTTTTAAGGTACATTTAGCGCATTCGCGAACTCCCAAACTTGGATTCCTATTTTCCTTCGAAAAATTTTGGATTGGACATTTTTGGCCCCGTTTTTTGCAAAATGTAATTGTTACGAATTTGATGATTTCGTTAAAAAAAATAGAATTTGTACATTTAATTTTTGTGTCCAGTCGAAAATCGGCAGCAACGAGCGAGTTTTTTCTGTCGAAGGCCCACAAGTACCAACTGCGAATGTGTTAATGTAGTTTTCGAGAATTTCAAAAGTACTCCAAGTGTACATTCATCGGGAAAGTGGATTTGTGATCCTTCGGTGTCGAAGCTTTTTGCAATTTCGATTCGGGTGAGTTTCAGAATTTCAACTCCAAGACATGGATATCACATTTTTTCTTTATTTATAAAATGTTATTTGAATGTATAAAATATTATTATTATTATTATTATTATTGAAATATTCAATAACAGTACAAATTTTTGTTGCCGGGGTCTGGAAAGCTCCAGTCTAGTTCTGCTCCATTTTGAGCACCAAGACTCCATTTTTCTCAAACTCCGTTTCTAATAAATTTTTCAGTTTAATCTTCCACATTTTTCTTTTGCAAAACAAATTTTTTTCTTTTTTTTCCAAAATTAAACTTCGCGTACTTTTTCTAAAATAAAATTTCGTGAATTTTTTGAAAATATCTTCGAGTAAGCTTTCATCTAATGTAATGTTAGTAAAATATATATATTTTTTTATTTTGTAAATTTGCAATCGTTTTTCATCGAGTCTGGTCTCTAGTCTTAAAATTCTCTTTTTACAACTTATGTTTTTTCAAATGATTATTTCAATTGATCTTCAACAATTTTTCAATCTTCCAGTTTTCATATACATTTAGAAATTAATTCCTTAACATCTAAAAAATATTCCGGGTTAATTCTAAATATATAATAATTGTAGAAAAACTAATTGTAAGTAATTTCTGTAGTCTTAAAATTTTCTTTTTACAAATTCTGTTTTTCAAATGACTGTTTAAATTGATATTCAACAATTTTCCAATTTTTCAATTTTTTTAGATGTTTAGAAATTCATTTCTAAACATATCAAATATGTTTCTAGATTTTTATTTTTCTAGACGAATATTTAAAAAAAAATTTGAGGATAATTCTATAAAAACGAGGTAATTTCTGGTCTTCAAATTTTCAATTTTTATATATATTTATAAATTAATGTCTAATCATTTCAAAAATATTCGGGGATAATTCTAGATACATACTAATTCCAGAAAAACCCTAGCAAAACCCTATCAAAAATTATGTCATCTGCTTTAATCATTACTTTACTTTATAATTTTAATTGTATCTTTAAGGGGGAACAACAGTGTGACAGTAGTAGAAATAGACGATATTTATGATTTTATTTTTATTCACTCGTGTACTCCACGAATGTCAGTGTTAAAGGGTTAAAGAATACGTACTTTGAACTACGTTTAAAAATTTTTTTATAAAGAAATATATATTTTGTAGTACATTTATAGTGGTCGCTGTAATACGCTGCACGGAAGAGGCGCGTTACTGGTTGTCATCATAATTCGCTTATCGATGATCTAAAAATCAAAAGGAAAACACTGTTTTAATCTACGTTAGTATGGCTTCAGTTAAGCGTACCCGATTTTTGAAAAACGAATTATTGTTAAAATTGCAATTCTCCAAAGAAAATTCCCAAAAAGAGAACCAAAAAATTCTTCCTTTCAGAGAGAAAAAAAAATAGTAAATATGAATATATAAAAAAATCCGTACGCTTAACTGAAGCCATACTAATATAGACTAAAACAGTGTTTTCCTTTTGATTTTCGGATCATCAATAGGCGAGTTATGATGACAACCAGTAAAGTGCCTCTTCCGTGCAGCGTATTTACAGCGACCAACTACAAAATATATATTTCATTATAAAAAAAATTGTTAAACGAAGTTCAAAGTACGTATTCTTTAACCCTTTGACACTGACATTTGTGGAGTACATGAGTGGAGTACAAAAATATCGCCTATTTCTACTACTGTCACACTGTTGTTCCCCCTTAATTGCCCTATGAACTCCAGGGCATAATAAACCAGTGGAAAAAAAACGTGGTAATCCCGAATTTTATAAAAATTCAAAAATTTCAATCCAGTGTCTACCAAATTCGAGCTGTTGGGAGTTAAATCCTTGCACTTAGATTCGCAGTTAGATTTTCATATCAGCAGATATACGATTCGAATGATTTATATGATCAATTATTTACATACATTGTCTATTACGTATGAATAAACGATATTAATGCATAAACAATGGCACGAAAAGAAATAGACGGTAAGTATAAGTGACTGAAAAATTACCGATACAGTCACTAATGTAGCAATAGGCAAGTACCGAAGTAAGAAAGCAAAATCAAGTCACGCAATCACTGCACGCCGTGTGAAGTACACATGTGTTACCGGTCACTGCTGTAGGGTTGGGACGAAAATTAAACCGAAACCTTCTGTTTTGCGGTGTACTTTTGTCCAGTGATAGAGTCACAGATTGAGTTAACATAATCTGCTTTGGGGACGTTAAAGAATCGACGAGAGTATAATAACCAGGGAAAGATCAGGTGTAACGGAAATGAAATAATTGCACCTCCTTCGAAATTTCAATTTTTCTCTCGATCGGCATTTTTCCTTCCATTTCAGATTTTCAGCGTTCTTATTTATTTATTCTTTTTTTTCGTCAAAGCTCATCTTCATTATTGAACGTTATTAAACACTCCATTTTCTTAAACGTTTTGACGACTAGGGACCGGAAAAGTTCGAACCTTTTTGCAAAAAAGATTTTGAAAAACACTGACAGTGGCTCGTGGCGCTGCCGAGACCATAAATATGCGCCTCAAGCTCGCGTGTGGTGGAAACTCGCCTTTAGACTTTTAATTATTTTTCATGTATTACGTCACGTTCAGATTTCGCACTTAAATATCTACCGGAAGCTCTAAATGTATGGAAAATTGAAGCTCCAAAAATAAATTTGAAGCTCTGAAAATATGGAAAATTGAAGGTCTAAAAATATGGAAAATTGAGAGCTCTGAAAAATATGGAAAATTGAAGCTCCAAAAATAAATTTGGAGCTTTGAAAATATGGAAAATTGAAGGTCTAAAAATATGGAAAATTGCAACCCTAAAAATATGGAATATTGAAGCTCAAAAAATAAGTTTGAAGCTCTGAAAATATGGAAAATTGAAGGTCTAAGAACATGGAAAATTGAAGCCCTAAAAATATGGAAAATTGAAGCTCCAAAAATAAATTTGAAGCTCTGAAAATATGGAAAATTGAAGCCCTAAAAGTATGGAAAATTGAAGCTCCAAAAATAAATTTGTAGCTCTGAAAATATAAAAAATTGAAGCTCTAAAAGTATGGAAAATTGCAACCCTGAAAATATGGAAATTAGAAACTCTGAAAATATGGAAAATTGAAACCCTAAAAATACGGAAAATTGAAGCTCTAAATGAACGAGATTTTAAACAATCACTGATTTCGAAGCTTCTAATTTACATGCGTTTGTGCAATGGTCATTCACTGACACGCGGTCAATTACTGGGCAGTATACCCTATATAAAATATTTTTATATTTTTCCTGATTAAAAAAGTGACCTCAACATAATTAAATTTCGAGTTTTATTTTTTTGGTTACTCATCCGCTGGGTGCAACCGCTTGCAGCGTATAATGCGAAACCGATCGACACAAGTGTATGTTCGGTGAATAAAGTTACTGGAAGTTTTCGGTAAATTTGCCGGAAAGTTTGTGGGCGCGAGGTGTGGGCTACCATTTCGAAAATATTTTGGATGTCAGCACCATCAATCACTCTGCAAGCGCGTCATTCTTGGTTCGTACATACACGAGCAGGCAGTGCAGTGTCAGTGTAATGTCAATTTAATGTCGTTTCACTGGTTTTACATTAGCCTTTGGAAAACGAAAATATTAAATATGCGTAGGAATCAATATTCTTTTCTTTCCCGTCACGTCACACGTGTGTCTTTTCGCATAAAAAAAGGGGTGACTTTATTCTTTCATAGCCCAAGAAGAAACGTCGATATGCAATGGTATCCTAATTTCACATGTCAGCGTCATTATTTATATTCTGCGAAATCCGAAATTTCAGTCATTGAATTTCCAACAATTTTGATTATTTTACTTTTGCGAAGCTTCTCGAGCTTTTCCATCCCCTTATCGAGAGCTACGTTATGAAAAACGGGACAATTCGAGACAATTCGAGATTAAACGAAATCCAAATTTCGAAAGACTCGCTACAAACGTCACCAAATTCGAGATCAGGCAAGAAAGGTACATTGCGGCATCTAAATCTGAATTTTGGGACGCATGAGTCCCATTTCGATCTGCAAACCATAAAAAAAAGCCCCTAAAGTAGGATTTTGGGACGCATAAGTCCCATTTTAATCAGCAAACTATAAAAAAGGCATCTAGAGCAGGATTTTGGGACGCACAAGTCCCAATTCGATCTTCAAACCATAAAAAAAGTCACCAAAAGGTGAATTTTGGTACGCATAAGTCTCATTTCGATCTTTAAACCATAAAAAAAGGCACCTAAAACAGGATTTTGGGACGCACAAGTCCCGTTTTGATATTCAAACCATAAAAAAAGGCTCCTAAAGCAGGATTTTGGGATGCACAAGTCCCATTTCGATGTTCAAACCATAAAAAAAGGCACCAAAAGGTGAATTTTGGGACGCATAAGCCCCATTTCGATCCTCAAACCGCAAAAACTGACACCCCGCCAAGAAAAAAAAATTTCATTCTTGGGGACCGTGTTCGAAAAAAAAAATCGCCGTCTCGAATGGGTCAACTTTATCAAGACAAAGAATCTCGCGCATCGGTTCCGCCGACAATATCGGCACACCGTGTCCTCGCGATTCGGCTCCTACCGGACGAGCTTAAACAAAATGAGTATTTTCCTTAAACGTACGCCAGCTCCAAAAATTTTGGAACCAAGAAATTCTGACTTTGAAACATCAGACCGATTAATTCGACTGATCGCAAAGTCCATGATCGCGGGGAACCACCTCGAGTCCGTGGAATTTTCAGAGATCGTTAACGGCGAGGAATACTGAAAAGTTAATAACATTAGCTCCACGTTTTTGCAACAATATTCCCCTTATCTTTCTCCTGTCAGCCCTCGAGTTTCTCGCGCTAATAGGAGACCTACGGGCACCTGGCGGGTTCCCAAGCTCAATAATGCATCGGTAACGTGGAGTATCGGTTCGGGGTTGATAATGGTGAGCTACTACCGCCAACTGGTGTATCACTCCACCCTTTTCCAGTCCACTTCGACACCCTTCAATGAAATGCTCCCATTCTTTTTCCTTCGAACGACCTGACTTTAGCGCGCGGTTACGCCTGGAGGAAAATCGAGGGGTCGCGGAGGGGGAGCCGTACATATTAACTTATCATAATATTATTATTCACTATGTATTTTTCCCTACCCTCGTAATTGCACCTTACAATCTGGCTTCTATCGAGAAGTTAAGTATTAATTTCGTCGTCTAATCATACACCCTGGGGACTCCACGTTGACTGACCTCCGATCGTGCCGCGGAAATGGCGTTGGACGAGCGTCCTTTCGCGATTTCTGCCACCTGAGGTGTTATTTTGCGCAAACGCAAGACCTCATTACGTCCAAAATTGCCAAAATCTCCTGCCCAAAAAAAATATAATACTTTCCTATGTTTCCCTGGAATCGGGTCTTTTTGGGTGCCGACAGAGGCTATACCCGGTTTCAATTGGGGAACTTTGCATTTTTTCCTAGATTCATTTTTTTCCAAGCTGTTTTTGATCAATGACGATTAATTAAATTGTTACTGGTGCGTTTACTCTCGATTTCCTGGGTGTGATACGGCGCCAATGGCAAAATTCTCGAAATTGAAAGACGTTGGGACCTGAATTTGTTAATTTTTTGCAATTTATGCAATTTATGCAATTTTTACAATTCTCGCGATTTTCAGAAAATCCCATAATAAAATAAAAACGATTTTATTGCCCCGTTTCCCCTAAATCCTGGCAATTTTTGCACTTTTTGAAATTTATGCAATTTTTGCATTTTTGCAATTTCTGCAATTTTTACAATTCTTGCAATTTTCAGAAAATCTCATAATAAAATAAAAACAATTTTATTGCCTCGCTTTCCATAAACCCTGGCAATTTTTGCACTTTTAGGAATTTATGCAATTTTTGCATTTTTTGCAATTTATGCAATTTTTACAATTCTCGTAATTTCGAGAAAATCCCATAATAAAATAAAAACAATCTTATTGCCCTGTTTCCCATAAACCCTGGCAATTTTTGAACTTTTAGGAATTTATGCAAGTTGTGCATTTTTTGCAATTTCTGCAATTTTTACAATTCTCGCAATTTCCAGAAAATCCCATATTAAAATAAAAACAATCTTATTGCCCCGTTTCCCATAAACCCTGGCATATTTGCACTTTTTGGAATTTATGCAATTTTTGCATTTTTTACAACTCTCGCAATTTTCAGAAAAATCTCATAATCAAATAAAAAAAATTGTATTGCCCCGTTTCCCATAAATATTATAATTTAAGACACTTATCGAGATAACCAACAACTTTCAGGTGTCGAAGAAGGAAAAAAATTGGAACCCACCGGAAGGAATGGTGACAATCGAAAAAAATGGAGGAAAATCGATGTGAAATGCTCTGCAAAGTTTGCGGCGACAAAGCTTCTGGGAAGCATTACGGGGTACCGAGTTGCGATGGCTGCCGTGGATTTTTCAAGCGGTCTATCCGCAGGTACGCGAGGTAATTGTCTAATTAAATTAGATGCAAACGAGAACGCTTTGAGTGCTACGATAAATTCGCGCGACTATCCATTCACGCCGCATGGGTCGCAATGGTATACTTTATTACACTTATTCTGACGGTCCTGGCCTGAATGGAGAGTTTCATCATCGGTCACCGATGACCGACTTTGGAACACAACTGTGACCGGATGTTATCGAGTTGAACGATAAATTAGATAAAATATGAGTGAAATAATAATAATAATAATAAAAAATCCCATTTCGCAGAAATCTGGATTACGTTTGCAAAGAAAATGGAAGATGCATAGTCGACGTGTCTCGTCGAAATCAATGCCAAGCGTGTCGGTTCACAAAGTGCCTTCGAGTTAACATGAAAAGGGATGGTGAGTTATCTTGTCACATTTTTTTCTTATTTTATTTTCAATCGCGTTTATGTAAAATCGCGGATGTAGCTCACGTTGGGTTATTAATTTTTAATTATTCAGGAAATGCACGCTCCGGTCGCGTTAATTAATCATCCGTTTTGAACAAAGAAAAGATATAAAAATAAGATAAAAAAATCGCAAGGCCTTTAATTAATTAATTTAAATATAAAAATGATTTTTATAAAATCGCAAGCAATATTTAACCCCAGTAAAAATATATATATTTGTATTGTATGAAAGATGAGTATAAATTTGAAAAATAAAAAAAAAGGACCAAAATAAAAGTAAGGGCTCGGAGAGGTTCCATCATGAAATTCAATAGCTCTGATATAATAAACGCAAAAGTATTCTGGAAGTTGGGTTACGCTTTGACTGGAAAAGAGAAATGTCATGAACAGCTTGAGTGTTCACATCTTTTGCAAACATTGAGTTCCCCTCCGATAGCCTATGATAACTCAAACACTTGAGAGTGTCAAGATATCAATTAGTGGAAGAGTGTACATAGAACGACAACTTTGTTTTGATTTGTTATCAAAGGAAATCTAATTACTAAATTGGTAGGTACGATCAAAAATGGCGAAATATTTTTAGCGCCATTCGATTACATGGATTTTTGGGGTTGTCGAGGTTTCAATTTTATGTAGAAATTATTACATGTAATTGATGTAACTATAACAGTGTTGGTAGCAACGGGAGGGGTGGTAGTAAAAATAGTAACTGATGTAGTGGTAGTTTTTTCATATCGCGTTGAACGGAGTTTCGAGAGAAGTGTCACTTTCAGCTGTGCAACATGAAAGAGCACCGAGAAGTGGCACCTCAATGGCGGCTGCAAGAAGAGGTCCTTCAGGAATTTACCACCAAGGAATATCGCACGTCTTTCACGCGGCAACAACGAATCCCTATCATACTCTTTTGTATCCGGCATTGTACCCATTTAAACCCGCGATGTCTACGTTCACGCCTCACGTTGGTAAGTATAAGATCTGCCTTGGTCCCAAATATTATTGTCCATTGTAATAAAATTGGACGGTTGTTTGGTAATTTTTTGAAAATCCACTAGAATCTAGTTGCATATACATATAAACGGTCCATTTTAAGGGGGGGGGTATGGTTTTGAAGGCAGAAAAAAACAGGTTTTTACAGATTTTTTTTTGGGCGTACGGTGAAAGTACATTTATTTCTGATTGTTGTACATTAAAGAGTAGTAATTGAACTATATTCTGTGAAATATTGGTTCAAAAATATTGAAAATTGACCGAATGGCAGCAATTCTTCGCAGGCGCCTCAGAAGAAATACATTTTGCGGTGCACATCATATCTCAGCACTGGATCATCTGAAATGAAATAACCAAAGTTTTTTCCTTAATTTTTATGTCCCTCTAGGTATCGCTGCCGAGTTTTTCCATTTTTTTTAATTTTTGAACTTTTTACAAGACTTGAAAGTGAAAATACCGATTTTTGGCCTAAATTCATGACTATTGTTGTTAATAATAAGAAAAATAAAATCAAAGACGAAAAAATCTCGCCAGGGTTACCTCATAAATTATGTAAGGAAATACTGTAAAAAATTTGAGAACGATCGGTTGAATAGATTTTCAGATACAGTGTGCACCGACTCAAAAAACATCGACTTGAGAAAAACGCGTTTAAAGTTTTTCGTAGCGAAAAGACCCTGATAAAACTTAGTAAGCTATTTATTTTTTATTTTACTCACATAGAATCATCAATGCCGGGACCATAGAGTATAGAACTTTCGTCAAGAATGTCCAAAGCATCTTTTTTATCAAGTCTGCGGCGAATTCTATCATTTTTAGCGGTTTCAGCTGCTCGCTCATCTGCTCTGTTCATTCGAATATCGTTGGTTCGAAGCGCCCATCCATGACAACTTGGACCAGTACTTATTCGCATCTCTTCTAGGAAGGTTAAATAAGCTTTACAGCCTTCATTGAAAACACAAGCAGCCACTGAAGATGCAAATTCGACGATAATTGCTGAACCACTCTCAACTTTCGGCGCAATCTTCCAAATAAGCTGGTTCAAACTCTCATTATTATTTTGTGTGAATCCGCCAATACATCGCTCTAGGAGAGCATCTTTGCTTAAATCTTCATAAATTGGCTTGATTCCTTGTAAAACATCAGTTGGTAGAGCAGAATATGTGTGTTTGAAATTATTCAGCTTGTTTGAAGCTGCAGCTTTCTGCCATTCACACCATGAGTCTTCTCCGCTAGGGCAGTTTTCGTGTTGTGGTTTTGCATCGGTTGAGGCATAATGATAGTAAGTAGCCCAAATGGCTTTCTTCATTTCTTCTACAGAATTAGAATTGAAACGAATTGCACGACCATAGTACTGGGTGAGCTTATCAATCATTTTTGCAGTCAGTTTCCCTTTACCTGAGAGAGTTTTTTTGACTAAATCACGCAAACGAGTTCCCATCCTTTTTTGGACGTGTCCAACACATTCTTTTTTATTGACTAGAAAATTTTCACCATAAGGTTCAGCATTGATAACACCACTATATGTTTTCGAGTCACCATCTCCAATATAGTTGCGAATCTTCACGTTATTCTCTTGCAATCTTTTGAACATTGTGACAATTGCGTCGACTTCCATGTTACCGGATGCTCCTTTGTGATTTGCAGAACATTGATCTTCATTTATATGGTTCTCTTGCCATTCTTCGAACTCTGCAGAATCAAGCTTATTCTTCCAAGTAACACACATGTGACAGTATGAACTTTTTACGAGAACATCGACGACTTTTCCGGTGTAATATCCAATCAAGGAAGCCACGCCATATAAAGAAGAAAATCCACGCTTTTTCCAAGTTCCATCGCCTGATACGGTTAATTCTGATGAAGATTCAATATTTTTTTCTCTACACATAGCTGCTTTTTCTTCCTCTATCGCAGAAACAAAAAATCTTTTTGCGGCATTCGTCACACTGGAGCACATTTTCTTCAAGTAATTCTGGTATACCGATTTTGCTACGAAATTACTGGATAAATCCATCAGTCCGCAGAATTTGTCACAACCAGCTAATCCCAAGCCTAAAACTCGCATCACGAAAGCAAATCGGTAGTTCACTTCATACATATGATCATCTACTCGTTCACTAGACGGAACGTAACGAGGTTCTTTGCATTTTTCACATTTTATTTTTATCTTGAAACCAAGACCTATTTTGCCACAACACTGAAATGATACTGTACTATCACAAACTGCACACTTCACTAACGTAGAAATTGTTGAAAAAACTAACAGAAAATCAATGATTCTGAAATGCTTATTTGTATCTTCAGCAACTTCTTGGCTAAAACTTAGTCTGATTTTTTTCGTTGACGTACTCCTTGTCTCAATATCGTCATCGTTTCTTCGATTATGCGGAGGAACTATTTTTTTACCTCGATACAACTTTTTACCACTCTCCTTTCTACACTCTCTGGAAACTTTTCTCGGCATTTTGCGAACAACAAAAATATCACAACGAAATAGAGTAAGAAAATACAACACGACTGTTACACTCCGCGTCTGCTTCGAAAATGAAGCAACACCAGGTACCGGGGTACCGTTACAACGACCCTGTCTAAGACCTTTCTGGAAACTGCTTAGGGACAATAACAAAAGAAGATTGGACAATAACAAAAGAAGATTGGAGAATAACAAAAGAAGATTGGACAATAACAAAAGAAGATAACAAAAGAGATTGAGAAACAACTGCCTTCCCGCTGAGCGGTTACAGCTCAGGTAGTCGTTCGAGACACGTCTACTTCCAAAGCTATATCTTTGTGAGTTTTGCTCCGATTGACTTCCTATTAACAGACAACATTCTTGAAATACTATACTTTCATAATATGCAATAAAAAAAAATCACTTTTTTTGAACCCTCAAAACCATACCCCCCCCTTAACAGATTCTTTTTTTTCAGTGTATGGCAACATGTCAAACGTATGTACCAACACTGGAAAAAAAAAATTACCTAGACAAAAAAATGTATAATCGAATTATGTAGGTTTCAGCTAGACTAACCTAAAACGGAAGAAATGAAATTGTAATTGCCTAAGATACAATTAAAATTTCTTTAAGCGTCTACCTACGTACTTTCTTACAAATGTACGTGCTTTTTATAATTATTTCATGATTGAAGCTCAGTTCCTAACCGGATCCGCGGAACAAGTGACGATAGCGTCATCGACAACGTCTACCACCACAACAACGACGACCATCGCGAAGGAAGATGAAGTTACAAGTTCCGAGGAAGTTGGTAGCACCTCGAGTAACAAAATTTCGAGCGAACTGAGAGGTACAAATAATAACTAATTTTTTAGTAACAACTGACTTACTTTTTGGGTTACCTGGTGCATTTTTCATTTCAGAAGAATCCATAGACATACCGCGCCTTACGCCGACCGTTGTAACTTCGGTGATATCTAATTACCCGGTGTCCAGTTCGTCACTGCTCTCGACCGAGAACGTCTACGAATCTGCCGCCAAGTTACTTTTTCTGGCTGTAAAATGGGTCCGAACGGTACCTTCGTTCGTACAGGTAAAAATCGCTTTGTTTTGAAGTTACTAGATTTGCAATAAAATAATTTCGTCCAAGACCGTCCCGGGGTTACCAGCGAGAGCTCAGTGCCATCTCGCTTCGGATACTAATTGTACACTATCGTTCCAAAGTTGGCAACATTTTTGTACGCTATTGTACATTTTTTTTGTACTTCATATATATGTAATTTCGCATTTGGGGGGATTTCAATGTAGATTCGGGTTAATTTGCCGCCACCGAATCGCGGAGGTCGCGATGGGCAGGGTTTGCCGCGCGAATGGGCGAAAAGAGAAATGCACATTGCACGTAGGATGTAGTTTGTGGGTAGAGCCACTGGGGATGGACCATTGGCTAGAGGCTAGACCAAGGCGTAGATTAGAGCGAGTGCCATTGAACTGACGCTGCGCACTAAAAATTGTTGCGGTCGCAATCTTCGTTGAAGCTGTTCTTTATTTTCAGCTTTCCTTGAGAGACCAGACCATTTTATTGGAAGAGTCTTGGAGCGAGTTGTTTATTTTAACAGCGGCGCAATGGAACTTTACGGTCGAGGAATCGTTTTTGATTCCACTTGACGTACCCCGAGAACGGAGGGACATTTTAGCGGACGAGACTAGGCGCCTCAAACAGTTGTTGACCAAGTGCTCCTTACTTCAAGTCGATCACTCGGAATACGCCTGCTTGAAGGCCATTGTTTTGTTCAAGGGAGGTTGGTATGATTTTTTTTGTTGGAAAAAATTGGAAACACAGAATGAAAATCCCCAATGTCGACTTTCCAGAATCTCCTGGTTTGTACGAAGCCAGCCGAATATCGGCACTGCAAGAGCAAACTGTGGCGGTCTTGAGCGAGAGAGGCGTCAACCGATTAGGACAATTGTTGCTGTTATTGCCACCGGCGAGGGGCTTGTGTCGATCGACGTTACACGAGCTTCTGTTCAAACCCACTGTCGGTGACGTCAACGTCGAGAGATTATTGCGCGACATGATCCACGCGACTCGAACGACGTGAATCTGGTCTCGGAAGAAAAGAATCGATCGGGATACGATTCGAAACGGTCAACGGTGGTCATATTCGATACTTTTTCCAGGGTTGTTGAGTTATTCATGCTTGGCATATATTGTTATTGTGTTATTATTTTTTGTACATACTGTCCGATTGGGTAAAATAAAAAAGAAACGAACACCGAAAGAAAAAAAAGATAAAACAAAAGTCATTTTCACTTTTCAAGTTATTCTATGTCGCCATTTTTCTCGTACAATCGAAGCTCGATAACTCGAAGTTTTGGAACTCGAAAAATATTCTAACGCTAACGGTCAGTTCTAATCGCTCCGTTACGAAAAGAAGTGCCACCGTTATTATGGGACAGAGAATATTTAATTTTTCAATTATAATTGTGTTTGTTATTAATAAAAAGTGAAAAATCCACGAATTCCTTCGAGAATTGAATTTCTCTTTGTTTGTTAACGCGTACACCGCGACATCTCGAGGCCATTCAAAATAAATATGAAACCGGTGATTTCGACCGGCTCGTAGTGTTGATTTGGTGTTAAATCCTTATAATTGGAAAGATGTTAGACCTCTCTTACGCAAAAACCTCCAAAACTCGAAGATTTTAGCCTGAATTTCGAGTTACCGAGCCTCAACCGTAACCTTTCGCTTGAAAACCGGAGAAAACTGGAACTACAGGATCGGATGTGGGGTGAGCAAAGAATAACGACACCATATTTTTTTTTATTAACTAGAATAATTTATTTTTTTTTCATGGTAGAAAAAGGAGAATGTACCTTAACTCATGGACTGCATTGTACTCATATATATACAATTACATACAATCCTCAATTGAATGTTACACATAAATTCATTATTCAATCGTAATTTCCATCCAGGTTTTCCTTTATCCTCATATGGTTTACATAAACAAAGTTATGGTGGTTCGAAAGCTTTACCGCATTTGCCTTTTACGTTTGTTACGCATATCAAAACGATTTTACACCATGATTGGATATTAAACAGGAAATGGAGTTGTTTCTATTTGATTGTTTACCTGAAACGTTTATTTCATGAATGGGTGGGTAACCAGAGATAACAAATTAGAGTGAAGGAAGAGAGAAATAAGTGGAAGAGAAAATATGAAAAGCTAAAAGGACCATGACGGAAAATTCATTGGGATCGATATTTTTTTTCTTTTTTTTTATAAATTATTGTACCGGGTTAACTATTTTTTTCTTTTTTTTCACTCAAGTTATCTCCCAAGGAAATTCTTCGGTTAACAAAGAAATGATCTTCAAAGCGGTTAAATATTTTGGGGCTTCTTCCCTTCTTTTGGGGGTTGTAATGCTTTCGTGTGTAACGATTCATGTAATTTTTCTTTAATAATTAAAATTAAAAACAAGCGGTGCCGAAAGAAGGACGCAAAGAAATCTTACGAAAACTTGTTTCTCTCGAGAGGCTGAAGAAAACTGTCGGCGATCTTTCACTTTCTTTTCCAATTTTTGCTTTTTGCGAAAATCCTTCTTTAGTCACATGAATAATTTCTTCCATCGCTTGTAGTTTGTGTATTTCACTTTTTTTAGCATAAGTCTAAATATATAAACAGTAAATGCAAACCTTAAATGTGAATTATTCAAAAAAAAAAGAAGAAAAAAGAACTTTCAGAAAATTTCATCGAAGGGATCTAAGTTCCTAAAATTTTGCTGATTGTTATCATTACTCTATTTTTCCCCTCCTTTTTTTTTCCTTAATATTTTAAAACGTGCATACATTCAAATAGATTTGTTATTGTTTAGAGCAATTACATAATTGATTAATGTTCTCCTTTTTTTCTTTATTCTTTTTTTTCTTTTTTTTTTCTTATTTTTCGAGATTAATCCGTTGCTGCAATTTTTTTTATTATATTCTACTTTTTTGTTTGTGAGGAATTGTTTTTTTTTTACGACTCGTTGGATACAGTACATTCTTCAGAATATTAATTTTATATAAATACACCTCCATTCTCGTTTTGGACGCTTCGTTCCGTGTGATCGTAACAAAATTCCATTTTTCTTTGCTTTGTACCTCCTTCAATTTTTCCATTACAAATTTCACATCGCGATGCTTCTCTTCAAACAAAAATGTCCACCTCGACTCATCTACTGTTTTTGGAAATTTTCCTTGTTCGGGAAAAAAAATCATTAGGTGAGAGAAAGATCCTCTGAAACGAGAATAAAGGTGTTACAAAAAGTAAGGAAAGTAAAATTAAATAGTGCATTTTATATATATATATATATATATATATATATATATATATATATATATATATATATATATATATACATATATATATCCATATACATATATATATATATACATATATACGGCACTAAACAGCGTTCTGCCCGAATTGTAATTACCAATGTAATTTTTTTTTCTTGCTTTGATTCCTTGTTGATAATTTTAATTTGTTTTTTCCAATGATAGTCGTATTCAAATGATACAGAAATGAAACTATTAATTAAAGGGAAAAACACAACGGTAGAATTATATATTCTACTATTTGCATTATTATGTTTCTATGTTTTTTCTTTCCTTCATTTAAAGCTAAAATATTGATAGGGCAAAAAACTAACAGATTTTTTTTCTGGCATAATAACAAGTCATATAATCGATGAACGTGACCGAGACTTCAACCAAATCAAAAAATAAGGTGTGATAACAATATTCAATATTTTTTAGTTCTTATATTTCAATATCTTTTTTTTTTCATTTTCATAGTCTTTTACTTCATTTTTTCTGGTATCTTCTCGGTCGAACGGCACGACAAAATATAACAGATGATCGAACTCTATCGATTTTTTTTTCTTATCTTTTCTTTTCTATTTACTAATATTTCTCGAAAATCTTTGAAGTTGAGAAACTTTCTTACAATAAGATCCTCTATCGCATTATAGTTAAGGCAGACATTGTAACTTTTGCTTTTGGAAATTCAATGAAATTTCAAATATCTCAAGGCAATTTGTACCAATGGAAGCGAGTCTGAAAGTTCGACGAATGATGCTTCGTTACACAATTTCTTGTGTTTTTGAACATAAAATGTGCGAATATTCATTGCTTCGGACTTAATATTTTACATATTTTATTTTTATTGTAATATTGCTAAATTACACAAATTAGAAACTTAGTAATGGGAAGTAATTTTGAAAATTGGCAGACGTAACTTCGTTGAGGAATTTTTCAAACATTAAAAATTCCGAACTTCACACTTAAGAATTTTACGCGATAAAGAAAAATTCTTGATTTTGCAAAAGGATAAATTTGCGTTTTCCCGAATCTTCAGAACTTCTACCATTTCACAAATTTTCGAATACGTGAACTGACATTACATTTCCAAAGATCGTCCGTTTTGCAAATTTATTACAAACGGAGGGAAAAAAGTTTGACTTCGTCGATAGAGAATGTATAGTTTCATGACCTGAGATAATGATTTTCGAGAAATTATTCAAATGTAGATTGACTACATAGTATGTACATCATCAAGCATACCTTTGAAATGTGATAAGGCGAACTAAGTAAAAAAAAAGAGAGACAAAAATGCAATTGATAATAACATATGTAGCAGCAAAATAACATTTCAAAGAATAAGCTTAAAATTATCGACAGAGTTTACGAACACAATAATTCTATTTCATTAATTACTATTTCATGTTTAACTATTTTTTTTTCTTCTTAAGTGTTATATGGGGGCTGGTAGTTAGTAGCTGCATACATATCATGTCACTTAATTTGTCGTCTTACAAATGTTTTCTTTTTTTTTAATAAGTATTAAAGAACTTGACACTCTATGATATTCCATTGAGAGGTAGTATAAACTAAGGTGTTAAAATCCACACTCTTAGATTGGACTCTGCGTGTATAAAATTAACGTATCCATCATTTGCTGCGAAGTGAGAGTCTGCCTGCACCTTCATTTTACGGATGCACTTAGAAACGTTCTTTATCGTTTTCCGGATTTTTTTGTTTCTGCAATTTTTTTATACGAGTGTCGATAAAACTCATCTTCAAATCTACTTGGTACTCCATTTTTGGTGGTACCGTTTCAACGCGAGTCAGCGAGATGGTAATTATTGTAAATGTGTCGAATTTCGACTCCAAAATGGAGCCAATTGGCAGTATCGGTACAAATTTGCAAATCTAGCTGGTCTACAATTGAAACACGTTGAATTTGTTGTCGATTTGTCGAATGAGTTGCATCGTTTGGTTTTAATCTAGGCAGCGAACCTTTGGTCGGATATCGTGTCGACACGATTTCATTTCATTCGCAAAAACTCAAATGTCGAAGCATCAAAATTGCTTCGTCAAAGAAAAAAAATAACAGGATTTTGTTCGATAGAAAATTCAGTCGACTGGAACTTTGAAATCCAAACTCGAGAGGTATCGTTATTTATTTTTCGCAAACTTAGATTTCCAAAATACACTTTCCGAGCACTCGCGAGCACTAAAATGAAAATCAGGGAAACTCTCGATAGGCAGCAAGCAAAGTACATTTTCACACATACTTTTTTTTTGGAATGACAATCACAATAATATCGATTATCGATGTAATAAATATCCATTTCTAACCGTTTTTAAAATCGTGACTATCATTGTCATAAATCATGTCATTAACCATTATTTTTCTTTAATCATTCCCATCATCAACTTTTTCTGATTTACATAATCATTATCATCATTCACGTTTACGATTTTCTCCAGTACTATTAAAATTCATCATTACATTATTTTTTTTTTTTTTTTCATACTACTACTTTAAGGCCATAACACACAATTTTACACAAAGAAGCGCTTTTAATATGTTACGAGGTAAAAAAATGTGACAAAAAAAGGGTCACATTGATAATAATAATTATTATTATATATCATATAATAAACCAGTGCTTCTTCTCATTTGGTCCAGCCGAATATGTAAAATTGAATGTTATAGCTCTTATTCTAGTATAATATTAATTTGTACTGTTGTATATCGTATATAAATCGATCTTTTTTTTTTAAACTTTTTTTGTACTTTTGAGAATACATTTCTTCATTTATTCTTTTTTTTCACGAGAACCAAAAAAGATGCGGATTTTTCTTTCTTTCTTTCTTTCTTTCTTTTTTTTCGTTACATCGGTCTGAATTTTTGCTTGTATGGATCTATAACTTGATTCAAGGTCTGTAACAAGTTGTTAAAGATATACCCTGTATACAAAATGGTCCATGTCAAAAAATGTCGAATATTCCTTTTACCCTCGTCAAAAGAAGTAAAAATCTGTAACTACATTTTAACTCGTAACAGTTTCCAAGCGTTGCATTCTCGTTTTCTCGAGAGTGTCGATACTTGGAAAAAAATCGTCGAGGCTGCTGTTAATTAACAAACATATTTAACATCAATACCCTGGTGAACCTTCACTATAAAATTTTTGTTTTCGAATTCGGTTAATTAAATTTTTTTTGGAATTGATATTGGGTAGTAATTAGTGTAAATTTTGCGTTTTACAATTTTTCATGGAAGCTATTATTCGAATTGCAAATGGCATGTCAAGAAATTTCGGAATTTCGAAATTTGCAGATTTTTAATCAATTTTCCAAAACGAATTTTAGTTCCTTTTTGCAATTAAAATTACGAAAGATGTATAATTTTTTTCACAATAAATTTCATACGAAGATTAATAATTTTTCCACCAGGATACCTTCTGACATCGACCAATTTGCAAATACCATTCGATCTGTTCGTTAAGATATTAATAATATAAATGTATATAAAAAACAGATTTCAAGTTCTATTGCGCATGATTACCATTTTCATTGAATAATAATAATAATGTATTACGTTTTACATTGTTGGTATTTTTTATCTTTTCTTTTATACTTTCAAAGTATGTATGTTAAGTATGTATGTATATAATGTATGTATATAGATATAATATATCATTGTAGAGATATAAAAAACAGTATTCTTATTTTTTCTCTCTTTTACTCTCTCTCTCTCTTTCTCTCTCTTTCTCTCTCTCTCTCTCTCTTTTATTTCTTTACTTTTGTATTTTCCCATCTGTTAAAAAAGTGTGAAAAAAGAAACATTCCCTGTTTGATTCTCTTCTAGTACACGTACTCAATTAATTAATTAATTACTTTATTATTTTTAATATTATTATCATTACTGTATTAATTATTTGTAAAAAATGAGGTATGGCATACGTTGCAGCAGTTCAAACAATTTTTACGAGGTAGATCGGTAAAAAATTTCATTATATGTTTTCTTTCTGTGTATAAAAAGATAAGTATATATGTATACATATATGTATGCGTGTATGAAGTGTTTAAATATTGAGTTTTATTTCTTTTTACAAATATTTCAACCCTTGTCAGATTGTCACTAAGGTTTTTATCTCTCTCTCTCTCTCTCTCTCTCTCTCTCTCTCTCTCTCTCTCTCTCTCTCTCTATCTTTCTCCCTTTCTCTCTCTCTCTCTCTCCCTCTCTTTCTCTCTTAACAATAACAAGTTTCATTGTATATAACAAAGTTACAGTACTTAAACATTTCATACAAAATCATACATATAATAAACGGTAGTGTATAAAAAAATTTGTGTTTCTTTTTTTTTATCCAGTGGCTATTGTAACAACTATTGCACTTGTGATTTTTATTTGTTATGGTATGTAATAACTGTTTAATAACAATAACTAACGGCATTTAAACAAAAAAAAGAATATTTGAAAGACTATTGGATTGATTGTTCAACTGATCAGTTTTGTTTGTCAATTATGTGAAATTATTTAATGTTAACTATTTCAATGTTTAAATAATTGGTTAGCTGATTCTTCTTTTATATTGTAGGTACATTTGCTTGATGTTCTTTTTTCCTTTCTTCTTCCCTTTCTTCATATTTCCCTCTTTTTTTAATTTCCTGTTGCGTAATTAGAGTGAGATTTTCATACATTTTAAAAAATAGTTTTGCTTCCTCCTCGCTTTTTATCCAAGTTGGATTTCAAAAAAACGTTATTTTCAAGTACCAAAAAAATCATTCGCGAAAGAAATCGTTCCTTCCGGTCAAAATTCCATAGAAAGACGTTTCCTTTCGTTTCAATGCGTTACTTGAAAATGCAAAAATTTCGAAAATCCACACCCAGAAGATATAAATTCCTTAACGATGTATGTAATCGAAAAAATGTTGATTTTCATTTGTTATTCGTCTTCAGAAACTTTAGATTACGAAAAATGACCACGTTCGATTTTTATGTGCTTTTTTTCCGTTAATTGTAAGTTTAATCGGGTAACGCGTTTGATGCGACAATAATTTTGATTTTCCGAAAGTATGTATTATTATCTGTTGCATTATGCATTTATCGAAAGCTTGCATTTGATTCACCATTACTTTTTAAGAGCAATTCCTCACGTTTTTTATTATTTTTTTAAATATTTTTTTGACACACTAATTTTTAATCATTCCAAACGATTTTTTTCAATGTAGCAGGTTGCTCTCCCTCCAGAATCAGGTAGTCCCAAAATACTTTTTTTGCTCATTTTTTTTCCATTTGAATTTAAACACTTTCTTTTTTTGTGGTTGATTTTGAACTGCATCATCCGAGACCTTTTTATTTCTCATCCATAATCGATAGATCAAAAAGGAAGTTCCTCTTTCGCCAAAAAAAGAATAAATTTCGCAATCTGGAGAGAAGCCACCGACTATTATTATTTTTTTTAATAATTTTTATTACCAGAACCTTAATGCCTATGTATTTTTCCTTATTATTTTCTATGCAAAGGTGTATGTACTTAATAATGATTATCCATATATTATTTTAGCAAAAGAAATTTTTCTTTTTTTTTTTAAACATTATCCACTAAAAAACACTATACGGTTTTCTTATTTTGGAAAAAAAGAATTTTTATGCGCCTTTCTGATAAATAAGTAAATAAGTAAAGTAAGTAGTAGTAGTAGTAATAGTAGTAGTAGTAGTAGAAGTAGTAGAGTAGTAAAAATTGAATGAAACTAGAAAATACCACAATAAATATAGAAGGAAAAAATGTAAAAAAACTCGACGCGGTAAATTTCTCTTCTTATGTATCAATCATCAAATTTAAAAAGCATGCAATTTTGTAATTTTTTCCATTATATTAAATTACTTGTTTCAAACTACGAAAAAAACGCTTTTTTGATATATGTTATAATTTTGAGTAGATATTGCCAAAAACAAATTCTTTTGTTGTTGTTAATTCTTTGTTTGTTGCTTTTGTGCTGCTACTCGTATTTTCTTTCCTCTCTTCTCTTCTTCTATTTTATTTTTTTTCCAAAAAGGGCTGTTCTCACAATTTTCAAATGTTGTACTCATGAAAATGAAATTTTCGGTTTTCTTCTTTTTTACCTTAGCTCGGGTACCAAAAATGATATTCTTCTGAATTCAAAGTTCCTTTTTTTCTTTTCATTTGCCAAGAATCTTCCAAAACGTTATTAAAAATCAAACCACCAATTCCTTCCTGCAGGTAGCATCAGCAAAAACAATGTCGTTGTCGTATTTTTTGTTTTTAATAATAAGATAAATTTTCGCATTGTTAAACAGTAACAACAGTGAAAACAAATAATAATAGAAGTGAAAATAATGAGGTAGTAAACTGAATGTTTGAAAATTAACATCTCAATTTTCAGAAATAAAAGACATTCGTTACAACTTTTTCGTGCAGTTTCCGAAAGCAAGCGAGAACTCAAAAATCTGAATTTTCAAATTCCATTTTCTTGGAAAACTTCTTGAATTTGAATTTTAATCTGGTCACTCTTATTTCTTAATTTTGAAGGCAATTTCAAAATTTCTTCATTATTATTATCATCAATTATCTACATTTTACCACACAAAATTTTACAATTAGTGCAATTTCGAGAGAAAACAAATAAAATTTTAAGTTACATTGGAAACGGTAATCAGACTTTTACCGATTGGAAATACGTTTGAATAAAAAAAATTAGTTGAAAATAAAATCGTGAAAATAGGTTTTGCCTTTCTAGCCTTTTAATTAATAAACATTTTTTAGAGAATACTTGGAAAAAATTGCCTACGACATTAAAAAAAAAGTTTTCAACAAATACGGCTGTAATCGCCAAGTTTTTGGAAATTGGAAAATTATGGAAGCGAATGAACAAGTTTTCCAAATTTTGGATAAGCCAAATTTGAGAAACAATTTTCTATCCTTTTGACTCTCGCGGTGGCTTTGAAAGATAAAGCATTTGAAAAGATGTAACAACCGTCGGAAGCAGGGAAGTTACAAAAAAAAAATTACGAAAAAAACTCAAAATAAAAAAGGAAAAAAAGAAACTTAATAGAATTGTCAGGCGAATGAGGACAGTGAATGAATCCTCGTTGATTTTGTATCATCATCATCATCATCGAACCAAAAAAGTTTGATCAGAATCTTCCACGTGCGTATTTGATGGTGTGTCAAATTATTTTTTTATCTTTTTAAATACCCGCTTTTTTTTTAGTATTCATAATTACTGGAATTATTTATTTCTTTCTTTTATGCGGACACAAATATCATCACGTATTATCTCTTTTTCTTTAATAGTAGAGAATTTCCTTTCATTATGATTTCGCGATTATGATTATTGAAAGTTTTTCGTTTTTTTTAGTATCACCCTAACTACACGAACTCAACGAATCCGAAACAGTTTGTGACAGTTGTTATATTTCTCGTTTAAGTAACCAGTTTTTAATTAACACGTTCTTATTATTTTTCTCTAATAATAACATTGTACCTTCTTCATTGTAACATTCCCATCGTTTAAGAGTGTTTTTATGATGTTGTTATTTTCTTTCTTTAAAGTATGCCATTTGTTCTTATTTTTATTTTAAATCACTCACAGTTCCTGCGCGTTTCGAATGAAATGTGTGTCTCGTATGATTTTGTCAATACCCGTGTCTTCTTTTTTTTTTTTCTATCGGAAATACAATATTTGCGAGCTTTACTCCGAGACGCGGAAAGGAGGCAAATATTATACTGAAACGGGGACAAAAGGAAAACGCGTATTTCATGATCTCTTTCAACTAGAAGTGATGTAGAAAAAAAAAGAAATGAGGTTTTGCAAAATCATACTTCTTCAAAGTTTGCGATCAATTGTGAGGATAAATTCTATTAGATTGTTTAAGATAAAAGAAAAAAGATTATATGTAACGACGATTCTTTTTCATAAAAGAAACAATAATAATAAAAAATAGAGAATTGGGGGGAAACGATGTGTGAAGTGTTTTGAAAACGTTAATAGTAATAATAGCATTCTCGTGTGTCTAAATCGATTGGTTATCAGATGAAAGAAAAAAACAGTTAGTGATCAAACGTTACTGTGATTGTTGCTGAGGTTGTTGTGGTTGTTGTGGTTGTTGCTGTTGTTGTTGTTGTTGTTGGCTAGCGGGTGAGGAACTCGTTTGTTGAGAAGATTGTTGCTGCTGCTGTTGTGTTGTAGCACCTTGTTGTGAAGTAGCACTACCGTCTCTTCTTGAACGTGCACCACCTTCTTGGCTGCTACCACGACCAGCGCGTGAGCCAGTAGTTCCACCAGTACCACTTCCTGGTGCGCCTGAATGTAATACCATTGCGCGAATTCTTCGTTGCGCTGACTGTGTCCAAAAAGAAAAAAACAAAAGGATTAGTAACGGTTCTCATAAACCATCATGAAAAATGGACCAGCCATTTTTCGACCCTAGGGGTAGGAAAATGCAGGAAATTTTTGAGGATCTAATCCTATTTTCCTCTTTCCTTTATTTGTACGAGCAGGGACTGAAATTTTTCCAAGGAATTTGCCCTGAGATCGTCCTTTAGGGAGGATTCGCTTACCTGGACTGAAAAGAAAGGTCCAATAATATGTACTGTAGTTTCTTCGTCAGCAGCTGGCGGTGTGGCTTGTTGTTCGGAAAGTTTAATAACGCTTCCAGTAACTCGTTGAAGCTCTCGTACATTTTGACCACCTTTGCCTATTATTCGGCCCACCTGTGCACTAGGTACTAATATTTCAACCGTCAATCTAACGTCTTCCGATCCAGCCACAAAACCTTCTTCTCGCATTTTTTCAAAGATCAAGTATTGAGCCTATAAACAATCACGTCATTAATTTTTTACATCAAACTTATTACCAATGTGTGTATAAATTTCTAATTTAAATAGTAGATTATTAAAAAAAATAAAATAAAATTAGAGATCGTATAATAAATAATTTTGCAGGAATAATTTCTAATTTTCTTTTATCAAATTTCTCGTTAATTAGAATTTTTCTATAAATAATTGAATAAATTTGAAATGAACAAACGAACCTTCCATTGGGATTCAGGTGATCCGACAATAGTCACTTTCCTTTCGGTTTGTTGTTCCGGTGGCTTATCTTGTTCCAACGGTGCAATTTTCACACTAGCGCCGGAGAATCGAATGATGTTCCTAATATGTGAACCTTTGGTACCAATAATAGCACCAACGCTAGTATTAGGAATGTAAAGGAAAGTGGTTTCTTGCGTGTCACCAGCAGGTACACCTTGCTGAGCTGGTAGGCTTCCCTGATAAGGATAAGGTGCTGGACCCGAACCATAGAGTCCTGGTCCTCTTGAACTGTATCCCATACCGGCTGTTGACATCATTGCCATTGGATGTAGGCCCGGGAACATCATACTTTGTGGCTACGGGGCAGAAGATGTTATATTTATTAATATTATTTATTCAATTTGTTTCTCCAAAATCTACCATGATCGAAGCTTGTGGCCATTGCGCAAAATTTCAAAGCTCCAGCTACTTTAAATTATATATAGAGTCTTTTTTATAATAAATATTTAAATTCCATTTTTATAATAAATAAAATATAAATAAATGGGAAACAAATTTCTCGTTACCACAAATCATCGTGGATAAATAAAAGAAGGGATTTTTTTTTTAGTATTTTGGTTTCAAATAAAATCGAGATACTGCTTTTACCATTAAATGGCACTTTTGGTGGGATTCGGCAATTTACTTACAGCCATTGCTTGAAGATCATTTTCATAACTTTGGCGTAGTTTACTAGAAATCATGGACTCGGCTTTGCTCATGTTATCGATGGAGCCCTTGACTGTGATGATACGTTCCAGGTTGAAGCTATTGATATCATTGATACTGCTCACTGTGATTTTCGTATCGGTGTCTTGCATGATCCTTTTGATTGTGTTTCCGCCCTTTCCGATGATGCGGCCGATCAAATTGTTGTGTGCAAGAATTTTCAGGGTAATTTCTCTGGAAAAAGAAGCGAGCTTTCAAAACTTTGGAAATCCAAAAATCGTCCAATTTTTCAAATTGTACCCGAGATTGTGGGATTTTTGAGATTGTAAAAATACAAGATTTTGAGAATTTCGAAAACCTGGAATATTAAAATTCCGAAAATTTTAAAACCCTACCAATTTCAAATCTCTACAAATTTTAAGATTCTGGGTTTGAAAAATCCCAGAATTTGACAAATTCTAGGAATTTCAAAATCACGCAATTTTACTAATTTTAATTGCAAGAAACCATTGGACGAAATTCTGACCCCTTGGGTTACAAAAATTGCAATTTGCCCGAAACCTCAATTTCCACCCGTTCCCCAATTCATCCAATTTCTAAAAACCTTCCTGGGACCAAATTAAATGTTTAAAAAATCCCTTAATTCTTCAATCTCGATTCTGGGATTTAAAAATTGCGAAAAAAGTTTTGAAAATTATGCCCGAGATGATAGAATTTTTAAAATTCTAAAAATACAAGATTGTGGGAATTTCAAAATGCTGGAATATTAAAATTCCGAAAATTTCAAAACCCTACCAATTTCAAAACTCTAGAAATTTCAAGATTCTGGGTTTGAAAAATCTCGGAATTTGACAAATTCTAGGATTTTTAAAATCACGTAATTTTACCAATTTTAATGAAAATCGTGGAACCATTGGACGAAATTCTGACCCCTTGGGTTACAAAAATTGCAATGTGCCGAAAACTCTAATTTCTAAAATCTTTCCTGGGGCCAAATTAAATGTCTCTATGCGAAGAAAAAAAAATCCCTTAATTCCTCAATCTCGCGTGGGTGAAAAATGTCACCGTTAACGAAATAAATTGGACATTAGAGGCGAAGGTCCAAAAAGCCAGAAATGTACCCTCTGCTTGTGCTGGCGGCTTCTTGTTGCATAACTTCCAAGATTTTCTTGCAAGCGTTCGTACAGTTATCCGGGTTGCCGTAGATCGTGATGGCTTTTTCGAGCGAACCGACATTATCCTTTCGATGTACGTCAACGCGTGCACGTGTCATTTGTGTAATCTGGCGAATGGTGGATCCCTGACGACCGATTATAGCACCAACCATATCAGATTGTACTAATATACGCAATGGGAACTCAGCTTGTCTACCGGAACCTGGTAAACCGGTAAACGCCACTCCACCGCGTTGGCTACGACCTCTACGTCGACTTTCTACGTTTGCCATTTCGACTTTTAATAGATTACCATCGTAATCATATCCGTTCATCTGATTCACAGCCCTGCAAGCAAACATTATTATAAATTACAAAATTATCAAGTATTTTTACGCTTTTATATTTCAACATCAAATGGGTGGAGTTGGAAAAAGGGAAGGTAGACGGCATGGAATGGCCTGGGACGTTTTTGGAACTGAAACGTGTAAGGCAGAGTTGTCTAAATTCGTCTGCATCGTCAGCTTTCCTGAATCAATGATAGATTTTTTTTTCACGTGGAATTTTTTTTTTTTTGACAATTTTAAGATCAAGAGGCAGGAAGTGGAGATCAGTTTATATTTAAATTCCTCAGAATGAGAGAATTTTAACAGCCTTGGCACTCCAGAGGTGGTCCAGGCTCACTAATTTAAGCGCTGATTTATTGGACCTGGAGTGTAAGGGGTTAATATGCACTTTTTGCAGTGCGAAATTTCTATTAATTTCTTTATTGATTGCGATTTAATTTTTCGAAGTTTGTCGATGCCAAACTTATTATTTTAATTAATTCGATAATTAGCGGAGGAAATTCATAAAATTACAGGCCCGAAAACAGAAAATTCGTAATTTCGCTATTGCACTTTTTTAAAATCTCAATTTTGGGGATAAAAGAAATTATTTTACCAACATTTCCCAAGGTTTTAGCAAAAATCCAGGGGATTTCGAATACCCTCTATTTTTATGCCTTCCATGGGTTAGAATCATAAACTCCCCATTTAAATTCCAGAAACAGAAAATTCTTAATTTCGCTATTACATTTTTCAAAATCTCATTTTTGGGAATATAAAAATTATTTTACCAACATTTCCCAAGGTTCTAGCAAAAATCCAGGGGATTTCGAATACCCTCTATTTTTTTACTTCCCAAGGGTTGGAATCATAAACTCCTCATTTAAATTTGAGAAACAGAAAATTCGTAATTTCGCTATTGCAATTTTTTAAAATCTCAATTTTGGGGATAAAAGAAATTATTCCAACAGCATTTCAACTCCAATTGGAGATAATTTGAAAAAAGTATTTAACACCCCAGTGACTCTAACTCCCTTTTTCCCGAAACACGTGAAAACTGCGCATTTTGCACCGCTGGATGAATTTATGATGGCGGCGATAAGCGAAATTCTGCAAGAACAGCATCGAAATCATTCGATGTGACCCACGGCTAATTTTAGCCAGTGAGAATTTTCGTTGTAATCGTAATAGGAAAACATTAAATATAACACGTGTAAAATTTAAAGATAGTACAAGTAGTGGTAATGTTTCAGCTCGAAGAGTCGTGATAAGCAATGAAGTAAGTGTATCTGTGTAAGGGAGATACGTTGTGGGCTCTTTCTCTTCACCAAGTGTCATTGAATGCGGGTTAAGATTGTATAAACTTACTGTTGTGCTTGCTCTTGTGTTTCATAGCTGACGACGATACTTTGAGTATTAGGATCCCTCGAGGAAACTTTTTCTACGTTCTGTACTTGTCCATAAGTCGCAAAGGCTAATTCAATGTCCTCGAGTCTAGCGTATGCTGGCAAATTGCTCACCAGTATTTTAGCTCCGGCACCACCACTGTGAATCAAAACACACCATGGAAAATTAGTACAAAGTTCACACTCCATGCGTTCTACAGCTAATTCTATTTATTTTATGGGACACCAAGATACATGGGGGTTGTGCCATCACTTTTTGTCCCATTTCCGGTGAAAATTACAACCATCGGAATTTTCCAAAAACGTTTATTTAGAAAATATGATTTTTCATTTATTTTATGGGACATCAAGATACTATGGGGTTTTGCTATTTTGGGGTTGTGGGACCTTTTTGTTTCATTTCCGGTGAAAATTAGAACCATCGGAATTTTCCAAAAACGTTTATTTAGAAAATATGATTTTTCATTTATTTTATGGGACATCAAGATACTATGGGGTTTTGCTATTTTGGGGTTGTGGGACGTTTTAGTTTCATTTCCGGTGAAAATTAGAAGCATCGGAACTTTCCAAAAACGTATGTTTAGAAAATATGATATTTTATTTATTTTATGGGACATCAAGATACCATGGGGTTGTGGTACAATTTTTGTCTCATTTCCGGCTAAAATTGGAACCATGGAAATTTACCAGAAATATTTATTTCCAAAATAAGACTCTTATTTAATAAATAAACTCTAAAAATCTCCTGTTTCATAAAATTGAGTTAATTGCCACGAGTGCGCGGAAAACTAATTATAAATATTTCATTTTCTGCATGAAAATGCACATGCCACACCATTTTGATGCTCCAACAATCAATTAGAAGACCCCGATGCAGGAACTCAACTTTTGTTGATTATGGGGCTTGATTAAATTTGTTATTCTGTTTCGCAAAACAGATTAATTTACTTCAAAAAAGTATATTGTTGCATTGGCATTGTTTCAAAAGGCAGCCGTGAGGCGACCCTTTAACAAAATAATTCGCTTCGCAGCGAACTTTGAATAAAATTCGCTCTTTCCTAAATCATGGGAAAAATGAATTTTCAGGTATGGGTATGTTTTTTCTTTTTTTGACGAATTCACTTTGGGAGTAAATAAAATTTTCGTATAATTTTTTATTTTCTAATTTAGTTGGATTTTTTCTTTTAATTTAGTTCGGATGAAGCAAAACATGATTTTGACGTAGAAAAAAAACTTGAAAGCAAGTTTAAAAAAATGCAAAAATAACAAATAATATTTTTAGCGAAATTCTAGTTGAGTTTTCTTAGTTTGCTGGTATTAGAAATCAGAAAATTTATGTGATTCAATTGGAAAATATTAATATGCCGTTTTTTGAATATATTTTTAAGAAAGTGAATATTAATATTTTTCAAAGTAATCATATATAAATTTTGTTTTATTTAAAAATTCTTAAAATCTAATATTTTTCAATTTGTTGAAATTATCGAATATGATTAAATTGAAAAATATTAAAATTCAGTTTTTTAAAAATATATTGAAAAAACTGAATTTTAATATTTTTCAATTTAATCGTATTCAATAAATTCAACAAATTGAAAAATATTAGATTTTATAAATTTTTCTATTAAATTAAAATTTCCCTGGTAAATTATCGATAAAAAAAAGTTTCAAAAAAGTACCTTTGAGGATAATAAAAGAAAAAATGTAAAAACAGCATAAATTGGTAAAACATAAAAAATTGTAATTGTAAAAAAAAAATCAATGGCCGGCTATTGAGGAAAGGTGAGTAACCAGGAGTTTATTACAGCAAAAGGAGAGAGGAGCTGGGGCTGCTTTTATTCGGATATTTTCGGCGGGATATGCCGATACGGTGGGTAGATGTGGGTGTATGCATGTGGAGGAACATTGTCGGATCTCTTTTTCTCCTTTTTTGGCAACCCTTGTTTTATCAGACGAGAAGCCGAGCGAGCCGCCGTTACCAACCCCATCTTTTGCAGGTTTTAGATTGCACGCACGTGTAAACTCTAGCATGACTTTGTGCATCTTTAAATAACGGAATTGCAAGTTTGTCAACTGTGTATAAGGGGTTAAAATGAACAATGGATTACTTCCGTAAAAGAGCTTTTGATGTTATGTACCTGAGACTCTGTATACGTATACGCGGTACTTTCTTTGCCGCATCTTCACAATATAGGTACAATAAGAGACACACACGACGCATCTCTCGGTACCGAAGCTACAAAAATCTTACGTCAACATAAACAATTGCGAGAAATGAGGAATTCTCGTTACTTGTCGTAATTTTTCTTGCAGTTCTCAAGGGGTTGCCCAATTTTTTGGTTGGATTTTAAATTTTCGTTTCAATAATTTGAAATGCAACTAAAATTTCGAAAAATTTGATTTTTAGCATTTTTAGGCGCGAAACAAAATTCTAAAAATTTCATTTTTAAAGTGAATCACTGGAAGAGTCAAAACATTTTTGAAATGGCAAGATCCGAAAAATTTGATTTTTAAGATTAGCGATTTTGAAACAATTTCAAACAATTTTCGAAACAGCGAAATTTTGAAAATTACATTTTTTGGATAAGTGGTTTTGTAACAATTTCAAAAAAAATTCGAAATGGCGAGATCCTGCAAATTAAATTTTTTGGGTAAATGGTTTTGGAACAATTTCAAAAAATTTTCTAAACGACGAAATCCCAAAAATTAGATTTTTAGGTACGACAAAAAATCTGAAAAATTTGATTTTTGGGGTAAATGATTTTGGAACAATTTCATAATTCCAGCAAACCCTGGCAAAAACGGCGAATCCCCTATCTCGGGTGATTTACCTCAGCAATTTTCGAAATTCTAAAAGAAACAACGAAGTATTGAAAATTCGGGATTTTTCAGCATTATGTCTTTTTCGTACGAAAAAATTGCGGCATTTGAGAATCCGAAAATTTTCGGCGACTCTCTGCGGGAAGTAAAAGTTGAACCACTTTTATATCGGTATATTGATTCAAGGACTGTAGGGATACCGTGTGAATTGAATGTATATGTCTATATTGTTATCGCAATGTAAGAAAAACGTGGTATTTACGTTACTCTACAGCAGATTAGGGTGTTTACGTAAATAATATTAACAGAAGCCAGGTAACGCCTGGGGACACACCATAGGCGGTCATTAACAATCATGTTTATATATATATCGTGTGTGTGTATTTGGAATGGTAGAGTTGGTGCAAAAAAGAAAAGAATAAATGGAAAACACACTCCGGAAAAGATATGGTGGAATACTTTTGGAAAAGATACACAAAAGTTGGAATTCATGAAGATGTTGAGCTGAAAAATGCGTCTGGTCTGTTGGTTGTAAATTAGGTAGACACGCAGCAATACTTTGACAAGACATTGAAAAAGCTACCGCGAAACGCGAATGGAAAGGCATGAATGGAAGAAAAACTTAGTTGCAGCAAATGGAAAAGTTATTATCCAGCGAGTTCTTATTTAAATTCTATCAGACTCCTTTTACGGCATCCATATCTTTTTGTTATCGTGCTTTGTGGTATTTTATAATATTTAATCATAACGTTATCTGCAACTAGTAAACCGTACCACAAATATTTCCAAAGCACACACGGCTTACGTTGGGTTTGTTTTATGGCGTGACGGCTCGACTCCCTATAATATTGAAACTAAAAAGTCTCACCAATCAGATAAAAAGCCATAAGCGATTCAATTTGTGAGTCAACCTTTGGAGGATACTCTTTTTTTTTGTTTATCGAGTTTTTTTAATACCGGTGAAAGAGATTTCCATTTGAAAAAAACCCAGAAATTTCGGAAAATTTTCGAAACAGCGAAATCCTAAAATATTTGGATTTTAAAAATCCTGAAAATTTGCTTTTTAGGGTAAATGATTTTGGAACAATTGCAAAAAATTGAAACGACGAAATCCTAAAAATGAGATTTTTAGAATTTTTAGGCGCGAAAAAAAATCTTAAAAACTTGTTTTTGCACAAAAAAATTCTAAAAATTTGATTCTTAGGGTGAGGAAATTTTGAACAATTTCAAAAAATTGTCGAAACTTCAAATTCCCAAAAATTTGATGTTTAGGATTTTTGGGTGCAAACAAAAATTATGATATTATTATTACTTGTTAAGTGTTGTATTAAAAATACTTAAGAGAGAGGACATTTTGGAAATTTTTAAATTTCATTTTTATTTTTTCTTTCGTCTCCATGATACCGCAAAACCATATTTAAATATTTCTGCAGATACCAGTAAAAAAAAGACAAGGGAAACCATTACTGATATGGATCGGGGACATATTCAATAAGTTCTTAGAATTTCTATAACAAATATTAAAAACTAACTTATCGCAGAGGCTACATCGACAATATTAGACTCTAATAAAAAAAAATATGACAAACAACAAACTTTATTCGGTAAAATTTGTTGGGCAGAGAAATAAAATTCGCCCATGTTGGTTTTTAATAAGTAAATATTTGTAACTCCAAAATTCCATCGAGTTTTTGTCCCGTCTCGCCATCTAACCTCGCGACTTTCAATTAAATTCCGAATTACTCGCCTTTCTTCGGGAAGTGTAACAACTTCCATAACGATTCAAACGAGTTACGGTTAGAAACATCATCTTGCATATTTTGCATTATCGTTGAAAACAACTCCTCCTCTTAATGACTTTATTTTTCTCGGGTGCAACTCGTTTTTATCGACACTTAATTTTTTTTTTTTCGGAATAGTAACGACGAAGGCAATGGTATGCAACCGGAAGAAACTTCAATAGTCAACTTACTCAAAAAATTTTTCGAAAATTTTCGGCAAGACCCTCGCGACTGTCTTCCTCTTCTTTCCTTATTTGCAAATTATTTTATTTCGAAACCCAAATATTTTTTGTTCCATAAAAATGTACAAATCCGTGTTACTAATACGTTCGAAAAAGTATTAAAATGAATCTACGCATTCGAAAGCGAACTATATATATTCCCAATACATATACAATAACGTAAGAAATAAAGAAGATAATTAATTAATAATACAGCATTTTTCAGTTTGAAAAGAAAACGCGAAATTCAATTGGAAAAGAAAAAAATAAAAAGGAAAACTCCGAGTCACTGAAATGCACTAAACGTTCGTCATAATTTAGCCCCCTACATGTAAACACACACTCTCGTACTATTTAACGTGTTGACTCCGTTACAAGAAAGCGTAGCATTGAAACCACGTGTCGGTAAAGTCTTTTTCGATAAAACTTCCTCGCCGACTCGACTCCGGACTTCTTTATACAATTGGTATTTTTGTATTTAACAGTCGGAGGCGATTTCCCCGATGGGAGATAACGAAACCTCAGGCGAGGAAGGAACGTCTCTTTGGTGGGAAAAAAGCTGACATGAAATAATACAATTTGGAATGTGCAAAATAGAAAACGAAGGAACTACGTAATAATTACACACATGAAATTCCATACGAACTACCTCACGTCTCACCGCTTACTGAACTATGAAAGAGATAGCGAGTTTAAGCGTGGCAGCACTATCGCCCGCCTTTATATATCAAAGTATGTATATTTTTTGCGAGTGTGTGTCGCTTCACGTGCTTTGACGCTTATGTATTTACAACACGGCTATATTAGTACAGGAAAAGGCGACATTGCAAAAATCCACAGTACCGGATGAATGTTTCTTTCTTTTTCCACCTCTCTCTCTCACTCTCTCTCGCTCTCTCTCGCTCTCTTTCTTTCTCTCTTTCTTTCCTTCTGTTTTTATTACCTTTGAAATGAAAAAGCAACTGAAGAAATTCAAAAAGTGCATCATTTTCAAAGACGGTACACCTGTTCCATTTTACAAATGGCACTGTTTGCTACAAAAATGACTCGGCTCAAAAAACAAATATTATTTACGCCACGTTAAATTAAATAAAAATAAGGAAAATGGAAAAACAAAAAGAAATTGAATTTCAAATTTATCTTTTTAATAATTAACGATAATATCGCAAATATTTGCATTTTTATATTTTTATATTGAAGTCCAATTTGTATTTAACATTTATTATTATTATTATTATTATTATTATTATTATTATTATCATCATCATCATCATCATCATCATCATCATCATAAATCAGGATTTTTTTGGTTTTTATCGATCCCAACAAATTTTGAATCTGGAAAAAACAATTTTAGAAAAAAAAAATTTTTTTTAATTTCTTTTTGTAAAATACTTTATATAGAAATTTTTATTTTACCATACTTTTGATATGTGTCAAATTTTTTGATACATAAATATAATCAACAAATTCATTTTTATCGAGTTTTCCTTCAGTTTCTTCATCCGATCTAGTGTTTTTTTTTAGTTAAATTTGGAATTACTCGGTTACTCGAGTACCGGTGGCTTGAGTTACAAGAGGAAATTCATGATTTCCTAAAGCTCTAAAAATAATCCGACTTGAAGTTTGGAGTAACTTATTTTTAGATTTTTCCAAAATCCATAGTGACTGATTTTAAATGGAAACTCCGGCTCCTTTAAAAATTGCACGTGTCTCCGGAGACATATCGACGTTAGTCCTCGTTTGTCGTGCAGTTACGAAAATTATTGAAATTATTTGCAGTCCCAATTCACGCAGTGTTGGGTTGCCGTCCAAAATGTGGTTGAACGCGAACCGATTTAATGCAATTTATGGGAATGACATTTTTGTTGCACCTTCGGATTAAAACAACTGCAGTTGTAACTTAGCTTCCGCAATTGAAGCAACCAATAAATTACAGTCTTATCTTTCTAAAAATTGCTAGCTCGTTTGGTAATTTGTGAAATATCTTCATAATTACGGTAATTAAGCGTGGGTATAATTATCCGCTTACCATAAATTAGTACAATGTCGACTATTTCCAGTTACTAATTATAATTTACATTCAATTACTAATAATAATCTACGTTCAATTATTTATAATATAATATAATTTCATTTTTAAAATTTATTTTCTTAGAAATAATATAATTAAAAAAAATATATATATATATATATATACTTTCTTTAATTTAATACAAGTAATTTGGAAATTCGAAAAAAGGGGTAAAATAATGGTACGAGAAGAAAAAGAAATCGAAAGACTCGAAATTTTGACCTATCGCGACCCCCTAAGCGCCATATTTCGACGCCGTAGCTCCTGGCCCCGCGAGTGAGCGTTGCAAATGTGAAATTTGCCGGAATTCGTTCTGGCGCAATTTCTTCGAAATCAACACGACTGTTATAAGCTGCAGCCGCAAAGCGAACGCGCGATACGAAATTTCAAAGAAAATTCGAGACCCACGAAAAAAAGACCTGGGCGTCCCTCCTATGTGCATCGCTACGGTAGCAGCAGCTGTTAAAGCAGCTGCCACGTGGCTGGCAGACACTTACGATTGTCCGGACGATTCAAAATTTCATACTGAATTCCTTCTTTCCCTACTCCACCTATTCTTTTTCCACAAAACTTCGGATATATTTCGTTATTAATTTCAAAGAAAACACAGTCACGCTGGATTACGCCCTTTCAGTGCCAACCAACGCTTCCCAAAACATTGCATCGATAACGCGCAACTCTTTTTTCACAGTTCCCCAAAAATTCGTGCAAAAAAAAACCGTGTATAAAAAAAATTAATTTTCTATAGAAAAATATTTTTTCCTTAAATATTTTTTTTAAATAATTATTTTTTAATTAAGAAATATTTTTTTAAAAATATTTTTCTATTTAATTGAATTATTTACACCACAAGCGCTTGTTTATTAAATTTTTTAAAAGTAATTATTATACGGCGCAAATAATTTAACCACCATAAAAAGTACAGTTCCCAAAAAATTCGTGTAAATGGAAATTTTAAAATCCTAAAGATATACGTTCCTGCAAAAAAAAGTAATAATAAATTAGAAGTTCACGATTTCTTCGAAAATCGCGAGCCAACTTTCTCGTAGATTTATACGAAATCTTACCCAAGAGTGTACAACCGTAAAAAAAACACGTGTTTTTTGAGAAATCTGGCAAAAGAAGCGAAAGTCACTTCCGGCCAATGCGGGTCTATTGTTGGCATTTTTCGCGGCATGATTAATGGGATTTCTTATTTAATTAAAATCGGTTACGTAAAAATACCTTTGGGAGGATCATTTCGCTGATGCATTAAAAAGTAATTAAAAGATTTGCAAAAATAATATACATAAGTATATAATATAATAATATTAATTACATTGTATCAATTTGACTTCCGAAAAAAATTTCCTTTCGTAGCAACAATTATATTAACGTGGAATCGAATTATTATATTTGTGAAATATTATTTGTTTACCCGATACTCTCGAAAATATTTTTATCGCGGTTAAATGTTTAAATAATAAAAAAAAATAAAATTGCAACTCGCATGAATGGGAATAATTTCGAATCAGGCAACATAAATTTGCATGATATTAATTTTGAGATGCAGAAAAAAAAGCTGGATATTTAACATAGAGATTTTGGATAATTTATATGCAAAGTATCTGAATTATGTAGAAATTGTTTTTTTTTGCAAGAGAAGCCGAGTTGGAGATATTGCATTTTTATGCACTTATTGCGTCATCGTTATAATAAATAGGAACAGGTGGATGCCATAAATTCAAAGTTGTGTCGTTTTGGACATTTTTGACGTTAGTTGGCCCGGCAAATTGGAGTCAAAGTCCCCGTACTTTCTGCCACGTATAGTACAAGCCAATTATACCCACGGAAACGGGATTAGCAATTAACCCTTCAATAAAGTTGGCAAGTCTCTCCACGTATTATTGAAACTCCTTTCAGTTATATATTATTATAACTTTATTTATTGTTATATCATCATCAAACGGAATGGAATTACGGAACAATTGGATTGCGAGGATAAATTCAAAGGCAGGATGGAAAAGCAAAGGGTCCCTCCTGCTTCTTTATCTTCCTTTCTTATCAAAACATAGAGATCAAATTATAAATAGACGCTCAAAATTATAACGCAACGCTCTAATTATAACTTATGGTTTCAACCTCCCGTTACGATACCCATAAATGTTGCGATACGTTGTAATCAACAATTGTTTTGTCAATTTTCAAAATTCTTCGGTTACAATTGTTTATTTATTTATTTATTTATTTATGCGTTGGGACAGGTCCCTTAAAGCGCGATATGCAATTCAGAATGAATAACAAATGTATTATTTGATGAAACAAAAAATAGAAAAAATGAGTTAAATTAAAAATTAATCATATCCGTCAACATAAGGAACAGAATACAGGATCTTAAATCAATTCCTAGAATTTTATCCAAATAAATACGCAATATTATATAAAATATAAATAACTGAGGGTTCAATGACGTAATTATACATTACAGAGGATTTTAAATCATAAAGTTAATATATGATCGGTTTTCATCATTGAAAAAGAAAATTCGAACATTATTAGTTGAAGATAATCACTGTAATTGGCATCATTAACTAATTGTCAACAGTTTATTTATATTTTTATTACAAAAAATTTTACTGAAGAGGTACCGCAATATTGGATCGAAACGTATAAACATACACAGCATTATAATCCGGCCGAGCATAAAGACAAAGGATAATAAAGGACTTTCATCAAATATCGACCAACAAAGAATAACAAATTATTTAAAAATTAATCTTAAAAATGCATGAAAAATAAAGTGACAATATAACGTTTTTAGTGATTCTTGTAAAAAATATTTAAAAATCTAGATTGGCAATTTACAAAATTAATTATGGCCCCTGATACCTCGCAATCAAGAAATGTTGAATTCTGAAAAAATAGAATTTCGAAAAAAAAAAAAAAAAAAAATAGTGGGATTTCAAAATTCCAAGATTACTGATTATTAAATTAAATTAAAAAATTGCAAAAAGCCAAGTTTTGTAAATTGTCATAACATGAAGAATTTCGAATTTCCAAATTTTCATTTCGAAACGTTTTTATTTCCATCTTTGTCCCTATACTCGGTACTCGGCCACTCCTGTTTCCCCATTCAAACAATTTTTCTCAAGACCAACCTCCTCGAAAACCACCAAAAATCCCCTAAAATCTCACTCCCGCATTAAAAAAAACTACCGTATGAAAACATATGAGATTAATTAAGCATAGAGAAAAAAAAATTTCACATTAATATCCCTCTGCCATGCTTTTCATGGAAAGGAACATTTGAACATTCAACCACGCTAGGTGTGTGTGTGTGTGCGCGCGCGCGCGCGTGTGTGTGTACACATACACTCGTATACCCCATAGATATATACGTAACTACCTACTATGTAACTGTTTGAGGGATGAAAATGGAAAAACTGAACTTGAATGCATGGTGAACGACCCTAGATAGGATTGCATTGAAAGCGAAAGTTGTGGGGTAGAAAAGAGAGAGAGAGAGGGAGAGAGAGAGGATAGGAGAAAAGCGGGAGGAATTTTGTTAGCAAAGGAGGAAGAAAGAGAGGGTCGATGATGGAAGGTCTAAGCTCTTTGGCGCTGTTCGCGTCGTCGCTCTAACGCCGTTGGATTTTGCGTACAAGGATAGAAATGGAGGGAACACTGGAAACGGAGAAAGAGAAGGAAGCAGAATAGGGGATGTAAGAGGGTTGGAATGAAAGTTGTAGGTGGTGGCACGGAGAGGTAAGAGGGGCGCCACGCGCTTAGAGAGGGTCGTTCATCCTCGGGTCAAGGTTACCCCTCTGAGAAGTATCGCCCTTGCTCGCTTCTTGGCTATACGCCTCGTGCTATTTGCTCTGTGAGCTTTATCGCAGCCTTTCTTATCGATCGAAACTCGAAGATCTCCATTTTCGCAGTTTTCTCTCGAGTCGAGTCTCCCGCCAACTGATTTCTCGCCGATGCATCATTATTATTGGCCTCTTACGCGCGTCTCCTCGGACCCTGAGTTGGCGCGCAGCCTAAAAACTGCGGTTACCGGGCTCCTTTTCGTTCGATAGCTCGAAAAATCGAAAGAGGAAAGACCGAAATAATAGCGCGGGGATCGCACGTGATTAGGAAATTAAGAAGAACCTCTGTTCAATGAAAGGGAGAAGCAAAGCAACACCGCATGGGTTGTATTGGAACCTCACCCTCGAGCGACGTATTGCCAAGCGATACTTCTGCTCGCTTCCCCTTCGTTCTATAGAGGTTCTCCGCGCGGTCCTCGAAAGCGCAACACCCCGGCCGAATTTTCGATCGAGTTTCGCAGGATTAGAAGCCGGGTAAGACGGTTCCGAGGTTTTCTGTAGCGTGTACTCGGCACTATATATATATTTTATTTTCTTAAATTTCATAATTTTTGCTCAGAAAAATTACATTGTTGATTTTTGTGTTTAATAGAAAATTATTAAATTCTGAGACACGCCTAGTGCAATAATTTGCAACGGCAAAAATTGGACAGTGGAAATATTAATAATTTTTGAAACATTATTAGCTGCTTAGAAAAATTACAATGTTGATTTTTTGAATAAAAAATACATGAAATTTTGAGTCGCGCGAAATGCAATAATAGATTTGCAACAATTTGCAGCAGCAAAAATTGGAAAGTGAAAATATTGATAATTTTTGAAACACTATTACCCGCTTAGAAAAATTACATGGTTGATTTTTTGAATTAAAAAAAAAATGAAATTTTGAGTCGCGCGAAATGCAATAATACATTTGCAGCAATTTGCAACAGCAAAAATTACCATGTATAAGTTTTTGTACGTTGTAGCATCTCGCTAGAGTTTTTATAAAAAGCCTCTGAATTTGTATAAATTTCAAATTCATATTTTGTGACGCACTAAGGTGGGCGTCCCTCTTCCGAGTATATTAGTAGCCCAAATACTCGATAGAAGTGTCTTCGGTAACATTTACTGGCATTATAAAACGCCTTAAAATCGTATTTCAGAGACTTTTTTTTCGTGGTATAAAAATAGTGACTTTTCGGAAAAATGGAAAAATTAAATTCTGCAGTTCCTTCAACCCGTTACTTCTGTCTGTAAAATATTTGACACGTAGTAACTTCGAAATCTACACGGAAAGAAATTTTTATGAAAAATTACCGTGCTTGTCACTACAATGTAGGTGCGAACGACTGTTCCTTGCAAATTTTATTAAGAATGCCTATGAAAATTAATTTCTTATTTTTAATTTTTAAAATGTGTTTAAGAATTTATGTTAAACAGCACGGTAAAATCAGCATAACAAAGTAATTGTAAGATTCAATTATGGAATAATCAACTATCTGACCGTAATAAAGTAATTTACTTACTTTAAAATTTTTAAAAGCTTACAATTAATTTTTACCGTGCTGTTTCAGTTAATTTTAGTGCCAAGCGGCGCGATCGCGCTTCTTCTGTTCCATGTCCAAAAATGCTAGATTCTTGAAACAACAAATGAAAAGAGCGCTATTGCGTCGCTTGGAAATTTTTTATTTGGAAACAAAAAAAGACCTCTGGCATAAAAAGGTTAAATATCTCTTAAGTAATTAATTATCTTACAATCTTTATATTCACCTATATGCAATTATCCGTACACAACTGTCTTTTCGTTGTATAAATGCAAAGTTTGTTAAAATTAATATTTTATTTATTCCTTAACAAATTTATTTTTTGTCAATTAAAATAGATGTGTAGTTTAATTTGAAATTTATTTTTTTGTACGAAAAAAATTGGCGTCGAGTATAACAAATTATATAGTAAAGTGTAAGAACTATTATAGTAACGGCACGGTAAAATTTCTCAGACGGTATACTTAATTTTGTCAGGATAGCAGAGATAATTCTGTTCAATGATTGAACAAATTTTCTTTTTCCATAAAATAACAAATGAGGCTATAAACTGTACTTTTGATTTAGTTTGAAAGTTGCACCACGATTGCTGTGCTGCACAACAATTTTTCTGTGAAAATCCTCATAAAAATTAAGATTTTTTTCTTTCCGTGTACGTAATTTATATAATTTAAGAGGAAAGAAACAAAATTAGCGAGTCAATCCTCGGAAAAATAAAACAAATAAAAAACAGTATTTTCGATTCCCTGGTGGATTAAAACATTGTCGGAAGCGCATAAATTAAACACTTTCCGGTGCCAAACGAGCCGAGTGGTACCGAAAATGAGCTATTAAAAATAATGCAGGGGGTTAATGGGGATTCACGATCGTACGCAGCAGTTGCAGCAATTCCCAAAATCTCTCTACTAATTTTGCCAAAACGATATTTGCAAATTTTTATATTTGCGTTATTTCTCATCGAATAAAAAATTAATTTTACTGACAAAAATAATTTTTTTTATTTTACAAATTCTCTGCAGCTGAAGCTTGTAAACTTTAACAGTGAAAATACAGGGTAGGAACAAAATTAATCATGGTGCATCTGCTTTTCGAAATTTCGATACTCGGAGAATCCCATAACACCTGGTTTTCTACCTTTTGGTGGGTGGCTAGTTTTGAGCAGTTTCTTTTTTGCCGATAAACAATAATTGACAATATTTGTCCCAAGGGTAACAACCGTGTGGGGACATTTTCGGGCCATCAAAGGTGTTCCAGTGATTTTCAATTTTTTGGAGCTGACCCTCTTCCGGTTAATTTTCAAGAGAAATGGCACCATCGACGGCAAGATGGCGGGTACAAACTTGATTTGGGTGAAATATCGAAAAATTTGAGTAAACGCGGCAACTATATTTTCTTCCAACTGTAGAAAGTGTGAAATGTTCGAATCCTAAAGTAGTGGTTTATCTTCTAGAAGCTGTATAGGTGTAGTAGGCAAAAGGTAGGCATATACAGCGGGATTTTAGCAAACAGTCACAATAGGCCAGTATGTACTTTTGAAATTCGATGCCTGGAGTTTCAAGGTCTATGGTTTATACCTCCTAAGGACCCAAGATAGAAAAAGAATAGCCCTTTTTTTTTCTTTTTCTCTTTCTCATTTTCTCTCAATCTTAATGCCTATATCTACCAATCTCTTTCTTTCTCTCCGGCTTTTACGTCGCTTACCTGCTCGCTATCCAATACAATATATCCTCAGGTAATAAGCCAATTGTACCATTGAGGAATAAGATTTAACATTTACTTTGGTAAAAGTAATAATTATATATTCTTATTGGACTGTTGTTTTTAGTCTTCCTCCGATGTAATAAATAACGTTTTACACATTTCACTACCCCCGAAAATGGAGTTAAAATTAAAGTTTCAAAATCGGGGTTGGACAAGTCATTTCTAGGGGTAATTTTTCCCGTAGAGTCGATTCTCAAGATCAAATTTGATGAAATCCCAGTGGAAACTGGTAAAAAAATATGTTTTTTGAGGATAAATCGTGTTTCCCGTTGAAAATCTGGAATTTTGGCAATGAAAATGGATTCCTCGAAAAAAAATACATCGGATATGGGTCTCCCGAAAGTTAAAAAAAAGTTCTGAAAAGTCGATTTTTTGAGTATACCTTCCCCGTCCCCGAAAATGGGGTAAAAAATAAATAATCAAAAATGGATTTGGGAAAACAGTGAAAATGGTACATTGTATTAGTTAAATAATATTTCAAGCTCTTAGAGTGGCTTCTTGGTGTTGACAATGGGGGGATGAAGAATAATTTCGTTTGCAAAGCAAACGAAAACAATGTCGGCTCGGAAGGTTTGCCAATTTCTTTCACGGGGTAAACGGAAAATTTGCATTTGTTCAGAATGCGATGTATGTTAAAGCTCTGGTAAGGTGTTTTTCAAATACCGCGTAAGGAATTGTGTCTTTAACGCTCTGCAACCTTCGGCTTTTCGTTTCATATCCGAATGGAAAATTCGATGGCAAAAAAAAAAGGAAATATTTATTTCAAAAGCTGGAACTTCTTTCAACAAAAAAATAATAATAATAAAAATGAGCTCGAAACGACAAATAATAAAATTATTACACGCTTGTTGCTGAATTAATATTATTTTTTTCCTGTGTAATTACCATGGCTCACATTGGTAAAAAATAAAAAATGTTGAAAATTTCAATGTATGGGTTATTAGACCTGAAAGTTGAAGAGGGTTGTAGGAAAAACGGTTGAGGGAACAGTAGCTCAGTTTATACATCTATAATAGATCCGGAGGACAGGGTAAACTAGAAAAAAAGGGATATTTCGAGGGGTAAATTCCACCATATTGCTGCAACTGCTGCAGTTTTGGGAGGAAACGTTCAGGTTCTAGTGCCTTTTAGTTCCCAGTACCCTTAAATCTTTTCTTTTCTTCGAATTCGTTTTCCTCTGCGTCACTTTGCAACGAAAAAAAAGAGCGTTGCAATTTACGAATCCCATAGAAATTGTTGCAAAATTTCATTTTCCACATAATTAGAATTAATCCAATTAAGCCAATAAATAAAATAAATAAATTGCCATCGTGAAGTTGAATAACCCGAAGTTGCAACAAAGAAACCAATATCACCCGTATGATTAATGAAAATAGTTCCATTATTGATCGATTTCGACTGAAAAGCGTAATACTTCTAATTTTCGAAGTACATATGTATGGGGTTTTTGTGGCATTAGAAAATTCCACCCAGCAGATGTCGTTTCTTATGGTAGGGTCTATTCCATTAATATACGTAACACTTTCCAGAGAGAGGGGGGTTCTAATGCATTGTTGCCATGGGGTTTGTATATATATGCACATGGGGGATAAAAGGGGATGTAGGAAAAGCATGCCCCGTAAAAATGGCTGAGCGCTTTCTGCGCTATGGTTGCGAGATTTCACCTTAACTCTCTAAAGAATATTTTTGGTGTTTAGATTTTCGTCGGAAAAAAGAATTTTCTTTATTTAACAATTTTCAGATTTTATTTCAAAATTTAATAGTACCATTGTCCCATAATAATAGTAGCAAATGGTTATGGGAAAAATTATGGGACTTTGGTAGCACTATTTTTGATTGTTGTAAAATTGACGTTGAAAATTGAAATTAAAAAAATTGTAAATAAATTTTGGTTTACCTTAACTTTAATAATTCTATTAACCCATTGACTGCTAAAGGCGTATATATACGCTTCAACAAGTCCATCAATATATACGAAAGGCATAAAATTACGCCCTCTGCAATTTTTTGTTTCTAAAACTTTTTACTGTGTTACCAATTGATTCAACATGGAATTTATCGCCCTGTGTAACATAACATAACAACCGACTATCGGTAATTGTTAGGGTTACTTGAAATTATTATTTTTTTTAAACTCTAAGATTGGTAAATCATTTAAATCTCACTCACTCACTCACTCACATGCAAATAACGCGCTGTCCATATTGTGTTGGATTCCTCCTAGAGCGCGCCGCAGTCAAAGAGTTAATTTAGTAATAATTATATTATAATAATAATCTCGATGTTTTTTGTAGAAATTATATTGAATTTTAATTAAGGAACGAAATTGTAGGGAAGAAATTGGTGCAGATTATTGTTAAACTTACAACCAAAGCTAATTTTGGAAATTACCCATAAAATAAATTTTTCTTCACTTACCGAAACGAGTTCGTGTTATTTTTTTATGGGGGACCATCGATTCAATTTCGAGTAAAAGGATTTTGATCGTGTCTTACCTGAAACAGAGAAAATGTTGAATATATTAAATTACGAAATGTGATAAAAATGTATTACATAATTCCGGCAGTTAAAAAAAAATTGATTTTGTAAAATTAATTTTAAAATTAATTCTGTTTTTTATTGGTCCAAAACAGTTCATTCTCGCAAATGTTCCTCAATCCTATTCAATCATCGACGGAACAACAAACTTTAGCTCACGACGATTCTTCGTCCAATAAAACGCTCGAGTTGAATTTTTTCGCGCGAAATGAAATTTAATTAAAACAAAGAAAAAGTGAAGGCAATTAATTGATCGACATTTTGCTCAACGTAAAGTGTATTCATTTCGTCCTATTCGACCCTTACTCGAATACCAATTTTTGGCATTACAATTATGCATTTATGACAATCAAGAGCAGGTATAGATGCACATTGCACATTGAGTCAGCCCGTACTTTAGCGCGTCAATACTTCTACTTTTCGCTAATGTGCATATACTCCTTCCTAATAAGATCGCTGAAAGAATTAACGGCGAACAGAACCACCGATCGATTTGGCGAGACTATAAAGGTTTCTCCTAAATGCAAAGGGAGTTGGATGTTTAAGAATTTAATGGACGGATTGGCTATATTCGATGCAATGTTTATGCAATACAATTCCTTTTCTGAAACGATAGCCAGGTAGTACTCGAAAAAAAATGCACATTTCTGCATGCCAGCATCCACCACAGTCCACTCCTTATCCATTATTGCGCAAATTTGTATCCGTGGAAAATTGCGATTGCAATTGCAATACTTGGTCCGTGGGAATTCCGTAAAATGACCATTTTGCATTAAAATTACAATTGCAATACTTGGTCCGCGGGGATTCCATAAAATGACCATCTTGCATTAAAATTGCAATTGCAATACTTGGTCCGCGGGAATTCCATAAAATAATCACTTCGAATTAAAATTGCAATTGCAATACTTGGTTCGTGGGATTCCCATAAGATGACCATTTTGGGTTGAAACTGCAATTGCAATACTTGGTCCGTGGGAATTCCATAAAATGACCATTTTGCATTGAAATTGCAATACTTGGTCCGTCGGAATTCCATAAAATGGCCATTTTCTGCATTAAAATTGCAATTGCAATACTTGGGCCGGTAGACTTGGAACCCTTGGAGGCACCAAAGCCAATTTATCTATGTCCCTGCAATTTGGCGTCGAGGATTTAGGAGCCGGGGCTTCGAACTTCGGAGTTTCGGGCCGTGAATTTTCATCTGCCCTATTGTTGCACTATCCATTGCGGGGGTGCTTTGTGCATAGGGTGAAGTTTCCTAGGAAATTTCCTATTGGGGAGCCTTACGGGGGCGTGGTTTGATGCTGGCACTTTTATTGCGCCAGCAGCTTTGATTTTTCCCGCTAGGTCGCGTACCGAACCCTCTAGGCTTCCCTTCCTGAAAACAGGGCACGATGCAGGCCAATCTCATTGGTTGAATCTAGGATAATAAAGGCTTTTCTATTCGATCCAACTGGGGAGAGTGATTTATGCCGTGCCATGCTTCTTTATTGGAAAAATGGCACGTGAAATCTGTGGGTATCTTTTATATGTAATGTATATTTTTCCCGATTTTATAAACATATACACAATTTTGTCCTATTCGCGGCCGTGTGAAATAGTCAGTGATTCTAATTTCAGATTGATTCGAAATTGAAAGTATGTCCGAAAATTTTACTTTAGGACTAATTTTTTGGCACTTTCGGGAGACCCATATCTGATGTATTTTTTTCCGAGAAATCCACCTTCACTGTCAAAATTCCCGAAATCCACCAGGAAATATGATTTTTCCTCAAAAAAACCTACTTTTTTTATCATCTTCCACTAGGATTTCAATAAATTTGACCTTTGGAATGGATTCCATGGGAAAAATTCTCCCTAGAAATGACTTGGTGTTGACCCATTGTCAACACCAAGAAGCCACTCTAAGAGCTTGAAATATTATTTAACTAATACAATGTACCATTTTCACTGTTTTCCCAAATCCATTTTTGATTATTTATTTTTTACCCCATTTTCGGGGACGGGGAAGGTATACTCAAAAAATCGACTTTTCAGAACATTTTTTTTTAACTTTCAGGAGACCCATATCCGATGTATTTTTTCTTCCGAGGAATCTATTTTCATTGTTAAAATTCCAGATTTTCAACGGGAAACACGATTTATCCTCAAAAAACATATTTTTTTACCAGTTTCCACTGGGATTTCATCAAATTTGATCTTGAGAATCGACTCTACGGGAAAAATTACCCCTAGAAATGACTTGTCCAACCCCGATTTTGAAACTTTAATTTTTACCCCATTTTTGGGGGAAAGGTCAACCCCATTTTTGAGCGGATTCCTAACAAGAAAATGGAGCAAAAAAGAGAAGAATCAAATTAAATTGTACTGACTATGACTTCAAAATTTCAGCTACGCGATGAAACGCTTGAAAATGTATTGAGAAAAATCACTGAAATTTTGAGTTACGCGAATTTCGTGTAACGAACGAAGGTTTCGTTGGCAAAGTGTTAAATAATTGTATCTAAACTGCAACATTTTCATCTGACAAATAAACAGTTTTGTGGGAGTTTCAAGATAAATTGAAAGATTGCAGGTCGGTTCTAAGTAACGGACATGCGGAACACAGGTAAACGGTGGTATACCTACACAAATACCAATCCTCACGACAAACACACAAAAACCAATCCACGTAGGTGCATACACGATGCGTATGTGTTTATTGAACCACATATGCACGGGTATTCGCGTTTATACACACATACATATACACTTGGGAATGCATGCAAGAAGCAGATACATCGTATAGGGAACACAACACAGTGGATAGCATAGTAACAAACTGTTCCATGGTTGAAAGACTTGACTCTATTTTATATGTGTGTGTGTAGAGCAAGGCCTACTTCCAGGAAACTCATGGGTCTGCGGTCAAATTATTTATGGCGATGCGAAATTAAGAGTTTCGCTCCGTTTGAGGAGCGCCGATCGACGAGCGACGCCGATTTACGTCCTTGACTCCAACCAAAACGATTCTTCTGACATCACAAGTAGTGGAAGAAGAAAACTATCGAGAGAATTTATTTGGGCTCTTAGGATTCGACAAAGGAACGAGCAATTACGGTTTTTCCCGGCTTTCGTCGCTGGAAATGAAGGTCTGGGAAATTTTGTCCAAGTCTCGCACGCCCAGACTCGGTCGCATCCCGATTCGAAGCCTTTCGCAAGTGAAATTGAAATTTTAATGAAGTAACTCAACGTCACCGACAAAATTATGCATTTATAAAAATTTAATAATTTTTTTTTTCTGGAAATTTTGGATACCAGTTTGTCGCGAATCTGGACCTTTCTTTGGAGGAGCCAGTTGGTGGCAAGTTCGTAGCCGATTTTGTCCCGGAACGCGTTCGAAAGAAAATTGATTAAGACTCGGATGGAAGCGTTTGATAAATGGACGAGTTGAATGGCGGAGGAGACTCGGATGCGCAGCCATTGTGATTCGAAGTGAGAAAATTGGGATTTAAAATAATCGCGAAAGGAAGATTGAATGCGATGGACAATCTCAAAGATCGGACTCGAGAGTCGGATGGAAGATGCAAAGTCAATGAGAGCGAGCCCGGGAGCAATCAAAATGGATGATGAGCATTCGAAGCTCCCGGATGAAAAGTGAAATTATTCATGAGATACTATTCGGAGACATTATGACCGAGAGGCAGGCTTGGGAATTGGAACCGAGGAATGTCACCAAGGATGGAATTGAAATGGAAGATAAAAAAAAGGCAATTACAATCTTTTGGAGCCAATGCTGGCCCACAATAAATGCAATTCCAAAGGTTTTTAGTTAATTCTTCGGGACAAAAAAATTGAAATAAAAAAAAAAGGCGATTACAATCTTTTCGAGCCAATTCTGGCCCACAATAAATTCAATTCCAAATTTACTTAATTCTTCGGGGAAACAAAATTGAAATGAGATTTAAAAAAAGGCGATTGCAATCTTTTGGAGCCAATACTGGCCCACAATAAATTCAGTTCCAAATTTAGTTAATTCTTCGGGGGGAACAAATCGAAATGAGAAATAAAAAAAAGGCGATTACAATCTTTTGGGGCCAATACTGGCCCACAATAAATTCAATTTTAAATTAAGTTACTATTGGGGGGAAAAAAATTGAAATGAGAATTTTAAAAAAGGCGATTACAATCTTTGGAGCCAATACTGGCCTACAATAAATTTAATTCCAAATTTAGTTGATTCTTCGGGGGAAAAAAAAATTGAAATGAAAAATAAAAAAAAGGCGATTACAAACTTTTGGAGCCAACACTGGCCCACAATAAATTCAGTTCCAAATTTAGTTAATTCTTCGGGGGAAAAAAATTGAAATGAAAATTTCAAAAAAAGGCAATTGCAATCTTTTGGGGCCAATTCTGGCCGACAATAAATTCAATTCCAAATTTAGTTAATCCTTCGGGGGGAAAAAATTGAAACCTTGAAAAACAGGAATCCGTCAATTGAAATAAAGCCTCGTGAATGTTTGAAGGGTGCTTGGTCACGAAAATCGCGAAATCTCGAAATCTTGTCCCGCTTTCGATCGTTGCATCGCAAAGTGAATAATTAGTGCGTAAAAAAACGACGTGACACGAAATCGCGGTACATCTGCACGAGATATTTGCGGTATCGTGTAACGTTAGACGCGAAAAAGGAACGTTTATGATCTACCCTAATCTGGAGAAAGCGATATTGTCGTCACACGCAATAGAACTGCAAGGAAAAAACGAAAGAAATTGTCGTGTAAAATTTCCTGTCGAGCAGAATCAAAGGCGTGTGCTCTCTTCACCCACGTACCTTCTCGAAAGTATTGATTACTTTCAGCCTCTGGAAAGGAATGGATGCGAAAAGGAAGGCAGAGGAGAAGACAGACAAAGAGAAAGAAAGGGATGGAACGAAACAGTTGTAGAAGCATGGAATAAATATGAAGAAAAGAAGCTTTGTTGTCATTTATGTGTAATCATTTACAATGTCTATGGCCTTCGTGAAAATCCAGTGGAATAAGACAAGGGACGGCCCATTCCTAGGTTTTTTTTTCGCCAGTATTTATAATTACTTACATAAACTCCTGGGGGAAAGTGCCCAGGAGTTTGTCACCTGTCATCTTTTGAGAATTTGAAAGCACCACACAAGTACTTCGCGTCAATTGTCCGTGGGCTTCTTGAAACGGAAGGGATTCGGACCTTGGCGTACTTGCCAGGGTTTTTATATTTATAAACTAATGGAAACACCGGCGGTAGCTCGCGAACCAAGGGGCGACTTTCCATTATTTTTAGGCTTTTTTTTCCCGCGAACGCAGATGCCATCGAGACGAAAGTTTATCGTACACCCGATATACACGGACACGGTGTTTCTGCCTGTTTTGTGTCGTGACGAAATTTATATAACAATTTATAACAATTGCGATTCCTTCTGAGGGGAAAGCAACTCGCGATAATTAAATGCGAAAACGTTATTACGTAAAACGAGTCGTTACTTTTTTTTTTGGTAAATCAAATTCTGTTATAATAATTCGAATTTTCTGTTCGCGGCAGCTAAGGTTTTCTTGGTTTTCAAATTTCAAGGGATTTCCATCCAAATTATTGGGGAAAAAAAAAGTCTTTTGAATTTCAGGAGAATAATAGGGCATCAATTGGGAAATTTTCGAAATTTCTGCAATTTTGCACTTTCGCATGCGTAGCAAATTATTATTATTATTATTATATTTTTGTTATTATTATTATTGGTAATTTTTATCCCGCAATGGAAAAAAATGTATCACCAAAAAAGTATTTATTTTTTGGTGATACATTTATTTTTATCAAATTGCTAATGGCGTTTTTTTTTTGCATTTGTACACGATTTTTTTAAAATTAGTTTTGACGAATAACAAAGCATCGCCCTGTAAAAAATACGGAAAATTAGCCGCAAATGTATCCTCGAAATTTCTAAAATATCATTTTTCGAATAAAAAAATGCAAAAACCGATCACCCTAAAATTCGAATCGATTTTTCTTCATCAATAGTTAAATTTATTATTCGAGTGTTCGTTATTCGATTTTTTTTTCTAACAGTTTCCACTATCGCTTCTTTTTTACCGGATATTGCAGACGCAAATTTGTTAATGAAAATATTCGAAAAATCGTCGAAAAGTTTGGTCGAAACGAGTCCGCAAGATAAATGGGAATTTTTTGGAAAAGAAAAATGGCCGAACAACTGTTGATTTAAAACAGTGAATTTGTCCTTGATCCATAGAGGTTCACTAACATCTGCTAGGAATTAAGTTCTAAGAAGGCGAGGCTTTGGAGAGTAGTATTTCGGCGTTCACGGTGACGGTATAGTGGAACGCCAACCGTTTTCTAATGTTAATATTCAGGTACAGACTGACGCTCTATCCGCCATTCTATACCTGTCCTTCTAACCACTGGGGTATTCTAGTCGTTAGAAAGTACGTTAAAGGTACGAACAAGAAAAGAAATCTTGATCGGTAATTTTTTTTTTCTCACATCCTCTTTCGGTGAATGCATCAAACATTTTGAAAAATGGTGTATATCTATTTTCAGGATTGTTATAATTGCAATCTTCCGTTATTTGAAATTCAAAGATTTGTCAAAATATCTTTTCAAACTGAAATTTTCTTTCTTATCAATTTATTTTTTTTCTTCTTCGATAAATTAATTTTAAATGTCTCATAGATAAAAGTATATTAACTTTAAAATATTTTGTACCATGATTCTTTATTTTCATTGATTTTTTTATTCCTTGTAAAAGAAGATATGATTGAAAAAATCTAAGAAAAATAAAAAATCGTGATATAATATATTTTAAAATTAATATCATTTTTTTCTATGAGACATTTAAAATTAACTTATCGAAGAAGAAAAGAAATCTTGATCGGTAATTTTTTTTTCTCACATTCTCTTTCGGTGAATGCATCAAACATTTTCAAAAATGGTGTATATCTATTTTTGGGATTGTGATAATTGCAATTTTCCGTTATTGGAAATTCAAGGGTTTGTCAAAATATCTTTTCAAATCGAAATTTTCTTTCTTATCAATTTATTTCTTTCTTCTTCTTCGATAAATTAATTTTAAATGTCCCATAGATAAAAGTATATAGATTTTAAAATATTTTAAACCATGATTCTTTATTTTCCTTGACTTTTTTTATTCGCAATAAAACAAGAACGAGTAAAAGAAGTCCAAGAAAATTAAAGAATCGTGAAAAAATTAATTTATAAGAAAGCAAATTTCACATTCAAAAAATATTTTTGCAAACGGAAAATTACAATGATAACAATCCCGAAAATAGATATCGATGAATTAAAAATTAAACAAAATATATTGACGATATATCGCGCATGTGGAGTACCCATTTTTTGAGAATTTTGCTGCAAAGAGATTCAATTCTGGGGATATTGCGGGTAAACTTTTTTTTTTAAAAAAGGCGCCATTAGGCTCGTTCTAGAAGCATTCAAAAATTTAGCCACATTGTAAATGTGACTCTTAATTTTATGATGTGGCTGCTGAGGTCTAGAATGTTCCTCTGACGAAGTTATAGAGAAGAATTTTAATCGAGTCTTGTTTAAGTAAGATTAGATGTCCCTGAAATGTAGAATGGCTCTCTATTGATGTGACACATTTTTTTTTCTTTTTCGAATGATTGTCTTCAAAGAGATACGGATGAACACAGTCAAATAATTACACTGGTGTTGCTGATTTTCAGAGAAAATTTTCTTTGAGGTCTTCGCCCTCGCGAGAGCTCTTCTAAACTGGCGTCATGGAAATAAATGTCCTCGGCTCGCCCTGGGCCATTTATTTCTGACACCATTTTGTTGTTCGCCGTTGCCTAAAATCTGCACTTTCGCGAAAACGCGGTAAGAAGGAACAAATTTCGTTTTGGAACCGAAAAGAGTCATGCAAAAATGGCATTTTGTGGATTTTTTTATCTCCAATTGGTCGTTTTTGAAAATCTGGTGAATTTTTCTGGTAAGAAATAGAAATATTCTCCGAGTTTCAGTGAAATCCATTAAATTTATATCACGAAATTAATTGGCTAAAAAAGAAAGCCCGAGGTACACGCATGTCTGCGTTGCCCGCAAAGATATTATAAAGGAAATCGAGAAGGTAATGAAATGTGTACGTAAATATATACTTTACGTTTGAATTACATTCATTTAGGAAAAACACCAAACAAGCACGTGGCAAAATGAACGAACGAACGAACGAACATACGAATAAACGAACAACTCTCCTCGCTACAGTCTAGACAAGTCTGACATTCGAGACAATGTCGTTTGGAGATTATGAAATTTAATTAAAATATTCTAAAGACTCTGCAACTCAACTATTCCTTCTCTAATCATTTTTATCTTAATAACAATTCAAACACGATATTAAGAAAATGAAAAAAAAGAACAAATCTTTTGAACTTCACGTAACCGCTTTTACCTTATAATTTTTTAACTACTTGTTATTGCGTCTCTCGACTGACAATTAAACGTTTGAAATTATTTTCTAATTTCACAAAAAATATTAGTAAATTAAATAATTGTCTATTTATTAATATATAAATAATAGAATTTTATTCAACCCCGATATGTAAAAAAAAATTAATTTCAATTTCTATTTTATAAAAATATTTCGACGAATTCAATAAAATTCCAATTATTCGAAAACTTACGATAAATTTCAAGAATTACAGTTGAAATCCACTGGAAAATTCTCATACTCCACTTTCGGGGGAAAAACAAAAGTTAAGTTTCAATTAAATGCATAACTCAGAAAAAGGATCCGTAAAATTGCCGTTCATTTTTGGTACCAGATGTGAATCCTGGGTTCCTCCAATCCCAAGAAAAGTTCTTAACCGGGATTCTCGTGGCCTCGCATCGGTATTTTGGGTTTGGTTGCTAAAGAAAAGCAATATCTGCAATATCTCATGGCTAGAAAGCGTCGCCTTCCATGCGGAGGTGTCATGGGATCGATTTTCGATGCTAACTTCAATGGAAATTTTCCTCTTGGATAAATCTTTTTAAGTGCTTCTATCCGATCGGACTTTCCTTAATGGCACGAAACCGTTAATGATGTCCAGGGGTAGCATATCCTGGGACAATTTTGATGCAAAAGGCAGCATGAAAACCACCACATTATTATTAATACCGGGTACGTGCAATTTTGAATTACAAAGTTGCACCGAACCAGTTTTCGATTCGACTACAATGTAAGGCTGACGATGTTCCCTAAGGCTGAGTTCGTAGCAAAGCGGATTCGAACAAAGCCATGTAAAGTGGTGGGAAGAGACAAATTTTGTCCGGGGATCAAACGAAAGCATTCTTGGTTTGTCCCCGAGAATAGAAATAGTCGAGAGTCAACAATGTGTTCCAATTTGACGTTAAAAAAGGGAACCGTTTTTTTTTAATAATTCGATATAAATCAGAGAGGCGGTGTCGTGTCCTTTGCGTTCCGTAAAATGGCATCCCACAATTTTCAACAATTTTCTGGGAATTTTATTTATGCATTTTTGCGACACCTCAATTTCATCGACGCATTAAATGCCCTTTTTGGGTCCCCAGGTTCACGTAAAATCTATCAAATTACCTTTTTAATAATTTTGGATTCCGTAAAATCGCATCCCACAATTGTCAACAATTTTCTGGGGTGCATCGCGTCCTAAAAGAATTTTATTTATGCATTTTCGCGACACCTCAATTTCATCGACGCATTAAATGCCCTTTTTGGGTCTCCAGATTCACGTAAAATCTATCAAATTACCTTTTTAATAATTTTGGATTCCGTAAAATCGCATCCCACAATTTTCAACAATTTTCTGGTGTGCATCGCGTCCTAAAAGAATTTCATTTATGCATTTTCGCGACACCTCAATTCAATCGACGCATTAAATGTCCTTTTTGGGTCCCCCAGATTCACGGAAAATCTATCAAATTACCTTTTTAATAATTTTGGATTCCGTAAAATGGCATCCCATAATTTTCAACAATTTTCTGCGGTGCATCCGCGTCATAAAAGAATTTTATTTATGCACTATCGCGACACCTCAATTAAATCAAGGCATTTTTAGGCGGCCAGTTTCAAGGAAGGTCTTTCAATTTGCCCGCAGTCAGCTCCTTTAACGACGTCGTCGGGCATAAAATTGCCCGCTTACTTTCTTCAAAGCAGGTAATAATCTGATTACAAATGTAAGAGCTGCTCCTAATGCTCCCATTTGAGCCGACTCGTCGCCCGATGGGAGGTTGGTGCATTTCGCTGTTTATGAGTCTGCAGCTAACAATAGTACACCGCTGCATGCAGGCGACAGACAGCATTCGGTCTGCGGTAATTCTTACAACGAATGATAATTATTTCGAGGACGTATTGGAAAACGAAATATTTCCACGCCCGTGGCGGAAAACAAATGCGAGTGGAGGCTGCGCTGACATTGAGAGGGAAAAGAAAAGAAAATGTATCGTTTAAACTCTTTCCTAGCGTCTCGCCATTCTCGTGTGGCGGAAAATCTTCTTTTCTCGCTCGCCCTTGTACCTCTACGAAGGAGAGAGAAAGAGAAAGAAGCTGGGGGATGCCCAATTATTTTTATAACGTTTCCTAGTGATTTTCCTAGTGAATACAAAATTTTATATTTCACGTGAAAACAAAAATATGGTAATTTTCCTTACTCCAAAGACGCTCAAGTTGAAGCAAAACTAGGCTGGGGCGTCTCAGACCCCAGCCGAGCTAATTTCAGATCCATTTATAATTTAAAAGGAATCGTCCAAATCTTAGATTCGATTCTAAAGTGGCACGGAACGATTTTCAACGCCTTCGCAGAGTCGACTCATGAATTATTAAAATTTAATTTTAAAAAAATTGCAACAAATGCGCTGGCATGAAAATACAACTTTTAAATATGAAGTTCAGGGTACAATCTTTTACGACGTTCATTAGAAAAAAGCGTCTACCCCCATACAACCATGGGGGAAAGCGGGACCAGACCAGACACCTCGGGAAAGGATGTTTACGGGGAAAAACAGAATTGTTTATAATCGCGGACTGTAATAAAATACGAACGTGTTCCTAAAATACCTAGATTCTCACACAGCTAATTTTCCTAGTAATTTATTCCGGCCCGGTGTTGGCCCGGACTGGACTAACGGGCCCGCAGTTAATTGGGAGCTCATTAGCCTCGACTCATCGTCGATAAATGGTTACCCATAAGTTCTTCCTTGAGCTTCCCCAACTGGCGGGGCGGAATGGGGTGGATTCATGGGGAAAACGCGCAACTGCAATTTTATTCGCGGTAATTGCATTAACGCCGAGGATTTTCTCAGCATTCTTGAGGTCACACTCTTGTTGCTATTTTCTTTGGAAAATAATTAGTGCAAAATAAATTTTTTATCCGGAGGGAGACTGCCCAATTTTTCCAGTGAAGTCGAACTGGAAATAATGGAAATCGAAATTGCCCGTATTTGGCACCGTGTTTCTCTGGTTCTATCACGGTAGACATTTTTTTTATGGAGCTATGGTACCTACAAAGTAGAAATATTTATCCGAATAGATCATACAATCGCTCGCGAACAAGATGGTCATTGAGGCGAAGGCCAAGGAAGACTGGCCAACTTTTAGTCAACTCGTGACAAAAAGTCTCTGCTTGTGTGGCTTCTATTTTTCACATTCCATTCTATCTTCTTTGCTAGTGGCCAGAGTTAGTAGTTAAACTAATTGGTGCTCTTGTATGTACATGTACCCTGAGTTTTGGCCCGTCTGTGCCATTTTTTCTTAGAATCCCAGATTAACTTTTGCCATTCTTTCATTGTTGTTGAAAATATGATTGAACATTTTAGAGGGAGGTCAAGGAACCGACTTTTGCCATACTTGGGCCTTCAAAGGATATTCCAAAAGTGTAAAAAAAGTTCCAAAAAAATCAATAAAATATTTTGAAACTTGTTTGAAACAATAAAATACGATTTTGAGAATTTACAGGCATTGCTCCGTTTTGAATATAATTACAAGGGCTCCTTTGGATTTTTTTTGTAAATTGAGAAGGATCCCAACGTTGTAGGATTTTTCGAACCTTCTCACGTTTTCTAAAAAGGAATTTTTGCATCATTAAAGTTCTATATTCAGGTAAGATCTTTCCGCCTAGAGATTTAGAGTTGAATGGTATTATGTCACGATAACTATATACTGTGAGATAAGACCATAAAGCTCTCTGGTACCGATAGACAAGATTCTGCTGCTGGTATAGTTTCTGAATCCATGTGTTGACCTGAACACATACTTTTCTTAGAAATCGACCGAGGCGGTTTCACCAAAAGCCGAAAACCGCGAATGAGAGGATTCTCTTTACCTGCTTTTACATGTATACATATATATTTAGGAATCTTGGTAAAAAAAAAGAAAAAGAGGAAATCCAAGTTTAAGAATCACGGCATCTTAATTTTGAGCTTTCGCACATAATTCATTTTTAAACAGAATATTTGCAATGCGAGAAAATGAGAGGGAGCTGGTTTGCAACTTCACGCGGCAAAAAATCATTTATAAAAATAATAAAAATTCATCCCTGGCGAGAACTAGTGAATTTGCACACAAAAGTAGGGAATGGTACAAGAAAGTGTCTAAAAATGAAAAAAAAAATTAGTCCCCAAAAATAATAAACCACCTCTGTCCCATAATAATGGTAGCGAATGAAAAAGCAATCGAAGTTTGCTAATTTCTCCAACATTTGATTTGTCGCAAAACTAAATCACCCAAGTTTGGGGACGAACGCAAATTTGCCGTTTCTGCTGGGGATCAAATTCGAACCACCCAGAACCGGTCCCGGACTCGCTCGACCTGCACAAATATGATGGAACAAAATTTTTTCCTAACCGAAAAATTTGTTAATTAAAAAAAAAATTAATTCTGGAATTAAATTCTGGTTTGAAACTTTAACCTCGACAGTGTCCGAAAAAACCCTGGACTTTGCCGTTTTTTCCGTCCACGGTTGATATGCCATTTTGCCATTAGAAATGCAATACGCGAAACGTGCCGAATATTTGGGAAATTTCCAAGAATATTTTTCAATGTATTAGTAATAACAATAACAACAACAATAACAATAACAACGTCAACGGCAATAATGACAATGGGAGCCTATACGAGGATGCATCGATCGTGCAAAACAGAAGAAGAAGCATGAGAAACGTCCTCTTCTCTTACATGCAACGTGTGACGCATCGAAAAGTGAATCACTCGAATTGGTCCCAAATAAACAACAATTTTCGGCACTGCTATACTTCTTCAATGAACGTGGGTTTCATCTGCTACTGCCAAGCCGCAATAACGACCACCTCAATAAATAAATATCGTATGGAGCGATAAAATGTAGCAACGTGTACCACATTTTTCACTTAAACAAAATTATCAAATTACATGAAATAATTTACAAAATAAAAATTACATTAAATAATGTATTTTTGCACTTGCGAGTATCAATCACCCTTTGTTCATAGTCACAATTATTTCTATCACCATTTTCATCAATGAAAGTGGGAAAAAAGGAACCGTCGAATTTTTATAATTTGTTTTCTAAATAAAAAATAGTTTATGCAATTCGATATACAAAAAATTTCAAGAAATTGGATAATTTTAGAAAAATTATCTGTAAAATAATAAACCCAGGCGTTTACCTACTATAAAACTATAATTAAAATCTTTCTAAAAAAAATAATCACTAGTTTGTAAAAAATAAAAAATAATAAATTATCTAGAATATTAATGGGCATTTATAAAAAAAATCCTGGCAATTAACTTATAACGAGAATTTCTGTTTTACATTTTGGAAATTGCCTTAATATTCTTTTTTATTTTCTTAAACCATTTTTCGAATTTCTTTTCTCCACGTCCTAGTAACGTACTTGGGATAACTTAATTCTGGGGTAAAATTCTTTCTCCAAAATGATTAATAGTTCTGTAATTTTTCAATGACTACCAAATTACGAGTGATTACCAAAACTTTTTTTTTATCTTATCACAGAAACTAACAAGGCCAAGAGAACTATTTTCCACCTAAATTCCTGACACGAGATGATAAGAAAATTAGTTAACATCATGAGCACCCTTCTCATCTTATAAAAAATAGAAAATTTGAAATTCTGAAAATTTTGGTACCCGACCAATTTCAAATGTAAACTTCCTTGCTGGAATGTGGCCATTTGGAATGTTCAAAAAATTCACAGAAATTTTCGAAATTCTTCAGATTTTCCTTTCAAAGTGTTCGCTACTTTTTTTTTGTAAATACAAGTATCTAAGGGGTACCATAAAATTTATGGCATCGCTTTCTCTGTTTGCGAAGCAATTTTTTCTCCCGCCTTGGTAAAACTTCGGGCTGTAACTGAATAGCATTTTCGAGGTTATTAGTATGGAGGAGTTTTCAGGTAACCTTTGAAACCGGACTCACTATTACACGGCCCAGCGTTCTCCTTTTTTCTATTTTACACAATACCACTTTCGTACCAATTTTCTACACGAGGTGTAACTTAAACCTTGTTCAATCAATTCTGATGCAAATTTTACTGCACAGGCCGAATCGCGTGTATTTAGATACATTTTATTGACCCATGCTTGAGAATCGCATCAATTTCTTGTAATATATTTTTCGATACTTTAAATTAATGGTATGTCAAATAATGGCGGCGAACAGAGAATTTTCATTTATTTTTCCTCGTATTTTATAAAATAGTACAAGGAAGAGCCTGATGACATTATCGCTATTCATCGATTATAAATCACAGGAATCTGAAGATATCTTCTCTAAGTAAACACAATTTTGAAAAGTTGGATGGAAAAAAAATTGTAAATTTATTAAAAAAAAATAATTTAATAGTAAAAAAATGGTAGTTATCGATATAAATTTTTATAGACCAAATAATAATAATTTATATTAAATATTTTACCTACAATTATAACATCGCCAAAAAAATTATTTTACAACAATCCTTTAATAATAAATATAATTTTATGTATATTAATATAGGCCAATTCTTCCTTTTTTTTGCAAAATCAGGATTTTGGTGACATTTACCTTCACCTGAATTATTAATACATTTTTTAATCTTCACAAATTTTTCTAAGGGACTTCCATTTGTTCCTTTTTTGTAGTTTTGAGTTAAATTTGAAGAGTCTTAACTCTCGCCCGAATTAGGCCTGCTTAGGCCCAACTAGTCCCTTGCTTGGGCCTCTTAGGCACTGGGTAGTTGCCGTACCTTCAATTTTCCTAACTTTTGTTACAAGAAGTGGAAGGCATATGTAAAATTAGTGTTTCTCGGTACCTCAATAAATTGAAAGATTGTGTTTCACAAAATTGTACTTTCGGTGCAGGAAATTTCATCTACACAAAAATGCCGTTCTATTTTTCTGATAGTACAAGCCTCTTGAATGAGATACGTAATACCGAGGTTGATAAGATAGGGTACCGGTTAAAAAAAGACTTCTGAATATCTTTATCTCCAAACCTTTAAATTTTATGGAGAAATTCCGCATAACGCTATCTTTTTCCAACGTAAAAAAAGTCACAACTCTCGGAACACGGATTCTTGCGAAAGGAAATTCCAAATTACCCATACGAGAATTCTCCAAAGTCGATTTTTTCCGACTCTCGATAAATCCGGGCCCAACTTTGGGGCCTGAATTTTGGTATTTAAAATTTCCCAAGATTTTCCTTCGTTTCGAGACTCGACTTTTTATCGGAATTAAACGACAATCAAATTCGAGTCTCGAAATTCCGCTTTGGACTTTCCATGGAGTTTTGCGCTTCCTAACGGCACCATTAGGTCCTCGAAATTTTCATTCACGATCGCCGCTGCCGAGCTACGGATTTTTACCTGTGTCTGGGGTCTTAGAAACTTTCCTAACCAGGTGCAAAAAGGAAAAAGGAACGCGTAGCCGTATTCCTACCTTGCCCAAAATGTTGCAAGCAACGTGGGAGCAAGGGAACAGCAAATTATGAGCTCCTACATTCGTTGCGCCAAAAGTAACTAGGGGGAGTTGCCGGAGGGGAGAAAATTACTAGAGCGTTATTATTTTTCTTCGGATAAAAATAATTACTTGTGTTATATAATAGAATATTATAATAAAAATAATTTCTTGTGTTATATAATATAGTATAATATTCGAATAAAAATCATTTCCGAGTGAAATTATTCATATTCGAATAAAAATAATTACACTCTGGTTTTATTCGGATAAAAATAATTACAAATATATGAGATTCCCGTAAAAGAAAAAACCATAAATTCCTATACGAGACCGTGAACACAAGAAAAAACATAAATTAGAAAACAAGAATTTGTTGCATAAATTATTGAAAAAAAAAACAAAAAAAGATGAAAAATAAAAAAGGTAAAATCATACCTTGGGCCTTCTCCATTCTTTTCTTCGATCTCGAGCCGTTCCATTTCCTTCTGCAGAATACCGCCTTCAGCAAATTTATCCAAAGACATGATGTTCGAATTTCTTTACGTTCCTTCACGAGCAATAGTTTCTTTTCAATATTATTATATATATACAAAGGAAAAAGAACTGGACTTCCCTCTTCAATTAAGCACTGTTCAAATATAATAATATATTTCTATGGAGACTGTATCTATCTATATATATATATATATAAATACCTATATATATAGAAGTATAAATCTCTCGATTAAATAATCCTTTGATTACTCCTTACTCTTTAAAAAAATACGATCTTCAACTCTCGTTTAAAAACTCTTTTTTCTTCTTCTTCTTAAAAGAAAAGCTTGGTTGGTTAACCGTTTTGAGGTAGATTTTAAACAACTGGCACTGACACACTAGATGACTTCCTCCTTCCCCTATTTTTCTCTCGCTCTTCCCTTTCTCCCTCTTTCTTCCCTTCTCCCGTCAACAATAACGGAGCAATAAATAGACGTAAGAAGTACGAGAAAACTAATTAACGGAAGAGGAAAAAAAACAAAAAAAAAAAACAAAAAAAGTTCAGGACCAAATATGTAGTAAAAGGTAGGTAAGGTAGTTTGCTAGGTACGCAACAAAATACGACACAACGTTATTATAGGCTACGCTTCTTCTTCAGACGTAGCGTCTTCTCTATCTCTCTCTCTTTCTTTTTCTTTCTTTCTGTCTCCGTCTCTTCTTTTTTCCCTTTTTCCTTCTTCCCTCTATCTGTCCTTTCTCTTGGCTTCCGTTTTCCTACGAGCGCGTGTCTTCTTCTTCTCTTCTTCTTATATGGACGACTCTACGACGGCGGCGACGAAGGCGACGACGACGATCTACGACGACAATGCCTCGACTCGAGAAAAATCTCTCCGTTTGCTTAAAATCCGCTCCCGTCCACGGGATAAGGAAAACTCGAGTGACCACGCGTGGAAAAAATGCACTGGCTCTTGGATTTCGACGAGAGGGAGACAGAGAGAGGTAGTTTGTTAATTAAATGGCACCGTTATGTAAGCGACACACCGCCAGCACTTGATTTAAAAGTCTGAAAAAATTAATGGCGCGGAGTTTTACGCAATCGATGGATCGATCGTCGAATTTTCGCTGCTCCTCTTCTTCCTCTTCTTCTTCTTCTTCTTCTGTTGCCCTCGTGAACGGTACAACACTTCACTCTTCGGCACGCATTTGCCCCGTTGCTCTTCTTCTCGGTCGCCAGAGGAAGGTAAGGCAACAATTCGAGCGAGGAATTTCCAAATTTGCCGCACCAAGGCAATGCAAGCGCTCTGTTCGATCGATAATCGAAAACGACACACGTGGATCACAAATTTAGCGCGTGACGACGACCGTTGCACCGGTATCCTCTCGCGAAGAAGTTGCCGAAACTCCGGAAACCTCGGTGGTGAATTTTCTTGCCCGAAAATGGAGAATTTCTTTTCGAGATGGATCGAAGAAGCACGTAATTGTCGCGATCTCCGTGGTTGTGGTTGTTGTTGTTGTTGTTGGCGATGTTATTTCTCGCAGTTGTTGTTGTCTTCATGTACTTCGGTGGTGGTCAGTTGGAATAACAATGTTTACCCGTAGCGCGCGATCGTTCGAAGACGTAGAAAAAAAAATGATGTAAAAGAAGAAACAATAACTGAGTAAAAGAGGTTCACCGAAAAGGTTTGAATTTTGATAGACGAAATAAAATGGAACGGAAATAAGCGCGGGTATTTTTGGTAGTAGCGACAGCACACCCAGTAAATATCCTTGAAAAATCGTGTTTTTTTTTCGTTTTTGGAAAAATAAAAAAAAATAAGTAACGTGCTGGTGCGCTGGCGGCGGCGGCTTTATGTTAGCCAAGGGATATCTAACGAGAAAACGCGGTGGGTACACTGATATTTTCATAATCGTGCAAGAGCGCGCTCGACCTAGGCCGCGCCCAAAATTTCCCCTTCTACCATGGCCCAATTCTCTTTCCCTTACCCTCCCTATACAAAATTTTAACCCTCGCGCGCGTCCTTTACCCGAATCTCCTCTATCCCTCCCTCTTCTTCCGTTGTTTTCCAGCTCTCTTGGGCTCTTGTTTCCTTCTCGCTCCTTCTCTCTCTTTCTCTCCTCTCTCCTTCTCTTTCCCTCGCTCTTCTACTCTCCGGTACTCTCCTCATTCCTGGCTTTCAGCTACTCTCTTAGTAAAATCTTTAGCTTTGGGGATACATGCGGGTGTTCGTGGGGCGAAGAGAGGGGATTGGTTGGCTTAAAAAAGAGAACCATTCCGGAAACGCGCACGTCATCCGCCACGGGACAAAACTATGATGATGATGATGAAGGAGAAGAAGAAGAAAGAAAGCCATCTGGTGGATGCCGGTAGGTACTGGATAGAAATTCTAACTCCAAACTGTGTGTTCCCCTCTCCTTTTTTTTTACCATTTTATCTATCTCTATCTTTTTCTCCTTTTCCTGTCTCTCTTCTTTACCCTCTTATTCGAAGGTCAACTCCCCCACCATTTTTAACGCTCCCTCCTTATTCCTACTTTAACGTCACTATGGGGGCAAAGGAAATTCGTGACACGTTACCGCCAAAACTAGCCGATAAATGACGAAGCCCCTTTACAATCAATGATTCCTATACACGTATTTTTATTTCTTTTTATATGTATATTTTTTTCCAGTATATAAATACGACACGTTGCGTGGGAGGTGCGTAATACGGATTTGAAATCGCTTTTCCAATGTTTTTCTCTCTCGTTGTCTTTCCGCTCCTACATTATCCCTTCGTTTTATTTATCAGAAGGTTCTGCGCGCAGAGCGTGAGCTTCATTCAACGCGAATACAAGTTTGGCGGTGGCTCGACGGCATGACGATGTTAGAACTAATACAACGCCAGCTTAGACCAATGCGCAGCTATAATTTCGTACGCGCCATTGCTGTATTAGGAAGAAAAGAGTCTATAATACAACGACGGTTGCGTAACCGGAAATTGATGGAATTTCGGCTAAGAATGAAACGAGAATTCGTAGGATTGCTACGATTCTTTTATTTTTTTCTATTTAACATTATTCGCCTGCAAAATAATAATCGTATTTTTTTCAAAATAATGCCCGGTGTCAATTTTTTACTACAAAGCATGGGAAAAAATTGGAAAAGCAATTTTATCATCATATAGAACTCTTAGGTTGCTCGGAAATGAAATTCCATCGAGGTGAATCATAAGTTCCTGCGAGGTTTTTTTTATGAAACTTCATTTTTCACCGAAAATGATAACACATCAATCAATAAGATATTCTCCCTCGTTGCTCTCGCAACCATGCGGTAGAAAAATTCCCGGAGAGAGCCTCGAAAATAACATTACGTTCAAACAAATTATTTCCGTCCCAAATTTTTCTATTTTTTGAAAATGCCAGACTTTTTTTTGATAAAATTTTTTTCCTTTCTAACAACTTTCAAAATCTTATTATTTTTTTTGTCGGGGAAGAAAATTTCACATTTTATTTCTACGCTCGGAACTTCGCAAACTCGGCGTCTAACCTTTGGGCGCAAATGTTCTATTTTCTAGGGAACCATCTCCATTGTTTTCCCTCGTTCCCAAAACAAAATGTACGCTCCCTTGACGCTTTCCCACAAGAACGGATGGTGTCGGAAACCAAAGGAAAACGCTTGAAAGTTTGCTGCCGGCTATTATTTCGAAAATGATGGGGAGATTAATACCGGAAATTTCATGAGCCGAGTTTTCCCTGAAATTCAAGCTCCATCCGAAATCGAGCCTATCGATTTTAGGACTAAAATGAGTGAAACGTAAGAGCTTCGTTTCACGCGTACCCTGGCCGCAAAGATGGCGCGGATGTTCCAAAACAATTTTTTTTTAAATCTATTACTACTATTTTTTTTATCCATCATTTTTAAATGTAATTTCGTAATAGGACAAAAGAAAAAAATGCATTTTCTGTCGAAAATTTGCCAAAAATGTTTTTTCTTTTGTTGAAAATTACACAAAAATTGCCGAACAAAAGTGGAAAATATTCTTTGAATTTTTGTGACTAAAGTATAATTGCTTATTTATTTGCTGAAGATATAAATATTGAATGACTCATATAAGGACTGATTAGCGAGATTAGCGAGATTTTAAATGGCTTGGAAATTTCGCAATTTGTCTCCAACGCGAGAAGAGCGGTTATATTTTCACTATTCCTCGGTTTTATTTTTTTTTTTCTTTTACAAAATCTATAATTTCAATTTAGTAACCGAGGGTAAACACGGCAAAAATGGTTTGAATGTTGTATCCGAAGTTAAAAAAAATGTCTATAAATGAATTCGTTTTCAAACTGTTGGATTCTGTTTCCGGGAATTCCTTTCACAGGTCAAAGGCACTCGAGGCGTCTCAACAATCTCCAGATTGTCGAGCAAGCAAGATATAAAACCCATCTTTCCGAATAATGATAACGGTACTATCAGTTAGCACAGAAAAGCGTAGTTCTTTATTTATTCTAACGTATGTACGTACCAAACTGTGAAGAATAAAGCATGGTAAGTATATTTCAAAGAACGCTGCACGCGAGGGATGGAGCCTTTTCGCCTCAAAATTTGTTTAGAGACTTTTTGTTAGTCAAAAACGCGGTTGTTGTTTCGATCATGAAAAGTAGAATACGGGAGGACCAATGAAATTTTTTGAAAAATTAATTATAGGAGGTTTGGGAACGTTTTGTAGAAGACAAAAGCAAATTTTGGGTACGCCGATCGCTACGATGTGTGAAATAAATTCTAGGGACATCATTTCTAGGGAGAAAATTTCTAGGGACATTATTTTTAGGATTGCAATTTCTAGGGATACAATTCCTAGAGACACAATTTTTACGGTCGAAATTTCTAGGGATACAATTTGTAGGGACATAATTTTTAGAGACGCAATCTCTAGGGATACAATTTCTAAAAACCCAATTTCTAGGAACACAATTTCTAGGCACACAATTTCTGGGGGTCGCAATTTCTAGGGATACAATTTCTACGGACGGAATTTCTAGGGACATAATTTCTAGAGACACAATTTTTACAGTCGAAATTTCTAGGGATACAATTTCTAGGGAGATAATTTTTAGACACGCAATTTCTAGGGATACAATTTCTAAAAACCGAATTTCTAGGAACACAATTTCTGGGGGTCGCAATTTCTAGGAACGGAATTTCTAGGGACATAATTTCGAGAGACGCAATTTCCAGGGACACAATTTCTAAGGTCCCAATTTCTAGGCGCACAATTTTTGCTGAAATTATATCCTACTAGCATCGATGCACTATTTAATAATATTAGGTATCTCCCAAGGAACGCATTGCTGCATAATTTTCGTTATGCGGTAATATAATTTATTCAGTAAGATTTTAATACATTGCGAGTGCCTCTTTGTGGACTCGAGATTACATGAATTACGGTATTTCAAGGATTAGACGCAACTTCGTTACCCCTTTGAATAGGAATATTTGACATAAAAGGTGAAATTCATTTCAATAATAACTGCATTACTGCCATATAATTCTAGTACACACAACATTGTTTAGCAGAAGTATAATGAATGAAATATGCACATTAAAGCTAAACCAAATATTTAGCCTTAGAATTCTTTGATATTAGATTTTTCAACCGAACGTGTCTTCATCCGAAGGGCTAACTCGAATCGCTCCTAATCCTTAATAAACATATAGCTATGAATATATATATATATATATATATATATATATATATATATATATATATATATATAAAGAAATGCAAAGAAAGTTTCTATATAAAAGGGAAACAAGTAGAGCAGCTTTCTTGTAATATAGGTATACACCAGGTATGAGCTGAACCTTGTACTACTTCTTCGGTTTGAGCTCTTCAGCTTCTTCTGCTTCTTCTTCGCCTTCTTTTTCTTCTCTACATTATTATACTATGGTTTTACCCATCAACGCTTTGTCCCCGAAACTCCGTGAACGAGGTTGTATACCTATAGGTACAACTATAGTTATACAGGGGGGGCACCTGGACTACCTCATTTCAGGTGGCTTGCTAGAAGTTCTTCTGAATGATAAAGTCTAGCCCAAGGATAACACCCTCGTCATTGGCCTTGCGAAGATAATAACGAGAAGTGTGTGTGCAAAGAGAAACGATGGGCACAAATGCTCCTGCCTATAAACTCGACCTGCACCTATATACCTGCACGCAAAGCACAAAGACACGAATCCTTCCTTTCTACCTGGCTGAACAAAGAGAGACCCCCATAACGGAATCAACCCCCTGACTCTTCGCTAAACTACTAAATTCTATGTGGCCTTTACTCTACAAATTTTTCTCTACGCAACCGCGCCTGTGGGACCAACAAAATTACATATATTTTATTCCTCGGCCTTCAATTTTTCCGAAAAGAGACGACATTTTGTTTTTCAGGAGGTACCTCCTTCGAATTTATCTTCCTTTTTCCGCCAATTAATTGCTCGCTCTAATCGTACAAATAAAGTAATTCTTTTATTCTACGCCAATGGGAGAAATATGGCTGCGAAATTACATTTTTTTTGTATCGTTTTTCTAACTACTTTTTTTCTTCGCCGCAAAATGGAGATACCTTTACTTGTAGTACTACAGCGCTACCACGCTTCGCTAAGGAATATATATATTTTTCTAATCCCATGTGGTAAAAACTACTGTAGTACCCGGGCAAAAAACATAGGGCTCCGTGCGCATGCACGGCATTTATTAAATGTGTACACTTAATAAATGCCTCTATGCCCGAAATATAATTAATATTGTTAGATTGAGAGTTCAGATTAAATTCGCGGAGTTCTTGTAATCGCTGAAATCTTTGCTGAAACACGGAGGGTGCCTGAAACGGGTCGTTAGGAGCAAAGATGACGATCTTGACGAAAAAAAAAATATGTAAAATAATATTAATAGCCGTGTTATAAGAGTTTCTCACATAAATCTCGAAGGAAAACGATACTTTTTCGCGAGTATGTTGGCCTTTCTATTATCGTACGAAGGACTTTCTATTATGAAATTAACGTATTTACACAAACCCAGTTGGGAAATAAGAGCATCGAAAGTTTCGTGTCCATTTTTATTTTGAACGGAGAGAAACAATTCAGTGAAATGGAAGGTACAGCGCGGTCCAACAACGAGAATTTAGGCGTTCTTGAAGGTTACTGTACCGAAACGAATTCATAATGCGTCTATCTTTTTATTAGTGAGTTAGAAAATACGTTAACAGATGGCAATATATATTGTCTAAAAAGTTACCGCGCGATTTAAACTCCAATTATTTTCCTTTCCATTCGAACGATTTTTTTTACGTTAAATAATTCATTTAACATTGAAATATTTTACACATAATAATTTTTATATATTAAATAATGTATTTAAACATAATAATTTTGTGCTTAAATTTATCTTGTTAATTATTAAAAAAATGTAATAAAAAGCCTAAAAAATATATATTTTTAATTGCTAATAGTTCTGTAATAAAATTCGATGGAGTTTTACATTCAAAAATTATATTAGAATTAACGCATAAATATATATATTACCTTGGTGCATAATTAATGACGATTACTCTTCTTTTTTATGAATAAAAATTTATACAAAGTAAATAATCGTCATTAATTATGCACCAACCTAATACTTCAATTGACATTATTTTTTTTGGAGCATTTCTCAAAATTGTTGCATCAAACGCGTTTCAATTTGTGACAAATTTGAATCAGCCATTTTATCAACGATTGGTTAATGATAGTGCGATAATTGGGCGTCGTAGAATTTAATGGCAAGACACCTTTTCGTTTTTTATAAAATGTACGTCTTAAACCCAGATTCGTCTGAACCTTTGTCCCACGTTCAATGCCAAATGGCGATTTATAGAAAGTTTTTTTCGTTAAAGCGAAAGGGGTAATTCCACTTCTTAAATTCCTGCTTTTATTTAACACTAGAACTAGAGATTTACCTATTTCTACATTTAACCACTCGCATATTTCCATTCAATTTTACTTCAGGAGCTAAACAAATTTTTTTTTCTTTAAAGTATTAATTACAAATGGACAAAAAATTAAATTATTTGGTACTTTTAGTATTATTTTAATAGAATTGGGGGAATAATAGAATTGGACGGAGCCTTTTCGCCTCAAAATTTGTTTAGAGATACTTTTGTTACTCAAAAACACGGTTGTTGCTCGATTTTGAAAAGTAGAATATGGACGGACTAATGAAATTTTTAGAAAAATTAATTATTGTAGGTTTGGGAAGGTTTTGTAGAAGAAAAAGCAAATTTTGGGTACGTCAATCGCTACAATGTACGAAATCAATTTTAGTGACATAATTTCCAGGGAGAAAATTTCTAGGGACATAATTTTTAGAGACGCAATTTCTAGGGACACAATTGTTACGGTTGAAATTTCTAGGGACATAATTTTTAGAGACGCAATGTCTAGGGATACAATTTCTAAAAACCCAATTTCTAGGAACACAATATTTAGGCACACAATTTCTGGGTCGCAATTTCTAGGGACGTAATTTCTAGGGACATAATTTTAGTATTATTTTAATAGAATTGGGGGAACTCTGGGTCCACTTCTTGTACAATAAAATACAACAAAAAAATGGAAAATGATTTTTCCTTATCAAAAGTTATTGCATCACACGGATAACCCCAAGGGGAAGGGCTTGCCTCGCATAAACGGCAATCGCACATTGTTTTGAAGGCATAGGATGCTATAACTAACTATTAAGTATTTTACAGCCGCAGTTAAATATTGAAAAATTGCGATTGTTGCATTTTACTGTTCATTCGGAATCGATCAGAGCCTCTCGTTCATTACTATTCAAATAGTGGAGGAGTACGATAACCTTTGGAGCGATGCTAAGTCAATTTTTGGTGGCTAACAACCTGATTCCATTCACATGGTAACGGTAAACAAAGGTTTAGTAAACAGTACTAAATTTTTGATACAGCTGAATATGGAACAACCACCCTGAGTTCCTAAATTAATCCAATTTCTTTCAAAGTGGAACCGCATTTCTGGCTGTTATTTCAATTAACTCGCGTAATTAGGACCTGCATAATTATGCGAGGTTTACAAAACCTTTTCTATTTTATAAAATACTCGAATTTTAGTGTTTCGTTGAACAATATTTGTTGTTACAAGGTGTCGTTGCTGTTTTTTCGTGTAAAATAACGCAGTCGCTATTTCTTCGAAAATTGCGCTAATTCAATTTTTTCCACAAACAATCTCAAGGTATTATTATTTGTAAACATTTAGGAAACCATAAGTTTCAAATATTCATGACTAAAGTCTTTATTTGCAGACTTTTGATGCCACTTGGGACTAATTTGAGATTATCATAAGATTCTCGTTACAAAAACGACTATTCAAAACCAATAGTCCATAAACCTATGGTATTTTAAAGATAATTCTGCGATATTTCATTCCACTGCATCTCAAATTTTGTGATTGAAAAGTTCAATTGGAGGAAAATAGTAGATACTAATATTGATTATTAGTATCTACTACAGACATTGGGAAAATTTATATTTTGTCTGAATAAGTGAATAAGGAGGTATGGGTACCCTTGGAATTATGATGTGCAACTCCAATGGTTTGGGTAAAATAAACTATTCGGAATGTTTTAATATAAAAAAAGGGTATTACTTCCTCCGCGTGGGTTTAATTAAAGATAAAATACAACAGTTTCATAAGTTTGGCTGTTATATACAGCAAATGGTGGACCATACATATAGAATGGTGGTGGCCGGAACGTGATCCTTACAGCTCGGAGAAAAACTAAGCGGTGGAAAGGGCGAATGGAGACTAAGGAACGCACTGAGGGTGCGTAGAAAGGTAGAAGAGTTTTCTCAAATCAATAATGGCCCGCACCCATATCAAATTTTTACGGAACGAAAATGTGCAAGACAAATCCCATTCTCCGCGATACGGATAAATTATTTTTCCTGCTCCACCTCTTCGGCCCAAGCGCTTCAAAAATTGCAAAACGGTCTCTTTCCAATCCCAAATTCGTTTCCAATGATTTTTTCGTTTGTTATAAAATTTCTTACGATTACAAAACCTTTTTTATTTTATAAAATATCGGAATTTCAGAGTTTCGATGAAAAATATTTTTTGTTCCAAGGTGGCGTTGCTGTTTTTTCGTGTAAAATAATACAGATACTGTATTTTTTCGACAATTGCGCTAATTCAATTTTTTCCACAAACAATCTCAAGGCACTATTACTTTTAAACACTTGGTAAACCATAAATTTAAAATATTCACGATTAAAGAATTTTTTTGCAGGCTTTTGATGCCACTTGGGACTAATTTGAGATTATCATTAAATGATTTATATTATATTAATATTATATCAATTATTTATACTAATATTAATATAAATTGATAAGATATCAATAATGTAATAATTTTGAAATTATAAATTCAAGAATTAGGTTAAAATATTAATAAATACACCAACGAAAATTTTTTTGTGGAAACTTTGATTGATTAAAGAAAAAAAAAAATCGAAAAACGAGACAAAAAAGTGCTTTTAAATACTGGAATACCCTCCCAAAAATACTAATTTGTAAAAATGACCAGATAAAAAATTCCCCCCTAGTTTGAAATATTTTTTATGAATTTGCAACAAAAAAAATGTCAATTTTTGCAGCAAATCTGGAAATTTTCTTTCCAATTTCTGTTCCAATTCTAGGTAATAACTGGGCAATACATTCTAATATATTTGAGCTACTTTTTGATTGAAAGCTGATAAGGGAGTTAAATTAATAAAAATAAATAATTCAAGGAACCCATAGATGAGTGTACCAGACGTAGCCACGCCATAATAGCTGCGGAGGCGACTGGAAAGACCCAAAAGTTGAATGATTAGATGGAAACGGAGAATACCTACGAGTGTACGAAGTTGTCGTTATTACAGTAATAATAATATTGTAAAGAAACGAATCATTGGAGCTTAAATATTACCCCATACGTATTAAGCATGCAGAAACCTGTGCGTCGAGCCCCAACTCACCTGTGCTCTAGTGTTCCAGTTACTGGAGATGAACTTGTTGAGTTATTGAACGAGTACAGGACTCGCTGCTTGCTATTCAAACTGATTTAGGGCATCTGTTTTTTTTTTGAGGTGCTCAAACACGAAACTCGTAACCATACATAAGTATCGAAACGAGCAGCAACGTTTCATTCTACAAAACTTGCGCTTCTCTTTGCGTACACGGTTCAAGCGACTCCGCAGAGTTCGTGGCGGTGAAACAAGTTTGACAAACACCATTTCACGTCCTTATGGTGTATTTTCGATATTAAAGTTACCAGGAATATTTTTCATAGGGCTGCAATACCGATATGGGGGTTTCGTTGTCGTTTTATGGTGTTCATGTAGAAATTTTAGTAACTTAACCCATAATTAGGGAAAATGGTACAATTTGAAGCATAACACCGATGGTGGAAAAAATTACCCATTTATGGGAGTCATGGCTTTTACCATTTTTTAATATTTCCTATATTGATTGTTCAGAATCTTCTATTTTTATTTTTGTAGGAACTTGTACAAGTTTCGAATTTTCACTCCGAACTTCATATAAAAATATTTTTCTTTTACCCCATATAAAAAATTTTTTTTTCGCCATATAAAATTTGAATTTGAGCGAGTCTTGCTTCTTAAAAATTTGAGAAAGTAAGCCTCAAATATATTTTTTTAGCCCTTCTAAAAATTTGAAATTGGACGAATCTTTCTTAGAAAAAAATTGAGAAACTGAGTCTCAAGTTTCGTTGCAATCCTGCATCGAAGCATAATGACACTGACTAGAAACTAATGCAGAAATAAATGACTCACCTCCATCCGTTGGTAGCAGTTTGATCTGCTGAAGATTCCTGTAAGGCGTTGCTGCTACCCCTACGAATAAGGAAGAAAGTATATACATATACATTTCTATAATATTTGTTGCACATGCAGTGGTGTAGGTATGTACCACATACAATATTAGGATGTTAGAGGAATAGAAAACTGGGATCTGCCTTCTCTCATCTTTTCTATATGTATACATTTACATATATTCCCCGTCTTCCTCCTTCGCCCTTACACATTCACAATATTTCTAATTCTATTGTAACGGAGGTAGTTACAGTGGTACGTCAAAAAAGAAAAAGGAGAAGAAGGAGATGGCAAGAGAGAAGGGTAGGGCTATGCAAATTCATTGCATTGTGTGCACTCCTCGACTCTTCTTTAGCCTGCACTTCCGGTCTCACACACAGTCTTTCCCATCGCCAACAAATCTAATGTAACAAAATTCATCTAACCAAATTTTCCTATTCGCATGCTGCTGTTGAGAAAATCATCTTTCTTTTCTTTTTTTTTTGTTGCAGCGGGATTTGAATAACACGTTGTTGAAATTTAGAAGACTTTCATGAGGAAGACGAGGCTGCATAATGGCGACTCGGAGCTGCTTTTTGTATTTGAGAAATCTTTGGGACGACGCACCATGCCTCCGATGCATTGATTTTTTTTCTTTACGCATATCAATGATGATTGCATTTCTGAATAACTTTCTGTCGGATATGCCTGCACAGAAATTCTTGTCTCTTGCAGCTCACATCGAGGGAACCGTTCGAAGAAGGAATGGAATGAAATCCTGCCGTATCTGGGTCAAACGAGAGAGCACCTGGTATGCTCCAGCAATACATCTTTCGTTTCAACCCTTCGGAGGGTACGAGAGCAGGCAAATTAGCTATTTCTTGTTTCGCCTTTAATTGAAACATGCAATATCATTTTGCACTTCACTTGATATTCCGACGTCTTTCTACAGGTGAAAGCGAACCCCCAAGATCGAGAAAACTCCAGTTTCGCTGCATTTGTTACCTTTTTATACCCGTCGAAAAGGATTCCATAGATCCATGGCTAATTTGTCTATTTTTGGTATGGTAATTTTATGTAAAAGGAAAGTTGAGTAACAAATTTTCTATGAAAAAATTGTGCATTTTTTCAACAATTTTCAATAACAAAAAATATAGAAAAACAAAATTTTTCAATCTTTTATTTTCCCATATGAAGCCCTAAAATATTAATCCGACTCAAAATTTGTGAAATATGGTGTCACGGGGTGTGTGTGACCCCTGTGTGTCGAGTAAGGCTTAATTAATTAATAAGAAAGGAAGCTCGGCTCACCGTTTCTTCACTCCACCAGCAACGGATGGTTCTACTACGAGCGACGAACCCAGAAAAGTGTATCCTGAAATTCAATAAACGAATAAATTTCCATTGCGATACTTGTTTTTTAGAAATTTCATGAAAAGCTAAAGGTACTTATCAGTAATGCAAAACCTGTGCAATTACTTTTGAATTTGTTTGAGAGAAAAATTTTAAATGGATAGCATGCGAAAAACAAAATAGGGAAGTTTGAAAAATTACATTTTGTTATTACACTGTTACAATTGTTATAATTTATCGCTGGGTGAAAAATGTTCAGTGCTGGGAAATGTATATTCTCTGAACATGGCAAAACTTGTTTCTATTGCGGCAGAAGTTGCTATAACGTACACGAAGAAGCCGTTTTAACAATCATTTCACCAGAAATTCGAGTTACATTCGCCATTATCGCACTCACGTTTTTTAATGAAAGAATTTTCGGTATATTATCTAAAGTATAGCGAACTAATACTTATTTTGGATTTTTTCTATTATTTGTGGCAGAAATGTTACATATTCAGTATATTTTGTTATTTGTACTTCAAAAGACAATAAATATTAGACCAATTGGATTATATACTTGAAATTCAAAATATTTTTTTGTCAGTATTTGAATTTTTTTGAAATCCAGTATTTAATGAAAGTAAATACAAAAATTACTACCTCATACACATTTCTACCCAAAAAATGCAAAATCTGTAATTGATTTTCAATAGAACTTATTTGAAAGCATTTAAAAAAAATACTGGATTTCAAAATTTGTCTCCCATCCCATTTTTCTTCTGTGTCCTACCTTTCCGGAGAATTCTTCCAATAAAAATGCTCCCGTGATTTTAAAAATCTAAGTACTAACGTACTCCAGAAGGAAATAGAATACTCTAAAGAGAATAATAGGTTATCTTCCTTCTTTTTCTATGGAAGCGTTGACCTAATTTTAATATCTAGCATCTCCAAAAAAAAAGAACGTTGCGGTGGATACACGGATCGGTTCAGAAAAATACTAGGAGCCTGAATAAAATGTACTTGTTTTCCGTGATAAAACGTGGAAATGTTTGAAAACCCGAGTATTTTGATTGATATACTTCGGAGTAGAATTCTGTAAGGGGAAATGATAGTTCTTTCTTCCTTTTTTTTTCATTCTTCTTTTTCTCCTTTTTTTCTCTTAGTGCATATACATAGAAACTGGTTAGATGAAGGAACTGGTATAGGACACCTGGCGTTTAGAAAAGGAAATACGCGTGGACAACTACTTCTATACTATACTAGTCACTCTTTGCCTACAGAAATTGTAAGGGTGATGTTTGCACGTTAGGCGAACTATTGACGCAAAATCTAGAAGCACGAGAGTATCTACATGGATACGTTCACATAACCTTTTGATCCTGATTAGAATATAAGCGACATCCAAATATATGTACGCGTACATGTAACCGATTTTTCTACTTTATTAACGTACCCGGAAACGTGAATTAAATGATACCATAAATGTCCGGTACCTCGGGACCGAAAACCTGTAGTATTTGAATTTTCCATGGGAAATATATTTTACCGCAAAACTCTATCTAATGCCACCCAAATTGTACAATGCCGATTCGAATCGAACTTCACGCTGCTCCTCGAACAAATAAGTCTCGTCGACGTTCTGCCAAATTTCGAGTCGCTTTTATGAAAACGCGGCTTACGAATGTATTAGATCCCATGCGGCGAAGAATCGACGGTTTTTCAAATCCCCCAAGGGACATCCACGATGAAAAATGAAAATTTCGTTATGTTACGTGATTGTTAACTTAAAAATTCTATTTTTATAAGAAACTTTTCTACCAATTTGAAATTTCTCTAGAAAAATACCATAACATTGCGATATTCGCAATTTTGCGATAAACTTTGAGAATTTTATTTGAACCAAAAAATAAAATCTGAAATTTAGTAATTTCCAATAAGGGAATTTTTTTATTTTACTTTTAATACAAATTTCTTCCAATCTTGGTTTCTTTTTTTAGAAAATTCAGATTTCAATTACAATTGTCGCATTTATTATTATTCCAATGCATTACAGAAGTACAATTTCACCCTCGGGATTTTTTAAACAAATTTCCAGTCATTCCAAGCTTCCCATTTCCACGGAAAAAAAAATAATTTTGATTCAACAACAAAATTATCTCGGGGTACCACAAACATATGACCTTTTTCGTCAAAAAAATGTGTAAAAATGTGGGAAAAAAACTCACCGTTCAGTTTATCAATGGCCCGATCGGCGGTCGATTGATCGGCACAATCGACGAAAGCGTAGCCACCACGTTTAACGAGGATCATCAAGCAAGAGAGATTGTTTTCTTGAAAAAGTTGTCTCAGCCCATTTTCGCTGCAATCCGAGGGTAAATTACCCACGTAAAGCTTGGACATAATTTCTTGCTCCGTCCCCGACACCGTGATGGCTGCTTTTTTCAAACTCGTCTTGGCGAAATTAATCTTGAACGTTCGAAGGAAATTCGGGCGATGGTGCTACTTTGTCGAGGCTCCGATCACGAAAACGCGCTTTATCATTAACAAAGAAATGTTGAGGATCTCGCAGAAGTGTCATTTGAAGACCATACATTCGCCTTCATCGTCACCAAGATGTCAGTTGTGTAACGTTTCTTCTATTGTTTTTGGAAACGTTGCTTATATTTATTTTTTTACGCCAGGCCTATATGTATTGCTTCGACCCAATTAATTAATACTTTATTTAAGTGTAACCGTCATACGTTTATCTCGTGTGCGCTTTCTCGTTGAAATTACTGTAACCGGGAAGCTGCGGCGAAAAAAATTAATGAGACTCGTTCAGCTTTCGAGTTTTTCGCACATTTTTTTTCTTCACGAATTTGTTGCAAGATGCCTTCTCGACTGCGCTTGTTTCTTTCCGACGTGAACAACGAGATGTTCATATTTTTTTGTCTATACGTGAATATAGCTATGGTGGTAAGAGTCGCCATGCGTTATGGTAATTCTTTAAAAAAATAATAATATTCGTTCGTACAGAGGTCCATTAAGTGCGATAGACGCATATATGCGTCCAGAAAAAACTAGAAAAAAACCAGAGAAAACTAAAAAAATTTGGTTTAAAATTTTTCTATTAAAAGAATAATTAAATTTTGATTTTTCCATTAAAAAAAATTTGGTTTGAAATTTTTTCAATGCGAATCCATTTTAAATCTAATTTTTTTAATGTGAATTTCACTAGAAAATTTGATTTGGAAAAAATAATGGGATTTTGATACGGAGAAAATTCTGGTAAGAAAATTGTTTAATTTCTAATTTATTTTTCCCAATTGACGAAAAATTTCCTTCATGATTAAAGTTTCCCGATTTCGAAGAAAGAAAATATATGTAAAGTATTTATTTTTCTTCCCAAAAATCTATTTTCCAAACGAATTATTGTAATTTCTTAGAAAATTATTTTTTTTTTGAAACACATCAAGTTCATCATAAGCATGGAAATTAATTATAAAAAGAGCACCGCAAATTTGTATCGAGTTAAAGTTCGTCCCGTAACGAAGATTTTCCCGCGGTGTTGAAATATTTTTTAAGGCTGTCCCAAAACTTGACCCTGTCCGATAACAGATGGGACGACATACGAATATTTTTGGGACTCTCGATGTGAAGGTATTCCAACGACGACGTTCTGACAGGTTTCCATTTCACGGGAATTTCCGGAGTCACTTCGGGCGTAGGGTTCCTATAAAAAAAAAAAAGAATACGAGTTAAATCGGAGCTGGACTGGGGTGTTTCAGACCCCATGAGAATAAAAAATTTGGAATAAAATACGAAATCGTTGAAGGACAACGTACCCGGACTTTGCGAAATTGAACCACAAGCTGGTCATGACGTCAACGATCTTCTCGTCGTCTTGCGTTAACGGTGTATCCTGGAACAATTGTTCTCCAACTGGAAACAGATACTGCAAGTCGTCGGCATGGGATACACCATAGTCTTGGCTCGCATCGCCAAATATCTTGCTAAACGACGAAGCTCCTCTGTAAGCGAAGTAGTAATAGTATGTTGGAGTTGACAGTAGCTCGAGATGGTTCCGAACGGCATTGTCAGCGGCCAACGTGAACCACGCATCGGAATACATCTGTCGAATGAAGAAGAGAAAAAAAATTAAAATGGCAGAAACAATGCTGAAAAAAATTTAATTCCAAAAAAATGCAATTAACAAAGATTTTTTTTTCAAAATTACGATGTTATCACTTACATCGATGACCGCGAACCGAGTGGAGTTATCCAAAGATTGATCCTCGAAATAGAAATCTCGAATTTTTTTAGACACGATATCTTGAGCCTCTTTGGAACAAATATCCTCGTAAAGGAGGCTTATGGGAGCGAGATCCATGAACTCTTCGTTCAATTTTTTGATCAGCTCTCCGCCGAAAAGTCCGTAATAACCTAGAATGTGGGGGGAAAAAAGTTCAAAATACGACAAAAAATATTAATGCTACTTCATCGCGCCTTGGGTTAAAATTGAACCCCGCTAAAAAATCCAGAACCAAAAATATAGAATTCTAATTAAAACAATTTTTTAAATTATTAGCAATTTTTTTAAAGACGCATAATTGTTTGACTGAGCACCTCCAGTTTTTGGATTTCGAAAAAAGATGAAATCAAACCTCGAAAATAATTCGAAATTCAAATTCTAAAAGGTGCGTTTTCACACTTTGGTAGAAACAGTGACAGGAAAGAGTGAATTTGTATTTAACGAGCGATGGAATTCAAATGAAAATGGTTGCAAAAGAACATTAAATGCTTCGCACTAAATGTACACATACCTGTTGCATACATTAGCATTGCAAAATACCTCACAACCATTTGACTTACGGGAGATTATATTGCGACATGTGTTCGTTTTGATATTGAATTTATTTAGCGAGGAATAACCTGCCACATTTTCATTTTATTACCGTTGGGATTTTTTTTTACCGGTGGGGTCTTAAAAGCCCCAGTGGGTTGAGGAGTGATTTGTTAAAGACGCAAATTGGGGCATTGATTGAAAATAATACACTCAAAGGAACGTCCACATTTTTATTTTATTACCAGCGAGGTTTTTTTAGCGGTGGGGTCTGAAAAGCCCCAGTGGGTTGAATAGTGATTCTTTAAAGACGCAAATTGGGACATTGATTAAAAATAATACACTCAAAGGAACGTTACCCGCTGCTCTAATGGCACCTTCGTGGGACGTTATACCAGTTATCCAAGGAATGTCGGATATACGTCCATTTTTCAAAGAAATGGCCGGGTCTTCTTTCAAAAATGCCCCGGGATGATCCGGTTCCACCACTGGTCTGAAGGGTATCATCGGGCAGTAATCAAATACCTGCAATGGAACAGACTTTTTCTTAGGACTGATGCACCCAACTTTTGTTTTCTTTTCCGCACGAATTTGAAGTTACACGTTTTCTGGAACCTCGGATAGGCGTTTCATAATCCCCAATAAAATTCCATATCAATTTAGAAGCACCCACGTGTTACGTTATATTCACTTTTAATCGTCTACTTAACAATAATTACTCTAAAAAATCCTGCAGCGTAGGTGTAAGTGCTACTTTGTGGCAAAGGTGGTGCAACGAAGGAGCAATTATTCAAATGAGGCCCAGCTTGTCGATAAGGGCCCAATCGGCGCGTGGATAAAAGCGAGGTTACAAATTTGTACCATTGCATTGAATTCCTCCGGTGCCATATGACGCAATTTCAATGCAGATTGGTAAAGGCAGTTGGGAAACGTTCGACTGATATTGAAATATTTTCTCTCTTCTGTGCAATGCGTCGACGAACTTTCATATTCAAAGATTAACCGGATATTTCATTGACCGATGCGTGTACTCGAGAATTTGCATATTATAAAACCTTTGTAATTAAAATAAAGAAGGATTTCGCACCTGGAAGGCCTTATCCGTGCTAATAATATCCACGGCATCTTTCTGGCGGAGGCAATCGAGGAGTCGTTTCGAATCGTCCGTGGGACATTTCAGCAGTTTGCCCAATTTTGTGGCCTGCTTCTTCGCCAAACCCGGTCTCGTTAGGGCCCACGGACACAGAGCCGTGCCGCTTTGAGAAATTCCACGGTGGAAATGATCTAGAAAATATGGTTTGGTCGTTTTAGACGAGTCACCCTGTAGATCCAAGAAGAAAAAGCAGCGTTTCCAGAGGAAACGGTACTCGAAATTATATAATTACCCTTCGACAGGGGACTTATCATGTGATAATGGACGCTGGCGCCTCCCGCACTTTCGCCAAAGATGGTCACTCGATTGGGATCTCCACCGAATGCAGCAATGTTCTCTTGCACCCATCGAATCGATTGCGATTGGTCCTTCATGCCCTGGTTCCCCGGGGAAACCAAGTCCTCGGTGCTCAAAAATCCCAATGGGCCGAGTCTGAAGTGGGAATCGATACATTGGGTCGGTGCATAATTAATGACGAAAATAATTATTACTTATCTTACCTGAAATTAATCGTCACCAGAACCACGTCGTGATCCAACAAAAAGTTCGGGCCGTAAAATTCCGAGTGCCCAGCACCGGTAACCCATCCGCCTCCGTGGAACCATACCATGACGGGATAATTCACAAGCCGCGCCTCCGCGGGTGCCATTGGGGGTGCCACTTTCGGCGTATAAACGTTCAAGTATAAACAATCCTCGACTCCGACAACCTCCACTTGATGAGTGTAAATATTTCTTTGAGTGCAAATTTCTGCATCCTCCTTAGCCGATCGGATCCCGGTCCAGCTTGCGGCCGGTTTCGGAGGCTGAAAAACGAATTTTCTTTCGATCCCAATGCGCCAAGTTGGGAAAATATTTCGAGAAAGGCGGTTTTTTATAAAATCGCGTGGGACGATTGCGGTCAATGAACGCGGCAGGGAAGAAATGGTAAACTCGCGACGTTATCAGCCGCAAGGAATATAAAATATTTCTCGAGAGGCATCAGCAACGTGCCTGGGAAGAGGAAAAAGTTATCTAGGGTCATTCTACCTCGACAGGAAAGAAACTCCTTGTAAAATGCTAAGATAATGCGAATTGCACGCACTTATGCGCACTTCAGCAGTTTACCTTGGCGTTGAGTGACACTTGCGGCAGACGCAGTTTTCTTAAACCATTGCCATGAATTATTTATTAATTGCTAATCAACTGATAAACGGATTAATTGATTTGCTGACTCATGCGATTCACTGGGACGTACGAAATTATACAATTTTTAGGAACAGCTCCACGCGACGGGTCTTTTAGAATATTATTTATTTTTACTGGGAGTCGAAATATTAATTATTGTCAAATTGCTGCGAAACAATTTTTCATAAATAATTCCTACCTCAAAGCGCAAATCTCCCAGAGGTGGCAGCGCATAAGGTATCCCCCTGAATGCAGAAAATTCTCGGCCTTTTCGACTTCTCATGAAAGTACCCTCCAAAGTGCCATTTTTAATGGACACCTTGGGCAGTGCCGTTGCGATAACGTTGCAAAGCAAAGGAAGGACGAGCACGGTAAATATGAATTTCCTCATTTTACAGCTTTCGTGTGTCACCCAACATTAAACAAAATAATATTTACTTATACGGTAAAATATTACTTTCACTTGGACTAGTCGGATTTCCCTTCCGTTCACCTCATCGTCCAGTGAATGAAGTCCTGCAAAGCAATCAAAGAAAGTGGTAGCCGTTAATGTGTAAACAGATTTTTGTCTGGTTTCTGTAAATACACTGTTTTTCTAAAATTGAAAGGAAATTATTTTTTTGTATCAAATAAAAAAATTCTTTCATTAATATTATGAGGGCAACCATTTTATGTAAAATATTTTAATTAAAAATAATTCATATAATAGTAATTCTTATAATTTTTAGGGGCATTAATAATTAATTTAGGTAAGGATTGTAATAAATAAATTTGATACGTCATTCTCCATATTTTTATAAAAATTGAAGTCGCTAGAAATTACTCGCTTTCTATTTTTTATTAAAATGTGTAATTAAAATTCCATTAAATTTTAAAAGTTTCGATCAAAAATGACTCTCGCACTTGAATCCTGCTAATATTCAATAACAGTGGTAACGTTTTTATTAACGATGATGCAAGTGAATTGAATAATTACATAATTTCGTGAATTTCCTGATGGTTATTAAATCCTTGTCGGGCGTTTGCCAATTACCGGGATTGACATAAAACTAATAACTTAAACACAAGTATCGGAATGGCACCTAAACGCGGTACATTAAATTTTATTGGCTTGATACCTTCATAAAGGAGCTTGATTACTGCAAATCCAGTGGTTTAGAGACATTAAGAACTAGTTTATAAAAATCAAACTCGCTGGTTTCAGAGTCATAAAAAAAAAGAAAAAGTATTCGGCCCAGTTTCGAATTACTTCATCCTTATATTTATTACCACGATTTGCTGACAATTTATTTGAGCGATTGAGAAAAATCAAACAGTAGAATTCCACTGTAATGGAAATCCTTCGGTTTTTCCTCACAATAATTGGTTTAGGCTGATTATGATATTAGTCGTTACCTGCTACTAAGGAATTGCGCCACAGGGTGTTTACGCTTATTACCTACTATTGGCGGAAAAAAATGATCATTACGCAAATTGTAGTAGTGTAAAGATCATTCATTAGATTGGGAGGGAATTGCGTGGAATCGAAGAACTGGTTTCGTTTGATCAAACATGTGCAACCTTTTCGCGTCCTTTGCGACACTTATCAACGATTGAATAATTCAAAGAAGTTCAACGCGTGTTTCCAATCCGATGTTTGTTCGATAAGGGATCATTTTTTCGATGCACTTTTCACGAATCGGCAGTATGTGCCGTCAATCGGCACCTAAGCGTGCCACAAAAGCAATGCTTACGGGTAGATCGACTGATAATGGGAAAACCACTTTCTTGAATCGATAAGGGACACGCAAGGACCATTTTAGCAGCCATTCCTGACCAGATTAATACATTAATGGCACAGGAGCTAGTTATTTTTGGGAGGAACAATTTTTTATCAGTTGATATTTTTGTTAATTTGCCATTTTGGTATCTTCCATAGTGATTTTCTGGGTTTTGGGGGAAAATTAGTTTAATTGTAAATCACCACATTTGAGTTTCACATGGAACCATAATAAATTAGTAAATTAATAAATTATTGGCACACGAGGAAGGAATTATTTTTGGGAGAAAGATTTTTTTGCCATCTGATATTTTTATTAATTTGCCATTTTGGTACCTTCCATAGTGATTTTCTGGGTTCTGGGGGAAAATTAGTTTAATTGTAACTCACCACATTTGAGTTTCACATGGAACCATAATGAATTAGTAAATTAATAAATTAATGGCACACGAGGAAGGAATTATTTTTGGGAGAAAGATTTTTTTGCCATCTGATATTTTTATTAATTTGCCATTTTGGTACCTTCCATAGTGATTTTCTGGATTCTGGGGGAAAATTAGTTTAATTGTAACTCACCACATTTGAGTTTCACATGGAACCATAACGAATTAGTAAATTAATAAATTATTGGCACACGAGGAAGGAATTATTTTTGGGAGAAAGATTTTTTTGCCATCTGATATTTTTATTAATTTGCCATTTTGGTACCTTCCATAGTGATTTTCTGGGTTCTGGGGGAAAATTAGTTTAATTGTAACTCACCACATTTGAGTTTCACATGGAACCATAATGAATTAGTAAATTAATAAATTAATGGCACACGAGGAAGGAACTATTTTTGGGAGAAAGACTTTTTTACCATCTGATATTTTTCTTAATTTGCCATTTTGGTACCTTCCATAGTGATTTTCTGTGTTCTGGGGGAAAATTAATTTAATTGTAACTCACCACATTTGAGTTTCACATGGAACCATAATGAATTAGTAAATTAATAAATTAATGGCACACGAGTAAGGAACTATTTTTGGGAGAAGGAATTTTTTACCGTATGAATTTTTGTTAATTTGCCATTTTGGTACCTTCCAAAGCGATTCCCTGGGTTTTGGAGGAAAATTGCTCAATATATTTCAATTATTACCAAATTCTCGAATTTTAACCAATAGTAACTCACAAAATCCGAGTTTCAAATGGAACGATAATAAATAATTCAAATTAATCTTACCAATCCCCGTAAAAATTAATGGCACATGTTTCAAAGGAGGGGCGCAAGATACACAAGGTAAATGGAAGTCCGTGTGCCAACTTCAACCGGAGGACAGTTATTTTGAATGTATTAAACTTGTTTCTTTCACAAAAAAAATGTCTCCCACTTTAGAAGCCATTGACTTACCTACTCTCGTATCTATTATTCGATAACATTTTTTATTACCCAGATGGCGACTATATTTTAACAGTATTTTGAATTCCATGGGGAATTTCACGAATGTCGGTATTACCGGATGACGTTGAAAGAAAAAGGCAACCGTGGAAATATTTCGTAAAGGGAAGAGACCAGTTACCTAACAGGTCATTAAATCGAACACCGTGGAATCTTTTGGAAAGTGAAACGGCAAAAAGAAGCAGAAAAAGATCGAGGTTGGAGTATCAATTAGAAATTATGAGAAAGGACAAATGTATACGCATACCTTCGACTGAGAAACGGTGAAGGAAAATGAAAGAGCATGGAACGACTAATGATTTATCGTTGCACTCGATGGATTTGCTCGGTATCAGAAAATATCAAGCGAGAAAATCATTTTTTTCGAATAATTTTGGCCAATCTCATCGATTTTGCGAATTATTCGCGAACTGCATTAACTGCAATATCTACTTTTCCCGTTCCTCCGTTTTTGGAAAATGGTTGGAAAAATGATCACAAACGAGAATGAATTATAATCTGTAAGAAAATTGATTTTCATATGTTTATTAGGAATTCATGAGGAGTAAGTGCATTTTGAAATTATCGCTTGCCATTATTGCAACGTTTCTTTGAAGCAGGAAATTTACCGGTTGGTTTCACATTTTCCTCGTGAAACGTTTCTTCTCGTAATACACTTTGTAAATGCAATAATAAATTTTAATTTATGAAAAACACGACTTCGTTATGGACACGAAGATAGTGAGAATGCATTTTTAATACGTTAACGACGCAATTGTACATGAAACCGGTAGTGTTGAGATGCAACGGCATGTACTGTTTATTAAAAAAAAAATGTTTTCTAGATTTGAAAAAGACTGAATGAATTATATATGTCGAAGTTACGAATTTTTCGATGATTTGACGAAATTCATTTTTGTGTGTATTGACATTTGAGTGCATTTATTATTATTTTTAATATTTTTAAAAGTTAATTTATGAACTCCCAAAAATTGTTTAATTTATTTTTTATTACTCTCTTAGCGAATTTTATAATTTTTTTTTCTAAGAGTGCGTATTTATATTTCAGTGCATTTATTATTATTTTTAAACGCTGATTTATGAACTCCCAAAAATTTATTCATTTATCTTTTATTATAACAATATCCATGATGAATAAATTTTGGCAAACGTGTTCCGAGTAATTACAAAAAATAAAAGTTTATATTAAAAAAAATAAATATTCGACCTTATCGTATTTTCGATAACATATCACGAGATTGAGTAATTTTCAATAAAAATAATTTCAGATCCTTTCGAAATTAATGTAAGAAATTCTCTGATGAAAAATGTGAAATTTCCGTTTAATATTCAACGTTTGAATATTGTATCATCGTTATTTATCTAATCTCCGAAAAATCTGATTCCTTCCTGGCAAGTTTCAGTTGCACAACTTTCAGTAAAAGTGTAGATTCTTATCCAACGCAAGTCTCTTGGAATATGTAAATAAAAGGTAATTTTCCGAAAGTAGTATTTACACGCGTTAATTTTTTTTTTAAATTGTGTTAAAATAATGGTTATGTTTTTTAACACCTTCGGTAAAAATAGTATTGAAAAATTTCGAATCCAGCAAATATGATATTATTTCGATTCAGGAGAATTTAATAAAAGGACTTTTCGATAAAAGTAGGGGGTCAACTCTTGGACGAAGATTTCGAAGGAAATTCCAGAAAAACGTCAGAAATATACAATTCTGGTGCAATTTCAAATTTGGCGTGACGAGAAATCTCACGGGGCTACGAAATAACAAATGACATTTAAGAGTCCGTTTATTTGGAACGCTACTCACATTTACATAATTTATAAAAAGCGATTTCACAGTTAGTTTCGTCAATTAGCGAAGGTTTTTGGTCGTTACGAAATTTAGTAAAAACAAATAAAAAAAAGTTTGCCATACTTACAATTGTATCCGAGAAGTTGACGAATCCGTACCCGAGTGTATGTTACTCGCGAAGATACTTTAACAGTGACTGTGCTCAGACGAAGAAAGAGAGAGTCTTTTGAGCCCCTCCAGAAAATATATGTATATATATATATATATATATATATATAAATAAATCTGTGATTATGTATTACCTGTGTATTAATCAATCGGTGTATGTATCAGGCTTTGGAGCGAGACGGAATTTTTTTTTTCCTTTAAATTAAACACCTGACATCCACGGGTACTCGGAAATCGTTACACTCCCGACACCGGATTGATTAGCTGCACTCTCCTTATCTCCGCTAATGAAAAGCTCGCGATGCACTTCCATGCATCTGCCCGATCTGGGGCGAAGACGAATTTTGCGTTTCATTCGCACGCAACGATTGCTCATAGATTTCCTATCGTTGGAATCTGAGATAGTGCATTCCTGTGTCGAGCATAGTGACATGCAAAAGATGCAGGGCGTGTGCCGTCGTATGCAACTATCAATCAACTTACATACATGCGATGAAAAAAGTTTGATAAGGAGGTAGAGGATAACAAAGAAGGTGGTAATTTTTCCATGAAATTGCAGCGAGGAACTCGAGTGCATGTGCTCGTGACTAATTTGTAACATATTAACAACCGAAGTGGCAAATTTTTTATATGCAAGGTCGGCACTCGAATGCGTCGCAACTTTCTTGAACTATTTTTTTTAGAGTCTTTGCTGTGTTTTCTAGGAATGTTGTTTATAAAAATATTCGTTAGTTAGCGATTTTTCGGTTTTTCATAAAAGCGAAATTTCGCGTTTTCCTGCAAAAAATTGCGTTTTTATAAAAAATCAATTAGGAAAGTAATGTTATAATAATTAAAATAATTTTTGTTCAATAATTAATTTCGCGTTTATAAACGAAATTATAAAAAAATTAGTCAAAAAGCGAAAGTGAAAAATCAGTAACAAGTATTTTTGAAAAAATAAAAAAAATTATCGAAATTTCAAATATTTCTGGAGTCGCAAAGAAATTTTTAATTATTAACAAAACGAGGCATTACGGCTCCTTTATAAATTTTTGCTTAATTTTTTAGACTCTCGTCCTTGAGAAAAATAAGAAAAAAAACAGGACTTTGTATTCCACATTCTAAATTTATGGGTCGTCTCTTTTCGTCTACTATCAAAAAATTATATTTCTTTTTTTATACCTCATAAATTATACATTAATCCAAAAAATTCTTCATCTAGGCAAGATCTATAACTATACACTAGTGTTCGCATTTACTTTTTACTACCTCTTGCTCTCTTTTTCTTATCTCTTTTATTCCCTCTTTTTTACTGTTTCTGTATGTTTTTGTGCCTATTTTAATTTAATTGCTATTATTAGGATTATTATTATTATTATTATTAATATAAGGATCACTTAAATATTGTTCGAGTGATTATAGTTTCTTTTACGAGCAAATGTTTAATAAAAATGTATCAGTTTTTAAAATTTCCCGGTTTTGTTTCTAGCACAAATTTTCGACAAAAATGTCTAATGTGAAATATATTTTCGAAAAGTTGGTACCCCGGCTATTCCATAAAATAGGAAGAAGAATCCTTCATGCGGGAATGCCCCGCCTACCACGTGCTGGAAGCTATGCTAACTCTATTTCGCGCTATTCTTTTTATTTTTTTATTCTTGATTTAAATATTCATCGTTTCCTATAAAGAAATATAAAAAGACATTTTTCCTTATATTGATCGAACATTTATGTTTCCTTATTTGTCAAGTTTATTGCCAATGTAATTTCTAATGTAATACAGAATATTCTTCGACACAGCTATCTTTCCCGGTAGCTAGCGAGAAACAAGTTCCATCTTTCGTTATGCGCATGGTCCCTGATGCGGAAAAGTTTCCCGCGTAAATTTATCGACTTTTGTATTCTTCAGGCTCTTCGGGAAGATCCTTGTCGATTCGGGTCTTGAGTCTATCGTCGAGACATCTGTCGGAAGCTTCTATGAACTTTTTGCTGGAAAGTTATCGATCGCTGCCGCCAACGAGCTGCTATTTACCGACTGCGGGATGCCAGTAACTTATCTTCAGTAGAGCGACAGTAAATTCGCGGGAAGATGGATATTCAAAACAATGGAATAAATAAGGCTTTGTTAGATTCTTTAATTTTTTCTAAAATAATTTCAATATTTGCCAAAGGAATTAAGTTAGTTAGTTCTCTCTAGGAACTATTTTTAACTCACTGAATCATTTTTTCAATACTTTCACGTGTAAATTTATAGCATTTTTTGAAAATAATGTAGAAAAAAATTAAAAGTCTTATTTGGAGTTATAAATTTCATTACATTCGATAAAAATTAATTAAACTTCAATACGTTTATCACTGTATTTTTAATATATTTATAACAATTCTCTAAAATATAATGTTATGGTTCTTGAACAATTACGTAATAAATTTTCACTTAGCGATTTCTCTCCAGGGCCATTATGGCTATTAACCCCTTTTTCATGCATGCGTAATTTTTTTATAAATGATCGCGTGAACATAATATAATTATACAATTCAATTTTCATTTTATGGTAAGTTTGCATTTTTTTATTTCTTTTTTATTCCTTACATATTTTACAAATTTGTCAGTAACTTTTACTAATTTTTCTTTCGATTATTTATTTATCGCATTGGGAGAAATCCCTGAAGCTCGGATGTATAAAATACCAATTTATACAATACATAACATTTTTATCCTAAAAAAATAACTAACAAATAGATTGACAATAAAACAAAGTAAACAAAATTAATTAAATTAATAATTGTAATTTTTCAGTTTATTCGTTTCGTTCAATTTTGGTTCATTCATTCACCCATTCATTTCACGTATGACGTCGTTCTATTCATTCATTCCACTCCATCTTTGATTCACTCATTCATTCATTCCTCACTCATCATCATTACTCACTCATTCATTCTTCACTGATTCATTCATTCTGTGAGTAATTCATCAGAATTATTCAAAGAAAAAAAACCAAATGAAATTTTGTTTGCATGTTACGGGATTCGAACCCGCGACCTCATGATTGAGAGACTAGCGCCTTAGCCACTCAATCAATCGGTATCTCATTTATTGACTTATTAATATTTACTAATTTACTAGAATTTATTAATTCCTTAAAAAATTCAACCAATCCCGTTTGCGCCTGTAGATCCCATTCCGGGTGAAATTATACCCGAGGATGTCAAATTTCACGGATCCACGATCACCGGCTTCGCGGTCTCGAGTTTCCACGGCATGTAGGTACACCGTGCCCGGTTCCGTTTCACGTATGGAAATGGTAGCGCGGTAAAAGGCTGTAAAACTTAGCCGTACAAAGTAAAAGCAACAGGTATGTCGAAGGTAAAGCAACAGAATGGCTGCAGGTGTAGCAAAAGAGGGAGGTTGACTATTCAAAAGGTGGGAGTCAAACCTGAACGGTAGGTTTCAACTTGGGTACCAAGGCACTGCGCCGTTACCATCGCCCGTCACAGCGTACATGGGCAGGTCGATTGAAACTTCGCTTTGTACTTTCACGTAAAAAAAATTTTTTTATATAAAAAAAAAATAACGGTGATCGATGTGTGAAATATCTTCGTCGTATTCGTTGGTGCAATAAACGATCGAGGGACGTGTCATTTCGAAAATTGAATGCACCGCTGATGCAGAAGCGTGCGTTTCTTGAAAGTCCCTGACACGAGATTTCACAACAAGCCAGCTTGGCAGCAACATGGAAATTGTCGTGGAGTCAAATGGAAATTTATCCTAGATTTTTAGTCCCGCGAAATAAGTGCAATTTTTTATAAAGAAATTCGAAGGGAAATTTGAGATGCCGAAGAATTGCAACGATTGTTGGAAAATATTGGATTTTGGAAGAGACGTATGCGTGCTTTTGGAGTTCCTGGAGTGAAGAAGGTATATTTTTGCATCCAAGAGAAAATGTGAATGTATATTGAGGTGGGGCTAATGGAGGTGCAATTAATGGAAATATATTTGACTCCAGATTTTTGATTTTGGGTGTTTTTGAAAATAAAATTAATGGAACTGGGTTAAATTATTATTTTGTAAAGGGTGTTTCAATTTTGTGGTACCGCTTGACTTTCCAAATTACCGTTAGAATTCAGGTAGAGCTGTTAATGGGAACATATTTGAGTTCATAATTTTTATTTTGATATTTTTGAAATTGAAATTAATAAAACTGGGTATGGTTATTATTTTACAAAGGGTAAGGTTCCACTTTTTTTTATGGTACCTTTGATTTTCGAAATTAACGTTAAAATGTAGCACAAGGGAATTAGAATGTTGTGAAAACACCATAAGTTTCTTGACCAAGCATTGATGTTCCTGTTGCTTCTACGAATGACGTAGAAGGGAGATACACGGATGCGATGTTTAATTAGAATTTGCATAGTTAAATATTATTAATGCACTAAAAAAAATATAGCATTAATTATTTGTGGTATAATAATCAATTTAATTTATGGTGGACTTAATTATGAAAATAATTGGAGGAACGCCAATTGCTAAAATTGGTAGAAATGTATTGTTGATGCCTTTTTTAACTGTAGCAATAATTACAATTTCTATATTTTTGGCCACGACCGGTAACGAATTTTCTCAAAATAAATAATTGACGCAAAATTATTGCTTTTGATGCAATTTCATATTCTTTCGTTTTTATTTTTTCAAATCTAGACTATTTTTTCTGTGCGTCAATTATAATTTAAAAAATGTACTTTTTCTGTCACAGGACCATAATGTAAGACTCAAGGTGCAATTATATAAGGAAATCCAAAGTGTTTGCAGATTTTACACTGTGACCTAAATTATGTGATATCTAAGAGACATTGAAAAACCGAACAAGAATCACGATGTTACTGACGCTCATTTTTTTGAATTGCCTGATAATGGCCCCATCGTCTTTCGCTGTATTGGACTCGGAAGGTGCAAAATGTGGTCAAAAACGCTGCTCCCCGGTAGAATATTGCAGTCCTTTTGACACCCAATGCAGACCCTGCTCGATAGTTTGCGATCCCACGAGTCACAATCGGCAACACGATCTTTGTGTCAAAGATTGCCAAGGTAATTGAAAATTTCCTTTTTTTTCAAAAATTAACAATTTCTTGAATCGTATTTAAATAAAAATGTGTCTAAAAAATCGAAAATATTTGTTCACTAAAAAATATTATCAAATCTAGCAAATATTATTCGAGATTAATTAATTACCAAATTTCAGGAATATTATTTCTTTAATGGCTAGAAAATCGTTATGTGACAAAACGGGTCATATATAAAAATACCTTGAAAATTCTCTCAGGCAGCGGAGAAAAAAAATTGTAAATGAGAAAATTAAAATTATAAATGATTGTTTAGATAAAAATCTTGAATTCTTTAAAAAGCATCAATATTTAATTTCAAGGAGATAAAATAAATATTCGACAAATTTACATACTTGATCCATCATCTTTTATCTATTTTAAGACGTGTTTCTTATTTATGAAAAAAAAATCAACAAACATGGAAATAATAAAAGTAAATTTATCAATGATCCAATTCTTCAAGAATGTAATAAACTTGGCAACAATAGCATTCAGGAAAAAATTGCAACAATACGCAAATTATTGTTATTGCAAGTGTTCAATATTATTCTTTCAGACCAAAAATATCAATAAAAAAAATACGTAAACGTTGGTTTAATATTTCTATAAAAAAAAAGAAATTACATTTCTTCTATGGTATTTTCTGTAATTTTTGCAATGACTCATCAATAATTTTCTAAAATGTCTTGCTTTCCATAAGACCCGACACTACCTTGAGGAAATATGAATAACAGTTACACAATTATTACCGGCGTACTGATGACTCATTAGCAGTCCTGATAACAGAAGGTTTGCTCTCTTATCACGCATATTATGCTCCATGACATATATATATACGTAAACTACCGTTCCATTGTATCATCGCCAAGTTCTTTTGCATATTATCTGTGTTTTAACTACAAATACGCATTACCTTGATTTTGATAAGAACTGGAATCAGGTACTGGGTTGCTCGAAAAACTATTTGTCGAACAATTATTTTTGTATTTTTTTTTAGAAAACGGGAAATGAAGCTTTTGGACAGGTGCAAATGGATTTTAAATGAAATATTAAATTTTATGGATTATTCAAGATAATTGAATTTTCAGGCTCCATGTAAAAATTTTTGGTATTTTTACTTATATTATTTAAAATTGAATTTCATGGGATAGAGTTGAATTTTGGTGGAATGAGGATTTTTTGAAACATTTGGAAGGATTTAATTAATAATTTCTGTTAAAAATGTTTAAAAAAATAATGCAACAAAATTACCTGTAAAAATAATAAAAGTAGAATAAAAAACAAAGTAGTAAAAAGGGTATTGATAATTTTCAAATTTTTCTTTTGAACTTTATTATTTTTCTATATACAAAAAAAATATAATTGTTCGACTATTTAGCAGTATTTATTTTTGTTGCCATTTAATGGTATTAATTATAAATATTGCCGTGTTTTGCCATATTTTTGCCATAATTTGGGTTAAAAAGAAATATTTATTAGCAAGAGAGAGAAATTGATTTTCGCATTTTCATAGTTGCCAAGTGATTCAGAATAAATACCGTGGTGCAAGTGGTTGCTTAGTACCTTTAAGCGGGTCTGTGGGGGTGAAACAACCCCTTAGACATTGGTATACATAGTTTTGGTTGGAGGGTACATACATACATGTACAGGAATGATATCGAACTGGGCACAAGTGGGGGATGACGCCGTTTCTTAATGTTTGCAAGTACGTTGCTATCACAACAGTAGGTCGTCGACGTATGGGCAAAGAAAATATAGAGGAAGCGGTAAAATTTTGCCAAGAGGCGTGACTAAGCTCATATTTGATTAATGTATGCAAATTGAGAAAGAAAGAAAAAAGAAAACCATAAGGAAAATTATTGCGCAAAAAAAGAATTCGAATTTAGATGCGATAGAATTATTCCAAATAGTTGAGAATTTTTTCAGAATTATTCGACATTGTTATTTATTTATTTTTTATTTTTTTTAAATTTCATTTTCAGAGTACCTTCACGATCAACGGTACGTTCTTCGTTCCGATATTGGATATGATGGGGATTTGAGGGGTAAGTCTTCCGTAATCTCACTCCATTTCCAATTTTTCTTTTTTTTGGAAAAAAAACAAAAAATGTCTTTCACGAATTTTCTATTTTAATATTTTGTATATTTTAACATTTGGTATTTTAATAAATTTGTATTTTTATATTTGGTATTTCATTTTTTGTATTTTAATATTTGGTATTTTAATGTTTTTTTTTAAATCAAAAAATTTTTTTTTATATTTTAATTTTTTTAACGAGTCCCTTGGATTTTCGTACACTTTTTTTACCTCATATTTTTCAATATTTTTCAGCGGAAGTTCAAAAATTGCGAACTCTTACCACAGCCTCTATTTCTCTGACATGCATCAGTTTCATCTGCATCATCTATCTTTTGATCAAATCATCCATCAAATGGAAGGCTTTCAAAAGCAATATGCAAGGCGTCTTAAGAAGGAAGTGGATCAAGGTACAAAATTCATCCCCCTGATTAATCATTAATTAATCATCTTAAGCCGACACTTTCGAATTTCTCAAATTTTGCACCGAAACGCAGTTGCTTTTACATATAACAAAATACATAATTTAAATATTATACAAAATAATTTAAAAAAAAATTCCTATTTAATGCGCGACTGTGTCCTATTTGTTTTTCAGAAAGTGAAGAGCAAAAACAAGGTCCAAGACGACGTCGAAACCGGGGCTCCAGCGCCTAAACAAAACGGTGGTCTCACCTTGTCCGTGCAAAATCCACCCGTTTTGCAGTCCTCGGATAGCAATATTGGGAACTCGACACCCAATACGACAAGTACCCCGCTTTCGAGAAGACATCCCAGCGAGGATACGACGTTGGATTACGCGTATGATAATCCCGCGATGACCCCGAGTCCGGAAGCTGCACAGCCACAGAGACCGAAACACGAAAGTTCTTTTTGATCAATTTTTGCAAAAAATTGCTCTTTTTGAGAAATTTTGATATTAACGGCCCGGAAGAAAAAATCGATGCTCAAAATATATTGTTGCAAATTATTGACTTTTCGAAACTGGACTCTTTATGACGTTTTTATTAGTACCTGGAATTTCTTTTTGTGATTTTTTTTAATCACTCCACTGCTAATTTATTTTTCCAAAATATCAACAATCCGATTCTTTTATATATAATTAATTATATGCGAGAATTAGATTGGATCCTTTTTGAAAATGCAATTTTTTGATTAATTTTTTTTTTTTTTGGTAAACAGTTAAATGCCTGGTTTGTAAAGTTTCCAGTTTCCAACACAGTCATCGTATATAAAAAAAACATTATGTACAAATCTCATCAAGATACTCACACAATTAGTATTGGCGACGAGCATCTTTCATTGAAAGGAAGTGCATTCGCATGGAAATTGTGAAAAATGTGCATTTCTGCTAAAAGATACATTTTTTTACATTTTAAAAAATATCTTGCAAATTGTCCGTCAAAGGATTATTAGAGGAACTATAATATTACTAGAGAGCGAATATATGAAATATATTCGCGAATATTGAATTTATATATTAATTAAAAACGTACTTAAGACATTGGTGCCAAATATGAACTTTGAATCCGTCCTCCTGATATTCAAACGAAGCAATATATCGATATGCTCTATTATAATGCGAATTTAATATGCATATACGTGTACTTGAAAAGTGTAAAAATTTCGAAAAATGTTTTGTTCGGTTTTTGGGTTTCGCATATTTGTATATAAATTCAAAGTATATAGATAGATAATATAAGTACCATTAATCGATAAATCAGAGCCTGTATTATTATTATTATATATTAATCGAAAATTCTATATTTCTTAATCGCCAGTTTGGAATTTTTGTTACATCAACGTTTACGTTGCTCATGATATTTTATTCTCAAAAGAACGTATTCAGTATTATAACAATAATGAATAACTGAAAAACAAGTAGCTACAATTTGTTGTGATTGAATAATAATAATTTGCTCCTTTCCTTGCCTTCCCCGCGTTGAAAATGAATTTTTTTGTTTTGGGTGAATTGTAAATTGCGGGTAACGACTGGGTGCAGCATAATTTTATTAACCCACCACGGGTGTCTTTGAAAGGTATAAATGTGAAACACACCAGGGAGAGTTTTAATTGAACATGATTGATTATTATTTGATCGTCGAAAAAATTGCACGTACCTTTGCAACTTACATCTAAGTGAACTATAATACAAAAAAGACACTAATTGTAATCGTACAATAATTCATAGTCCCATGTATGTATGTATACATGGTAGCATGTATAGAGTATATGTATATGTGTGTATCGTGTATGGGTATAAGTTCTATTGGATGACAATTAGCTTCTAAATGGTATGGAAGGAGATAATTTTATTAATAAAGACTATGGAATCCATTCCTTCTTTCTTACAAGTAGTTATCGTCTTGACGAGGAAAAACAGTGTTATCTCACAAAAGGATAAGAAAAATGTAATAGAAAAGTCACAGAAAAATTCAGTCGTATTCAAAACGGTATAGATACATCGTAATCATTCGTTAAACCGTTGTCTTCATCCCTTTCATATCAATTCTTGACACAATTATTTTATTTCTTCATTTCGTCCCACTCTCGTCTTTTTATACAGCACAACTAATAATATATATTTATATATTTTTTTTATATAGAATAACTTCATGTTTTTGTATACAATTTATAATATATTCTCATTATATAATATTTGAATACTTTAAAGGAAGGATTTTTGGGGGTGGCAAATTTATTTCACTTTGATTTCTTCTTCCTTCTTTATCAAAATTCTATTCGAGAAGAAATGAAATTTTACTCAAGGACTTTTTATCCCGAAATTTGAGATATAAAAAAAATCAAGTTTTCAGAGTTACATAGTCAGAAAACCAATGAAAGGAACAATTTAATTTTGGAAAATTACAATTTTAATTTTCTAATAATAATAATTTGGGAAAATTCGAATTTTACAATATTTGGACAATTTTAAGACGATATCAATTTCCGACTGTTTATAAAAATTAGGGACAATTGGAAATTTGTGTTATTAAATTTACCAATGCAATTTCTTCGATAAGCAATTTCTGACCAGGTAACTATAATTTCTTGCGATATTTTTCCAAAATAAAGTGTTTTTTCCTTCGACAGTTCTCACAAAATGTCGCTGAATTTTTTTCTTTCTTCAATTTTTATGGAAAATCTAATAAACAGAAATAAATCTTTGAAAATGTGCAAGACTTTTCTCCTATTTCCATTTTCTTTTTAAATCCATTGTGTACTCAACTCTTCCATAAATTTCGATATATTATTTCATTATTATTAGTATAATTACTTTTGGCAGGAATGTCATAACTATATAGTCTTTTATCACTCGGTGCATTAAACTTGCTCGTTTTTGTGATTGAAATCAACTATTTCTCTGGTTGTGTTTCCCAATCGTGGATGTCAATTTTTATTGTTGCGCAATTGAGTGTAAATATACATAACTTGATTTTTCTGGACGTTGAAAAACAATTTATCAGACGTACAAACTCGGTCCGAGGTTCATTTCACTATTTTTATTGAATTTTGTACTATTATAAATAAATTGTTGGAATCCTTCTCTAAAAATGTTTAACAAAAATGTTGCAAAACTCTTTAGCATAGCGAAAGGAATTGCACTGCTTTTTTTTTTTTTTACTAAATCACATGGAAATTACAATACTCGATGTAACAAAGCACACGATAAAATTAATCGATTCAATTTTTTTCGACTTACTAAATTAATGTTAATATTTGAGCAGATTTTCTGAGACGTATGAAATTCGCTAAATTTAACACGAATATTTCTAATATATTTTTAGAACGAATGGCAATTTAATTTGTTTTTTTTTCGGCCTTAATCTTCAATTATTAATCTTTAACGATAATTGCAAAAAAAATCGTAATTCTTGGTACGAGTTAATTTAAAATAAACTCGGTCCTTCTTTTCACGCATTAACAAAAAATGATTTTGTCTTTCTGAGCAATTTCAATATTTTCAAAGTTGATTTAATCACAAATTGCATAAAAGAGGTGTAGCATTTTTTATCATATTGGAAATATTAATGCGTACGCAAATTTATGAAAATATGGAAACACGAAATTTGAATTGAGATTTGCTAATTTGTCTTGAAATTGTTTTGCGAGTGTGAAAAAAGTGTTAAAAATTGATTCTATGAGATCATACGGTTCAAACTCAAATTGATGTTCACATAAATGTTAAAGAAAATAAAAAGTAAAATAAAATGAAGGAGTCGCGAAAGTTTCCATATTTTCTCAAAAACACTATGTACGCTAGAATGAAAAACATTAGTTAAATCTTTCTCTAGGACTCCATTAATTTTGTATTAAATTTCGAAACAGACATAGAATAAACAATTACTTGTTTTAGGACGTTGCGTTTCCTCATCTCCATTATTCTCTCTCATTTTGTCGCATACCATGGAAATGATTTTAAAACTACTCTTTCCTTTGCTTTTTGTTATCGATTATAAACTTAATAACGATGAAGTTGAGTGTGTGATACCTATTTCATAATAATACGTAGTAAGGTGAATTTTTGTCTTATCTTCGTTCAAATATATACAATATATAATATATATATATGTATAGAGAATATATTCAGAACCACAAAGTTTCTTCATCCATACTTTTCATCGTTTTTCTTTGTGTGTCGAAGAAATATTAAGTTATACATAAAATACTTTCTACTCTACTGGAAAAGTAAGATTATAATATTCTCTATATACAATGTGAAACGTAATTACAATATTTCTGTTCATTTCTTCTTCGAAAATTATACTTAAACATTTTTCTTTTTAGTCTAGGATGGATAGAAAACTCATTCGAACAAACAAATAGAAAAAAGAAAGCATCAACTCGCATTACCTTTCTCGCGTTTTTGTTCTTTCTTAAAAAGAGGAAATACTTCGACGAAACGATGTGGCTCTAAGTGCGATTTTTATGACGATTAGAAAGTGGAAGGAATACAGTCAATTTTCTATGATACAAGCCGAGTATTTGTTTGTTATTCTTGTTTTTTTTTTAATAATGTTTTCTTTCTTAGGTTATAGTGCGCTTCTTTTTAAAAGATATTTTACTGTGCAAAGAAAGATATTTCTCGTATCTTTTATTTCCATTCCTCGTTATACTCTTTTTTTTTTCGTCATTTCCTCCTTGTTTTCTCGCAATAACGTACAATACAATAAAAATAATGATCAATTACAAACTAGAAACAATTTTTCTAATGACTTTGTGACTAAGAGGATTCTTTCTTAATGATTAGGCTTTTCGTTTCTTGTCATTTTTTCCTTATCTTTTTTTTTCATCTTCTTTTTTGAGCAGTGTCTAACTTTACGTAACGGAGAAAATAAAAAAGTGTCTATAAGTAACACCTTTACGTACTCAACCTTCTTTTTCCAACTTTCCAGTGTTATTTCATTTTGATCATTCATTTTCGGTGCGTACTGCAATGTTAAAGTCCTTCGAAAATCTTGTTTTTTTTATTCGCAGGATACTTCATATTTTGGAAACGAAGAAAACTTTATCATTCAAATCTCAATCGGTTATTATTTTTTTTCACTGTAGAAAATTATCAAATAAATATTAAAAAATGGCGTAACCAAAAAATATCTATCGAACTCTAAAGAATCGGACAATTTTATGACTCTCTTCGATGTCGGTCAGTTTTGAAAAAAATAAAGCAAGAGTATCGACGACTAAAAAATTCGTCTTAACGAAGAAAAAAACATAATTTTCCAAATTTGGAGAGTACGAAAGTAAAATTTAAGTGTAAATTTAACAATTTGGACTCTCGTGAACAAAAACGTACACTTTTATACGTTTAAATGTGCATATTCTTGCACAAAAATCCTTGTAAGAGCGTATTTTAAAGTTCATCCACTTTCTTGCTCTTAAAATGAGCTTTTACTGAACTTTAACTTTCCCCAGCTTCTACAGCTTTATTTGATCGTCCAATTTGTTGCATTTACTCTTTTTTGTTATTATTTTACTTCCGTACACTTGCTCCAATGTAACGGAATCGGAAAGAAAAATTTAGGAACAACGAAAAAAATCTTTTGAGAAACAAATAACTCTCTTTGACCAAATGCATCCCATCTTGAAATTTCAAAACAAGATTTTCGACGAGATGAATGTTCGTTGTTCTACGGGATGTCTTTGTTAAACATATTTTCCGTTCACGCTACGTTTGACGAATTCTACCTTGTTAAAACTCGAATACAGAGGGTCAAGGGTAGAAGTAGGAAATCTGACGGTAATACATTGTTTTGTTTGCTCTGAAAAAGTATTAAACACACCTCGTAGATAGAAACATGAAAAACAAACTTGATTCGTTAGAAAGTGCATTCATACATTCTCTTTTCGTTTTTTCTTCATCAAACGTATTCAGTTCTCGAATTTTCAACGACTTTCAAAGAATTTCTGCATCATTTTCGTATCCGCTTTGTTTAGTTTTTTAAAAGTATCTCATTTATCTCACACCATTCTCACTCGTCAGTCTCTCTCTCTCGCAGAATTCATTCTTGCTGACTTAGAGCTATCATACGGGAGTTGAATTTTTCTTAATTTTTTTCTTCTTGCTTCTTTTTTTTTCAATTCTTCCTCGAGGAAGACCGAGAATCGCATTTCCTATTTTCCTTTCCCTTCTCCGTTCGATCGCTTTTACATTTTCTCTCGAAGTTTAGGCCGCGTTTCTATCCTTCCATGGTCAATGTGTCTTGGATCTTGTACTTTACAACACAATTTTTGTAATACTAGAGGAAGTTTACAGCAGAAACTGACGGGAACATAAACACCAATTTTTTTTTCTTCCTTCCGCTCCTCCGTGTAATTTCGTAACTTAACCTTTTCGGTATAAAAGTTCCTAGCCCTCCGAATTTTTCAATTTATATTCGTGAGATTAAAAAACATTTTTCTTACGAACTAATTTTTTTTTAATGCGAATCCAATATTTTTTTAAATTCTCCTTCGTTAATTCAACACCAAATTTTGAACACAGATTCCCTGGAATTTCAATTCGACTCCAAATTATTATTATTATTAAAAATAACGAAATTTACTATTTAGGCTAAGGAACTTTTGTACACAAAAATATACCCAATTACCCACGAATTCCTTCTCTTCGCGTACCTCCCAAGAATGAAAAAACGGGGAAGCCCATGAATTTATTGACTCGGACACCGAAACTCAATTCTTCGAAATAAATTCGCCTTCCTTACTGGCTATGCAATCGTCCCGTTGGTGGCTTCACTTGATTTCCCGTTGCTTTTGGTATGGCTCCAATAATCTTTACACGCTGTTGCTGTTGCTGTTGCTGCTGCTGCTGCTGTTGCCTGTTATCAGAAAACTGTGGCGGTGGTGCGAAAACCACCTCGTCGCTGGTACCGGTACCATTCGACGGACCGGCATTGAACTCCGGCGGTGGTGGTACAAAAAGATCGTTAGCCTGTTCCTCGGCATCGGCTTCGATCGGGGGCGGTAGCTGGGCCAGACTGACGGCGTGTCTCGTTAATAAACCACTACCCCCGTAGTTCATCCTTTTACCGCCATCCTTGTCGTTCACCAGATGGTTGCTCGCCGAATTGTCTTGTATCCTGTTGGAATTGGAGTCGTCGAACCCGGTCGGTGGGCCCACGGGTCCATCCTGATCGGAACTAACGCCACTGGAGCTGTTGTCGCCGTCTTCCACGAGCGACTGGTGATGGTTCGTTTGTTGCAACAGAAAATCGTTCGGGTGACTCTTCGACGACTTCAACTGCGTGCGTACCTTCTGAATCTCTTCGACGCTGAAGGAGTGCGGCAGCGAGTTGCTACCGGACGAACTGGACCCGGAAGTGTTCGAGTTCCCGGACGTCTCGCGAGTGGATTCGAGCTTTTCCCTGGCGGCTGCCTTTTCCAGCTCCTTCGCGATTTCCGACTCGACTTCCTCGTCGGTTTCCTCCTCGCCTTCGTCGTCGTTCTCGGACTCCGAGAGACTGTAATCCGGTTCCGGGATCGGCGGTGCGTTCGAGGACGATAAATTGTTCACCGAGGAGCTCGAACTCATGGCTTTCTTTTTCCTCTCGCGAATACCACCGCCCGTCGATGCGCCGTGACTCCTATTGGTCTTCAACGGTTGAGCGTATTGATTGTTTAACGATTGGTGATTGTTATTGCTTGCATTCATGTTGGTGTTGTTGATAATACTAGTGTTCGTCGTTTGCTGTTGATTGTTATTGCACATCGGCGATGGTTTGAAAGTCGTGTTGTTCGGTGTACGCAGACTGTGCGATTTTCGCACGTGCGAACGCGTCGTGTGCGATGGCAAACTCCTCGATCGGTATCCCACGGTTTTCATATCCTCCGGTGAAGCGTACAATTTCGCGCTGTTCGATGGACGAAAGCTGGACATCACCCCGTAACCGCTTTCCGTCGTAGTGGCCGCCGCTGCTAATTCTGAAAATCACAAAATATCGGCATTAGGGTCACGGCAAGAAAAAAAATTCTAAAATTATAATTTTTAAATTTTGTTAACGCTATACCGTCCCGGTGGCACCACGTTGGTGCCATGAGAAAACTATTGTAATAAATTGTTAAAGTGTAATTCATTCATACCTTTAACTTGTTGGATGTGTGCCATATTATCATAAACCGAGGCTGGCGTTACGACATCCGGTACATTGGCACCGACGTTAACTTTAACTACTTGTCCCACTGGAGGAGGCGGTGGCGGATGGTTCGGCGGTGGCAAAACATTTCTACCATTCGACGCATTTATGTCTTCCTGACTACGATGACCCTTGGGTGCCAACATCGACGATTGCGCTTGTACATTTAAATCGGGTGTACTGTGGAAGTCACGATGAAGATCCGAGCCACCTCCAAGTCCACCGAAGAAGCGTACCCTCGAATTTGACTGTAAATCGAATCACAGTAAAATCGTCATTATTGCTTCATTAATTGTATCATACTTTTACAAAAAAAAAGAAAAAAAAATTGACGAAATCGCACAAGCTTATAGCTCCAGCTTGGTTCTTAAGGATGTCTGTTTTCTTGTAAAGCTTCTAATGGTTCGTTTGCACTACTTTCTCTTATACGTAGAAAATTTTTCTTTTACCGAGCGTTACAATTATTTTTATGCATTAATAGTCCCGCCCAAAAAAATATAAAAAATAGAAACACTAACTGGACATTTTTTTTAACTAAATAGAATATTAGGATTTTTAAGAATTTAACAACAACAAAAAATTATAATACTGTAATTATAAATTTTCTAATTTCGCATTTCTCTAAATCTATGAATATTTCATAAAATTCAACTTCGATAATTTCATAATTTCCCTATAGGCTAGTAATTTCGTGGAAAATGTAAGTTAGAAGTCGCAATTATTGATAATATTTGTAAAAATTAAACAAAAAACAAGCAACAAATGCCGAAATATGTCTAGAGAAAGATCGGTGTTAATCTAACATGAGCGTGTAACGCAAAGCTAAAGTGATATTACTTAGTTTAATGCATGTATCTCTCTCTTCTCTTATTCTAATTCTCATTGCGCTATTTCGAGTTATTGGCACCGAGACACATGCAAAACGTGCTAAAAATTCAAATGAAAAATGATATTTTTCGTATATACTTTCGAATCAGTAATACAAGTAGTCCTCGTCATCCCGATCGTACCAGCTGCGCATCTTGTAGTGATTTCGTACAGGTTTTCGAGCAAACTACAACAAACATGCGAGAAACAGCCATAGTTACCCCGTAGGATGTATGCATGCATCGTACAAAGTGATTACATAAACTGTGAGTATTTTTGCCTTCGCAATGAAAAATAAGGGGTTGACAGAAAAGTAGCGCAAAAAAAAAATACGTAGAATTGAGAAATAAATGCACGACGAATTTAGACAAGATTTTGAACGGTAGGCTTTTTTGAAAAGCGAAAGATGGACAGAAATTAAGGCGAAAAAAGCTATTTTAAAGAAAAACGAGCGACTCAAAATTGTGCCCCGAGGTTTCCTTTTTCGAGCACCTCTAAGCTTCTTTTCCCTCGAAGACGCTGTTAAATAACATTTTTTTTCTAAATGCAGGGCAAAAGTGCATCCGCCACTTTAAATCTCACGCAATATTCGGGGACGAGTGAATTAGAGAAGAAAAAACAGAGAAACAGTTTCTCGCGATAGCGGAGTCTCAATTTTAGGGTAAGATTAATTTTTTTCATGAATTCAATCAATTCTTTTTGTAAAAAAAATTGAAAATGAATGAATTTTCAATGAATTTTTTTACATTTTTTACATTTTTTCTTCATTTTTTACGAAAAAATTGATTGAATTAATGAAAAAAATGATGATAAAAAATTTTAAATGAATGAATATTCAATTTTTTGTTTAGAAAAAAATTGTAAATTCACTGGAGGAAAAAATTGAGACTCAACTACGTTTTCGTCGACCAATAAAATAAAAAAGACATCCATAGGAATGATCTACAGGAAAGTCGAAAAACTTCCTCGCTCTACTGTTTGTTTTCCGTAGGAAATTGAGTCCTTACTTTGCCTTTACGTTTCATCTCAGCGACACTTGCATAAACCCTGCCAGTTTTGGCAGGCGAAGAAGGATGCGATTTGGTAGTTTGACCAGTTTGAAAGTGTGAGCTCATCATGGATGAGCCATACTGACTACTCGCACTACCTTGTTGACGCTGAAATAGTTCCTGAAAGAAGTGAAGGATCAAGCAAAACATTATAGAAGCTATTATTCGTTGCCTTTTTTCGTGTATCTCGCGATACATGCATGCAATTTTTCCCATTTTCTTTTTGTTTTTTTTTGGTAGGTGAGAGATAGCCATTCGTACGTTCATTCACGAGTTTGTAAGCATTTCCTTTGTTCGTTTGCTAAATGCAATGTGCGATAGGAAAGCATGATTTTCATTTTCGCGAAACGAACCTCGAGCTCAGCCGCCGTTATTCTGCTGGATGTCGGCCTGGAACGAATACTGGCTGTTCTGGGTTGAACCGGGGTGTTCTGGCCAGTGTTCGGACCCGTTGACGACTGTGGAGGCAAATGTATTGACTCCGCGCTGCTGGATTTTGCACCAGTCGATGTAATCTCGTCGCGATCGTCTTTCTCACCACCACCTTCTGCGAGAAGAAACAAAAAATCTATTATAGAAAAATAAAAAAAAATAGACAACTCGATTTCTACAAGAACCCCGTTCGAAATTGTATTAGGGTGTCCCATAAGTTTTTTCCGCGCCAATCTATGGATGACCTCGAGCCGGAAAGGAAGAAACTTATGGGACATAATATTAATGTTACACTCACCTAATCCAGCTACCATCGACCGTGCTCGCGCTCTTCCGACACTTAACGTAGTTTTTGGATCTCTACGTGGTGGTAAAGGTGCTGGGGAACGTCCAAGTGTACCCCCAATCGCAACGTTGTTGTTACCTGAGCGGTTAAAATCTTTTTTATTCTTCGTTATTTGACAGAAAACAAATGTTGATACAAATTCTATTAAAATTTCTATTTTTAAAAGAAAAAATTTGAAGCCTCACCTTTGCGAGGTAAAGTTGCGTATTGCCTCTGAATCGGTTGACTAGTTGGCAGAGCTGCTGCCGATTGTGAATTCGGAAGGCTTATCATTGGCGAAACCACTGTCATTCTTACAAGCTCACCAGATTTTCTGATTAAATCAACTACGTGTTCGTGAGAAGCTGTCGTTACATCTTCTCCATTGATCTGTGGATGTAAAGAAAAAAAATGTCATTAGCGTCAATTACAAATTATTATAATATTAAATATTAAAAGTTATTGTAATTGCTTTGATGGTAAATCATCAACGAATGATTTTTATTTTATACAAAAATATGACTTCTTCCAAATTTTTTGGAATTGTAGTGTACTTTATCAAATTTTCCAATTGGGTAGAGATTTTAAAAAAAGAAATCGATCGATCGACAACTTAAAAATCCCGCGACAACAGAAAAAAAATGATTAGAAGTGCAAGTAAAAATTCAGAATCTAAATCTGCACGAATATAAGTACTTCCTATTCCTCGAGCTCATTGAGAGGTAAAAGCAATCTCAATTTTCTCCACCTTACTCTTCGAAAGTGAACTCGTATAAATTAGAGTATTCTAATGTATCTTTAATTGGATCTTATAATACACAGTTATCTTTCTCGAAGGCGTTCTCTTTCTCAATAGCCAGCGGTTATTGGACTCTTACCCTGATAACTTATCTTAGAAAAGCCAATGAAGAAACTCAACTAGTTAGGAATTAACTAACTCCGTCACTTTCTTTTCATTAAAACGTCTGTCTTTGCTATCTGAATTTCACAGTCTCGCAATTGGAGTATCGCTATATGTCTATTTCATAATATTCCCATATTAACACTCTGCCGTCCGGTGGCACCACGTTGGTGCCATGACAAAACTATCGAGCAAGCGCCGGTGGCACCACGTTGGTGTCGTACATAAAGATTTATACCGGCGCCAAACGAAAGAATTCCGATCAGACGTGCGGACGGCAAAGTGTTAAAAATATTTCTGCAGCATCACTAACATCGAACAGCAAAGAAAAAAATTAGTTCGGCGTGAGTATCTTCGAAAAAGTAAAAATATCGGTCAGGATGAAAGAAGGGAAGTAATTAGTTGGGCTACTAACGAAGATGCATTTTGTTTGAAAGTAAGTCACCTGAATAAGAAAATCTCCTTTACGTAGACCAGCCAAGTCAGCTACACCACCTGGATCTACATCATCCAGGTACTGCAACGCTGGGTATCTTGCTGACGGTGTTAATTCTAACAAAGGTGACGTAGCTTTTGCACCTCGTAATACAAAACCGAAACCTTTTCTCGATCGATGTAGAACCACTGTACGTGGTTCCGATGTCACTCTGAAAGCAGAATCGATATTAACGTATTAGGATCGAAGCTACATTTTGAAAAACTGAAATTTCCTCATATCGCTGTTTCATAAATTTTCCAGATATTTTCGAATTGTAACTTACGGTTTCTTTAATCGTGGCGCAGTAGCGAAATATTTGTGCGATTCTCTACGTCCCAAAACGCGATTCCTACCATCTCTCGTTGGTTGTGGTCCCAGAGGTATATTTGTATGGCGAAGCTTGACTTCTTGGACACAATGCGCGGGGAATAAACCGGTACCTTGTCCTCGTAAAACACCTTCCAAAAGGCCACAGTCCGTTGCACCAGTAACTAAAAATATTTCCAAACAATACAATTATAATTCTGTTTTTGAAAATCCAAAATAATCTAAGAAAAATCCAAAAGCAAAAATATACAATTCATTATAATTCTACATTTTTGCGGTTGGATTTTTATTAATTAAAACAGCAAATTTCTTGCGGACGCACAATTACTCTATTAAGCCCCACCCGTTTGTGGATTTCAAAAAAAGATGAAATTAAACCTATTAAAAAATATTTCCAACATTTCAATAATTTTTTCTTCCAAACTGATATTTAACAGACAAAAAATTGTAATATTGTGGCAATGGTATCCCCCAAACGGACGATATTTTTTTATGCAGATTGAATCCTTATTCCAATTAGACCAAATCGAAATTCTTTCTTGCTCTTCCTCTCTTATTTAAAAAAATTCGAGCCTGGAATATCAAATCAAAGCTTTTGCGACAGGTCCAGTTACCTTCAAGAATATCTCCTTGACTGATATTCAAGTGTCCTAGAATTCCACTGTTGTAGCTTTCCACACAAACGACGGTTGTCCCAGGAATGGATAGCGAATTGGTAGTATCCGATTGCGAGGTACCAACTCCGGAACTGTCGCTGATAACATCGGATGCCGTATCACCCAGGCTTTTATCTGTCGACACAAAAGAAAAAACGGAACCCAAATAAGACAAATATCGATCTTTTACGGAAAAGCTTCCTTTTCACCCTCGAAGAGGAAAACAACATATTCCGAGACATTTTTCTCTATGAAGAAAAACCAACCCATCATGCTAATAAATGCCCGCTCCTAAATTTCATGGTTTCCATGGTAAAATGAATGGTAATAAGAAGGAATAGAAAAGTTGAAGTTTCTTCGTTTTGGTGGTGATGGTCGTGACTGAAAAGCACTTGCGGTGTCTCATCTCTTCTTCGGCGTCTTCTTATTATCTTCTAGCAAGATGACACATTTTGTTCATTTGCAGAAACAGCTGCCCTCCTTCGCAGGTAGCTTCGGGTCGAAGTTTTCTTTTTTATGGGGGAGAGAAAAAAAATATCAAAATAAAGAGTTGTGTGTGAGTATACCTGTAACAATGCTCGCGGAGTCTTCCCCGGATGGTTGATTACTTCCTTCGGAAAGACTGGAACTTGCCGAACTGAACGGTGCTAAACTACGACTGCTCGGTGATGGCGATGGTGGTATCTCAATAGTCCTATGTATATCCATACGATGTTGCAACTCGATCCTGTGCTCTTGTAGCCTCGTCAGACCCTCTATTCTTAAGTTTTGATAGTGTTCCACGGCGCTCGGTAATCTTTAAAGCCATCCCCAATATTTCAATATTTCAGCATGAATTGTATCTTCGCTCTTTTGCAATTCTTTCATATTTCCTTTCGTCATTTATTATAATCAAATTTCATAGAATTGTCCGAAAAATGTTGACATTGGTTGAGTAACAAAATTTATAAAAATCACTTTTAATTTTTTGTCGATATTGCAATTGGGGCAAATATACATATATTGCAATTTTCCAATTGGTTCAGTGACAAAATTTTCTTTTTGAATCAATTGTATATTTTTTTTTCTATCAATATTGCAATTGGGGCAAATTTAAATTGTAATTTTACCATTGGTTTTGTAACAAAATTTTCTTTTCGAATCAATTGTATATTATATTTTGTATCAATGTTGCAATTGGGGCAAATTTAAATTGCAATTTTATCATTGGTAGGGTAACAAAATTTTCTTTTCGAATCAATTGTATATTTTTTTTGTCACAATATTGCAATTGGGGGCAATTATTGCAACTTGTCAATTTCCTACTTATTTCTACTACTTTTCGCAATTGTCACAGGAAAAATTTGATTATAATAGATTGTAAGAGCAAAGGTACAACTCACGCTTACCTCGAATTAGTGTCCCTCAGAGAAGGTGTTTGATATTCGACGATTAGCCGCTGATTAAAATGATTACTACTGTTCTGGTCACCTCTGGACGCGTCGGACGGTATTCTCGTTTGTAGTCCAATACAATCGTTCCTGGTTTGTTCGATGGACGGTATCGTTCGATTAAAATTATTACCAAGATTATCCAAACTTCTGATACTGCCGCTAGTGGTACTAGCGGTGGACGTGGTGGTGGTGCTGCTGGCGTTCAGGGTGCAATCGATGCGGTTTATCAAACTCGTGGAATATTCATTGGACGAAGACGTTATTCTTGTCAAAGTTCCTGTCGAATATTGTTGCTCATTGGACGGAAGGACTCGTGGCAATCCGATGAATTGTTGCTCGTGATCTTGTCTGCACTGGTGCTCCTCTTGCTCGTTCAACGAAACTCTGGTCAGCGTTCCATTGTTGCCACCGTGTTCCAAAGAAACCGATGTTGTTCTTGTTAAACTACCGGTCGAGCTTGAGTGGTACTTTTGTTCGGACGGTATCCTTGTCAATGTTCCCAAATTGTTAGCCGACGTACTCGTTGTCATTCCACTTCCAAATGCCACGGATCGTCTTTTTGGATTGTAGCGTGGTGGTCCTTTAAACGGTACTGCAAAATCCAGGGTTTACCAGTTTGATCATTAAAAGACAAGAAGTTTCAACAAATATTTAAGTCGGTTCGTTTGGATTAGTTTTGTTACGGAACCGGTTATACTCTTTTTAACGCGTCGACGAGCAGTTCCCTTCAATTATTAATCAAGCAAGAAATGTACAAGCGATTCGTTGCATACAATTATCACGCGCACACGACTCGTGTGTAATTCAAGTAACAGTAAGCTTTGGTTTCAGATTATTGGCATCAAAGGGGTACAACAACAACGACGACGACGACGACGACGACGACGACGACGATTCAAAGTAGCTCTCAGGTATATTACAAAGCAGTGGAAGCACAAGGTGTAATTCATTTTCGTTACGCTTTCCGGGTTTTCTTTTTCATACAATTTTCTTGGATAGTATTTTTTTCCTTTTTTTTCAAACGTCATTTTACACAGAATGCCCCGAAATCGTTAACAAGAGAGGCTTCGATTTCCGAAGCCGAAGGAAAAAATTGATTAACAAGGAAATTTCCAAAATTTTGTAACATTGAATATTTTTTTCGAAGGTATTCGATTTTCTCGAAATTTTGGCACACACATTTGGCGTTAATCCTTTCGCTACGGGTGAGTTCTCCGCCGCGGTACTTCCGCTGAACGGAACGCTGCGGCGCGCCGATTGTCAGCGGGAGTACCGCGGCGGAGAACCCAAGCCGCCTGAATGTTTTAAACCAAAAATAGGGCCACTATAGTGGCCCATAGTTCCTCAGTGGCACCTTATGGAGAGCCACTATAGTGGCTCGTAGTACCTCAGTGGCATCTTATGAAAGGCCACTATAGTGGCTCGTAGTACCTCAGTGGCAGCTTATGGAAGGCCACAATAGTGGTCCGTAGTAGCGAAAGGGTTAAACAAAAATTTATGAGTTTCTCTAATTTCAAAGATTCGCCGAAATAAATGTTTCCTAGTTTTTTTTTATAATCGATAGACCGTAACTAGCACAGGGATTTCGATTCGTTCGATTTGCCAACATACTAATTAACATATCGCAGCAACGTGTCATTGATAAAAATAGTTGAGGTACTCGAACGACAAACGAATAACACATTATTAGTCGTTACACTGCCTTCGGATATCCTACGACACAATGGATCAACGATACCACGCGATAAGTTATTATTGTTCTCCTTAATCATTATTTCTCTTTTCCATTTCTAATCCTTTGGAGATTACACGTATATACCACACATCCATATATCAATCTTATTTTACTTCCAACTTTCTATAAATACTGTTGATTCACATAATCAAGTAACCAGACAATTCAATAAATAATCGGAGGTGGAAGAGAAGAAAGGTAGCAAGCTTCGTTACACACAGGAACATTCCATTAAGTTAATACCCTTGAAATAAATAAACAAAAAAAAACAGAATTTCCAAAACGCCTTCCGTTTCTTGAAATCGCCCCATACCTTTTTTCATCACACAATTTTCTGTTCCAATGCAAGTCATTCGAAAGGATAAAAAATACAACCTTCACCATAAGAATCTTATCGATCCCTAAAAAAAAATAGGATGATTTTCCAGGAAATGAAGCAAAAAAAGGCTTTGTAGATTTTCCTCCCGGATGAAAAAAGATCACTCCGCACACTGCGTTGCATCAAATAAAAATACATACTCTCGTGTACAAAAAATTTCATGAAAAATAAGAACCAATATATTTTTCCCTCTTTACCAGAAAAATATATCTTCCCTTAGTTGATGTAGAAAAAAATGTGATATATATATATATACAAAGGCTATTGTTTTATACTTGGACCATCACCACCAGAAACCCAACAAATATCGTTTCTCCTTTTGTCTATTAGCTAAATTACTGAGGACATGGAAAAATTACTAGTTACGGGGTCTAAAGTATTCTAATTAATAGCTTCGTGCACGTGCTTGTAATATTTTCATGCAAATATTTTTCAAATTTCGTTCCCCGCCCCGCTACGTGGTTCGAATTCGAAATATGTAAGTGTAGTTTTTGAAAAAAAAAAGACCAATGCAAGAATAAAGAAGACAGAGAGTTTATGAGTTCATTAAAAAGATCGAGTGACAAAATATATTTATGTCTAAATGTTTTTCTTGTTCTTCCTTTCTACCAGATTCGTCATTTTTTTTGTAACACACAAATATGGTAAATTATATTTCATCTGATTTTAACTTTTTCGAAAGGATTTGTCTTTTCTATTGGATGGGAAGGGTCGAAAGGGTAATGAATAAATGAACTTATGGGATTTGAAATAAAAATGGCAAAATCTACTACATTGATTTTAATGACACTGACACTGACAATGACTAATGAGTATGCTACCGGATGACACATAATTTTAAAAAATCTATAATTAATCTCCAGATCCTGTACTATAACATTAAAAAATATATCAATTAAAATTAATCAAATTTACGGACACAACACTGAAAGAATAAAATAAATAATTGATTTTCTTTCTGATAAATTTTAATTCATTGCGCCAAGATTTTTCTATTGTAAGTGCCCTTTCATGGACAATTTCACAGAATACCTGAATTTTATCACTGGAATATGCACGTTCCTTGTAACCGTTACTTCGAATGAGTTTCAAAAAAAAAATTTTGTAAGCCAACAAAAGCGTGCGCCTGAGACGAAATACGAGAAAAATGAGATGGAAGGTGAAAATACTGAAAAAAAAAGGAAATGTGAGAAGTGTTTAAGAACACGAAGGTTTACGACTGGATTTAGAATGGGACCAGGTAAGAAGACTTTTTCGAGGCAGACGATCGCGTGAATTTGTACGTGAAGGTACAACGATAGAAGAAGAAGAAGTCAATGGCTCGATCTTTCTAAACCAAAGTACGTAGGTACCCGTAGGATACATATTCAAGTTTGTTGGACGGAGACTCGATTTTCTAAACATTAAGAATATATTATACCTTCCCCCTTCTGAAAGTCACTGTCCCATCAGTCACTCACCAACTTCTTCAGGCTGATAGTTCTTGATGACCTCAGCAAGTTCCATGTTACCGGCTATCACTGCGACCTGGTACGGCGTCTGATTCGCGTAATTCAGACTGTCTTTCTGCGCTCCCCTGAAGAGTAACTGACGTATACAAGAAGCGTCCGTATTGTTAACAGCGCACACGTGTAACGGTGTATTACCCGATGCATTACGCGCATTCATGTCTGCCCCATAGAATAACAGGTGGTCCAAATGCTGCACCAAATTGTTGCGACATGCCTGCAACAGAGACGAATTTCATGCACATTCAAAATCGTCAGAGTTTGGGAGCTACAGATTTTGTAGAAATTTCATTTCAATTTTTTATAGTTAGAAATGAGAATTTTAAAATAGGTGTCAAACAATAAATAAATAAATAAATAAATAATTCAATGATAAATAATTTTTGCCAAATAATAAATAATTGAATAAGACGCCTGAGATAAAAATGGAAATTTCATATATTTTTTTATAAAAGTAGCGTTTATTCTATTATTCCAGGAATTTTAATTGTACTTTATTTTAATTCCTTTATATGAATTATTTTTGTATAGAATAATCATTTCGTATTTAAATTTTTTGAGAAGATATTTAATATTTTCAATTAATTTTTGAGGAAAGAATTTCTTTGGAATCTAATATGTTGCTTTAAAAATATGAAATTGTGTTGTATATAGAAAAAAATATAGAAAAAAACGGGGGAACGCAACAAATAAATTGAAATTTATAATCAATATAAGAAATTGTTCGATACGAACCTGGTGAACCTCTTGCCACCCTTGTAGATCCTGAGCACCGATAGTAGCATGGTCGTGTAAGAGTGTTTCGCACAACAAAGGATCGGTTTTATAAATAACACTGTAATATAATGGCGTTAAACCCTTAGTGTCTTTATAATTAGGACTCGCACCGAGCTCCAAAAGAGTTTTTACAGCTTCTAAACTGTTTCTTTCGACGGCACGATGCATAGCGGTTAATCCTTCCTTCGTTCGATAGTCCAGAAGTGCACCACCGTTCACGAGTGCAATTATTACTTTTGAAGGCTTCTTTAAAGTTGTCGCTAACGTTAACGGTGTTTCTGGAAATAGAAAAGCAAAAAAACGCCATAACCGTTAATATTCGAGTTAGGAAAAAAATTTCAATTCGAAAACCACAGTTTTAATCAACTTGAAAATCATTTCAAATTCGTCCAATGAGAAATTTTGAAAAATTCGAACGAAAAAATGTCACCATTAAAAATTTCGAAATTTGAAATATTTGCTTTGAGTAAAAAATTCTCAAAATTAAATTTATTACAAGCACAAATTTTTCAGACTGAAAACTGAACGATTAGAATTTTTTTTTCGTGACGTTCCTTGTCAATCGAGCAAGAAACATGTAAACACCATAATTATCTTGCAGTTGCAATTTCTAAACGGCTGGGAAGAGATTTGAGAAACCGATTGCGCGTCTTTCTTGAAAAGAAGGAGCTCGCGTCTCCGATAAATCGGCAATTACAGTTACATTGGCATTGGAAAAGCATAATTTTTCCTATTTATTTTGCATTCAGCGTCCCAACGACATGGAAAGGAAGGAATAGAGAAAGATTAGAGATACCATAAATAAAAAAATGTACTACGAATCATGAATTTTCCCTCTTCCTGGTGCGTCCGAGCTCGGTTACGTTGGCAAGTAGCAGATAAGAGTTATAAAGGAAGATCAAGGGTATATTACTTTTAACTTGAGGATCTCTCCTCTCTTCCTTGGACTTGAAAGTAAGGAAACTGAGATAATCGTCGAGCGTTTAATCGGCCTTGTAATTATATTAAAGGCGATTGCACAAGTTACCCGTTATCCAATGAAGAAATTGTTTGAATGTCTCGTTTCTTTGCTACGGATACCAAACAATTATGCTACTATTTAAGACATCTGCAGTTTAACCATCGTGCCAGAATTTTTGCAATTGTCGCGTTCAATGAAAAAAATTTAGTAGTAAATCCAAGTGGAAATCGCATATGCAACAAGAATTGCAGTTGCATTTTATGCAATTTCAATTTATACAATTTCAGCCGCATCTCGTGCACTCTGCAGAATTTTGTCAAGGCTCGATTGATTGTGGAATATTGATTAATAATTTTTGTAATAACGTCCAGGAAATTATTATAAACCTTCTTCCCCATTTTCTGTTTTTAAATAAATATTTTTTCAAGAATTACCTCCAGTATCCTGGCAATGGAAATTTCGGTCCAAACCATTGCTACACATATTCGCAATTTTCTCCACTTGACTCTTTTGCACGTAATCTAATAATCTTTTGTGATTCCAAAGTGAAATCCAAATTGAAATCGTATATGCAACAAGAATTGCAGTTGCATTTTATGCATTTTCAATTTATACAATTTCAACCGCATCTCGTGCACTGTGCGGAATTTTTTCATGGCTCGATTGGTTGTGGGATATTGATTAATAATTTTTGTAATAACGTCCAGGAAATTATTATAAACCTTCTTCCCCATTTTTTGTTTTTAAATAAATATTTTTTCAAGAATTACCTCCAGTATCCTGGCAATGGAAATTTGGGTCCAAACCATTGCTACACATATTCGCAATTTTCTCCACTTGACTGTTTTGCACGTAATCCAATAATCTTTTGAGATTTCTTCTCGTGTGCATGGCTTTCAACTGCTTCTCATCCAAGTGCAACATTTTGTATACTCTTCGTTTGTACTTGAGCTGAAACAAATGAAATCCATCGCGTTGAAGATTTATGCGCCTAAAAATCACAAACTGGAGAAAATTGTACGTACAAAGTTACTACACAATATGAAGCGCTGCAAATCTAAGATATGCAATTATTTTCAAGTGTACAGGAAAATAGAAATTTCTTCCACGCAAATAACAATTCGTTTTATATTATTTGCTGAACGTGGCAATAAAGATCGCTAGTAATTTTAATACCACGTATTTTTTTTTTCACCATCAATTTCGAATAACCGACAGTAACTTTTGTTATACAACTTTCCCCGTGTAGAAAAAGGTATGGCAGGAATTTGCGAGATTCATGGGCACGGAGGATTAACAAGCATTCTTGGAAAGGTTTGTAATACGTTGAACCCCTGCAAAAAATTCGATAGCTGTTGTGGAAACCCCAAAAACTCATTAATCACTTTCTACCGTTTTATATGTTGCTCATTTTGCTAGGGACTTTCGGTGGGCATGGTAATTTTTGTCCATGGACATTAAGGTTCAAAGTCCCCGTCGAAATCAACGAATTTGCAACAATATTCTTGATAATAAAATTATTATTGAACATGATCGATTTTTTTTCTTAAATTAACAGGGAATAAGTATTATTTATTTTATATGGATAATAATATTTTCGTTAATATAGAATAAAATGAAGTATAGCAAAAAAAAGAAAAATATAATGGCACTGATTGTTTAATTCCTAGTTGACTTAAATCGTGCCATTATTACACGAGCGCTTTTTAGTCGGTCAGCGTTGGGGCGAGAGAATTAAAGTACCCACATAAACGCAGCAACTTGGTTAAAAGTTGTTAACCTTTGTCCTGATACTTTGGTGTTAAAAAATGTGTGAATTTCAATTACGTCATGAAACCACCCCAGACTCAAAGCGTGAGTTACTTAATTGCAATAATTATTTCGGAATACGTCTAGACCTTTTGTGATTTTATTTTCAAAACCGGAGTCATGCTGAAGATTTATTTACAATAGGAAAAAAAAATAATTCTAACGGAAAATTTTGGAAGAATAATTTTTCTTTTATGGTTTTTCAATTTTATCTATAAGCTAATTTTTATCAAAAGTGATTTTCGTAAAAATCCAACCGTTTCAAAATTTCTTCAAGTTTATCAATAAATTTCATTTTCTCAATAAAATACGGAGAAAGCATCACACCCATCCTTTTTTCCTAGTTATTATTTCCTGACACGAAAAAGATATGGTTTCAGATAAAATTAAGTGATCCCCATTTTATGGAATTTATTTCTTTGCCATTTGGAACCCTTCTCAACTTCTTGTTGCCTTTCTTGTGATACTTAACGAGAGAACGCGGCAATAATATTGGAAATTTCACAGAGAGCAGAAATAATGGTATCTCCGATAGCCTAAAATTTAAAATCAGGTGTAGGAAAGTAGACGTATGGTTTTGCGATAAGACCTACCGACAATAAACTTATGAAGGAAAACGCGTGGACAACCGGATAATAACATACAGTAGCTACGTACAAACTAATGTGTGTATCGTATCGAATTGAATCTGGTATTGCTTAGTGGCCGACTCGCTTGGTTAATTCAAGCAACTTAAACTACTTTACATCTTTGCTTGGCTAACGGTTTGCGTTTGATTTGCTCAGTTTGTCAGATTTATTCCAATGCACATATTCATACATGTATATATTTTAACACTTGCTAATAAACATGACAAAATCGGCTGGAAATAAAAAAATATACATACTTTAGTGATTTTTCTGAAATATTCCACTTGGATACCATTTTCTGGCACAGAAATAAAATTGAAAATCCGTTACATGAAAAAAAAATTATACAAGTATTTTTTTAAACTTTTTTGTCGCAAAAAAATATTCGATAATAAATTGTTTTAAAGTCCAACAACAATTTCTTTTTATTAGAAACATTTTTTCAACTTTTACGGTTCAGAAAAAAAATTCTACATAAAAAAAGCTACTTTTCGAAAACCATGAAAATTCTGTAAAAACCACCAGAAATCAAATTCTAGTCTCCGTAAAAATATATTTCCACTTGGGACGGATCAAGTTTCAGTGAAAAGAGAACTCCGAAGCGTGGGAAAGAACGAACCACCGGCTCTTATAGGAATAGGATCTGGTGCAAATGATTTTTCCTTCATTAGGATGGAAAAAATATGAAACGCGAAAGATAAAAAAAATAGAACCTACCTCTAGGTAACCAACTGGTCCATTGAAAGGATAATCACCGAGGCGTCGTTCCTCGTCTAAGAATTTTCCAGCTTTTCCATTCACGGGAGGACAGAAGAGACCATAATTGAAACTCTCTTTCAGCTCCTGAAAGGAATGCGAAATCACCAATGAGACTTCAGGAAAAATCAATCAAAGTGTTATGTGTCATTTTGAGAAGTAGAAGAAAGAATGGGGTTTAAACATTACGTTACCCACCACCCCGACTGCAATTCCTTTTCGTTTCATTACCTCCGAGCATTGCGATAAACGTGCAACGGATCATGCAACGCGGTACACTTTCTACTTCATGCAAATTTTGGAAGTGCATCGACAAGGCGAGAATTTTATAAGAGAGGGTTCCGTACAAGATAACATATGGGGGGTGTATTCATTGAAAAAATAATTTTATGGGGAAAGACCAATTTTATGGAATTTCAATTCCTTTGGCAATGCAATTTTTTTTACAAGAGCTGCATTTCTAGATGGAAAAATTAAAAAAAATTTTTTAATCAAAATTGAAGTAACCCCTCGCACTCTGAGGGACCATTTTTCATTCCTCGAGCGCCAGGAAATGTTAAATTGTAGGATAAAATTCTCCCTCATTGCATTCCAAGACCCAAAAATGTACTACTACCAGCGAGAAACGCATTGTTAGGGATTAAAACGAGGGTTAATAAAAGCTTGCTAATTAAACGGCTAATTAAACACTGCTCGACTTCCTGGAAATTCCTAAACATTACTCTCGATGATGCACCAAATGCCATTAAAAAAAATAATAAAAGGGGCAACGTCAAAACAAGGTCGAAAATGGGGCACGAATAAACAGGGATGCAAACCAGGGGGAAGGGGGTTAAATATAACACATGGTGCATACGAGAAGCGTGGGTATTATCACCATACGGTATGTTACCGCACAAAGACCCCCCGATGATCGGCACCGAACCAACAATCATCGCAACAATAGCCAAGAGTGGAACACGTGCCAAATTAAAGGCCTTCTCTTACGTTCGCCATAAGGATATAAGCAGCGTAAGGCGAGGCCAAGGGAAAACGACGACGTTCCATGTTTTAAAACGCATCCCAAGAAGAAGGGGGGTGTGGCTGAGAATGTAAAAGGTAACCCCCCGTTCATGGGGAGAACGAAAAAGAATAAGAAAAGAAAAACATGTAAAACGATATATAAACTCTTACGAGAGAGAAAGAGAGGGAGGATGGGAGAAAAAAAAAGAGATGGAAGATACACCATAGAAAAAGATGGGGAAACATATACGCATAATAAAGTGAAATTGCAACGTTCCACGACGCATCCTCACAAAAGTCGTCTTCTTCTCCTTCGTACCTGACATTCCCGTACCATATTTTTCCTTTCCTCTTCTTGGATAATCACGAAATATTTCAAAAATACGTTTTTCAAGATTTATGTCGATGTTGGTTCACATTTTGGCCTTCGATGGGTACCTTCCTCGAATTTCTAGGGGGGTGAGGGGGGTACAATTCCAATTGTTCCAAAAATTGCAAATTTCATTTTTACAATTCAAGGAAGTAAGAAAGTACCATTTTTTAACCGAATTCCCTAGGGGGTAGTTTGGTAAAAAAAAATAAAAGTCCCCAGGGGGTAAAAAATTTTACCATAAAGAGCCAACCCCGTCCCAGTTGGGATGAAAAATAGGTTCCCGTTGGTACCCTCGAATGGCCTAGAATTGCTGAAATGGACAAACAATTGTAGTGTCACCCGTACAGTGACACCAGTTTACCAAAAATGACCGACACGATGGGGTTTCATAGTTCGCCGGTTTTCCCTGAGCCAGAAATTGCCCGCGAGAGCGCGGACATATATTTGACGCTGTTCAACCGTGTCAATAGTAATCCACTACTAGAAATTAAACGATGCGTTTATGAAGTACTCTAACATTCCAATCAACGCGTTCGAACGAGCATCGAGTGCCAATAGTGGTCGATCACTATTGCAAATTTGAACTCCTGGGACGAGTAGCTTCATGTATTTGCAATCGTGGTTCCAGAAACTATTTTACACGTTGAAAACAAAAATCAGCTCGATTTCAACTACATTAGCCTAATTAGAAAAAAGAAAGAAAAAAACTAAATTCGACGGATTTGTTTAAACAATACACTTTCCATTGCATCGGTAACAAAAGAATTCTGTTTCCGAACCAAAACTATTTTTTTTTCTATGTTTCTGGGCAAAAAAGTAAATAATTAATAATCGGGTATTTATATTTCTGTTTCAGCGAGCCATAATTTAATTGCAACAAATTGATACAAATTGCGATAGTGTGCGTGTAAAAAAAATATGTATAATTCGAATCAATTCGTTTGCTTCATTTGACTTCGTTAGGGACGATTCTTCTTCTGTAATCCTTAAGCTCTTGCAAAAAAGGACATTTTTTTACATACACCAACACTTATTTTTGTAATATTATTTCTTGTTTGAGTCACTTAAGAATTTATCTACCTATATATATATATACATATATTGAGATTTAACCTATGTAAGAAATTACAGAAATTAGCTTACGATGGGAAAACGGCGTAAAGTTAGAAAACAAATTCCTTTCGCGCAAATACATATTACACTCAATTTGTTATTCCCTGGAGGGTACATACTTATTACGTAACGTTATCGATTACAAGTCCAACGTTTGAAGATATCAAGGAATTCGTGCCTGGAATCCCAAGACTTTGGAGTGAAAGGTTTTCCCAAACTCCGCGGTACCTATTTAGACACCGCCAATGTCGAAAAAAAAAATTGTATGAAATTACATTAAAGTGGAATAATTTGTCGCGAAATACGGCGCCTGTAGCTAGGCAATATTTTTCTATACCGCAACTAGACGCTCTCACGTCTAGACGCACTGCCGATGCGTCTGGGAACAAAGGGACAACTTCGCTCCCAGATTGCACTATTGATCCTGTTTCGAGCTGGTGGCATCAATTGTTAATGGTCCCATAAGTTGGTGCAATGCAATCGCATCGTAATGCATCCAAGGGTGTTGATGCAAAACTCGCGCATTTATTTCGCCATTTTGGTCCATTCGGTTTCCTCGTTTCGGTACTTTCGGAAAACTCTGTCCAATTGCAAGGGTCTGATGCACCCTACGTGCACCGCGGAGAGAAAGAAGCAAAGAAAAAAAAATTCCAAAACACAAAACACTCTCTCGAAGGTTAAAACCGTAACGCGTCTCTATACGGCGTAAGGTACATTGAACATTGCCTCGGACCCCTTTTCCAGACCGCAATTACATCCCATAAAGTACGATTGAGACACGGTTCGACCATTATTCTCCCATACAGGGGCTCTTCAAGGAAGGGTCTTGGGCTTTAACCTGGTGCAAAGTATGGACCAACATACAATACCCGATCCTTTCCTTGCGAATTCCATGAAAACTATTCAATATATGTGTACATACCTTAGAGCCTTCGATTCTATGGAAACTATGTGATATACGATAGCTTTGAGAATTTCTCTTTTTTACGATACCATTTTCCATTTAATGGAGCAATAATAATGTAAATAATTTATAACGTTTCCGGGTGCATAAAAATATTTTTATAAATATCTTCTGGAATGAATATTAACGATTTCATTAGAATTTATGAAAAAGAAAATAACTTTTTCAATTGTTATTTAATTTTCTATTATTATTCCATTATTTAAATGCAGCTAAATATATTTTTAAAATTTAAGTGCTTGCAACACATTTTAGTAAAAAAATAGGGGGGAGTACTTTTGTTATAACGTTGAAAATGGTGAGACTTGATCACCTCTGGAGTGCCAAGGGTTAAACACTGAATAGAAACTATTGAAACAAATAAAGGTTCGGGAAAAATGGACACTTCAGCGAGTTTCGAAATTCTATCCAGTGGGATTATAAAATTACAAAGTTGGAAAATGGATAAGGTGGACGAAGAAGAGACTAGAGCCTTGATCCACGACTATATCGCCTTTAACCGCCGGAGAGTTGAATTTAAAACAGCAGCGAACGAAAAGTTGAGGTTAAAGGAAGCTCCAAGGAATTCGCTTTTTCAGGGAAAAGGAGCGAAAGCTTCAAGAGAGTTTTCATTTTCCGTCCTTCCCTCGTTTCTTCTTTCGCTTTTTTAGCACAAAGGAGAGTCAAATAAACTTATCGCTTCCTTCGTGTATATTTTCTTTTATAACTGGAATTTCCTAAAACATTTATTTTCACATTTTTGTGAGCGACAAAGCCTTAAATATCGGAAGAGCTAAATCAACGACACCTCGAGCCCATACCTGGCTCCTTATTATCGCACAGACGATGTCCTTTCGCGCAAATATATTTATAATCAGTTCCTTGAATAGATACAACTGGAAATCTCGGTATATACTTATGCAAGCATCATCCACGAGGCATAACCCCATGTCCGAGTCTCCTAGGTCATACGATAATGACCTTATTACAGGAATTATGGGGTTTCCTATCTCCTTCTTCGGTCAACGAGAATTATAGGAATGGATGTAGAAACTACTTTGCTTGTACAACTACTCTCCCTTTCTCCTAGTGAGTTTCACTGCAGGATTTTATAGGAAGAGGCAATAAGATTAAACACGATAAAAAAAAATTAAAAAAAAGACGACGCGGAACGAGGATATGATTGGTAGCATGTGAAGCGATTTTAAATGGCGAAATCCATTCCCTTGAAAATAAGGAGACGGTGTCATTTTATGAGGAAAAAAAAATAATTCGAAATTTTGAATATTACAGAAAATAAAATTAATCACAGAAAATGAATAGTCAAATTAAACAATTGAACCAGCAAAAATTTTGCTAGGGTTTAGGTAGGGCTTTCCTAGATTTTCCATTTCCTCTAAAATAAGGAGACGGTGTCATTTTATGAGAAAAAAATAATTCAAAATTTTGAATATTACAGAGAATAAAATTGAATTACAGAAAATCAATATAAAAATTAAACAATTGAACCGCCAAAAGTTTGGGGCAACTTGCAAACAAAATTTCTAATCTCGGGGTCCTGTAACTTCAAAACCAAAATTCCAAAATCTAAGTATACAATTTTTCCAGCCATTTCTTCTGTGAAAATAATTAAACAATTGCACCAACAAAAGACTGAGGCAATTTGCAAGCAAAATTTCTCCTCTCGTGTGCTTTAACTGTAAATCTAAGATTCCATCAAATTTTTGCAGACATTTCTTCCGTAAAGACTCTCGTTAGGAAAATAGTCGGTCTTCAATCGGAGTCTACAGACTGTAACGTGTCTATAAGAAGATTCTGAGCGATCGATACAATTTCGGAAGAAGAAGAAGCGTGTAGACGGTGAAAATAAAAGGATTTATATATATATTCGACAAAAAGAATAGACGGCATAAAAAATATATCGAAGATCTTATGAAATAGCCGGAGACGTGACGATATTACGGCATTGGTGTGTAGCAGAGAATCAGGAAGTTCCCATTCTTTACGATGTTTCACGCCAAGTCACGCTTCATCTATCATCCTACGTTTTATCTTGTACGCACACTGAACAAGGTTAATACCTCCCGTTAATTCCTATGTCCCCGTTGGGGTAATAATGGACCCGCTCTATAAATAGTTAGCGCGATAGTTGTAAATAGTAGTACGTAGTAATATTAATATACCACATACGTGCGTGGCGTACATACATACACGCACTTGGCTTTCCATGGGGGCATACATTGTAAGAATGTTGAATGACTGGAATCGTAAGGTCCAGCCAGATTCAAACGCGATAGAAACTGTAGCACGCACCCACGCTATCTATTAATAATCATCGTACGAGTACGATTTTTTTCCAATTTCCTTTTTTATTTTTTAAGATCGATAGTTTTGTCACAGGGAAGAGTACTGGGTTTTGTTATAAACAAAGAAATTACGCTGGATTGTTATAAACAATGTGTTTATGAACTCCAAAATTAATAATCGTTGTACGAGTACGAATTCGAATTTTTGTTTTTCAACAAAGATATAAATTTGTTACGAGGAAGGGTACTGGTGATTGTTGTAAACAAAGAAATTACGCTAGATTGTTATAAATAATGTGTTCAGGAACTCCAAAATTAATAATCATCGTACGAATACGATTTCGAAATTTTTTTTAAGAAATAGTTTTTTATTATATTTATATTTTTGTTTATACTTTATATATTTTTTAAGAGACAGTTTTATGGCAAGAAAAAAATTGGTTTTTGTTATAAACAAAGAAATCGCGTTAGATTGTTATAAATAATGAATTTACGAACACCAAAATTTCGATAATGACGGTGAAAATTTGGAATCAGAGTTCGAGTGCATAGGAAAAAATGTTGGAACGACTTTGACGTCCAGGAAGAGACCTCATACGTCGCGGCTTTCCACCCTCATCAATGTCTGCATGAAAAACTACACGAGGAATTTCATATCGGACGATTTCCTGAATAAGTGATACCGTGGCACGAGTATCGGACGCGTGACGTTAAATGGATGCACCGTAATCGTACGAAAATTGAAAAGGGTTGCACCTGAATATTAATGCATCAAGATTATTTCATAAAGTGACACCAGAATGTACGTAATTGACGTCAAGAAAGTGTTAGTTGGCGATTCCTTCCCTCCGCGAGTGGTGTATATGCCGTTTCGGGTTAAGTAGACTTGGAATTCAGGGTTGCAAAGTAGTCGCATGTAACGCCAAGGGTAGGCTGGAGAGATTGGCGTGTAATTTACAAGCGCCGTCTCGGTCTCGGTCTTTTTTTCTCTTTTCCCCATCGTCTTCTCATGCACGTTCGGTATCAACGAAAATGGCACCGAACTTTCCGAGGAAACGCGTCGGCTCATTTTCGCCTGATGCTTTCAACGCCTTGGGCTGCGAATTTAATATCACTTTCGATTAGACCTTGCCTGCCGTGTAACCCAGTTTACTTGTAACTGTCTCGATTATGGAATATTCTTGTTATTACTTTTCCCCTTTGGCTGAATTTCGTAATTCCGTTTTACGCCCTCCTGACATTTTCCGTCTTTTCTCCGAGACTTCCTTCTCGTACGAAGCATTTATTTGTCAATTTTTCGCGAAACCTTTTCACTTTTTTTAAAATTAATTAACATTCCCACGTTTCACAAATTATTGGTCACTCAATGACCATTGATCGTGTCACTTTTCTAAATGGAACTCGAAATACCCTCTCTCCAGAATGGCAATCGTTATCTCGCAATTTTCTTTTTGATTTTCTTCAGGAAATTTTCCTTCCCTAAAATTTAGGCTGGACTGGAACCGCATTTACGTAATTTTCAGGGTCGTGATTAAACGCATTCTTTTTTTTTATTGCCGCGTGACGATTTTAAAAGTGACGAGAGAAGATTCATCAAAGATAGATTTTTTTTTCCCCCGAGATCGTTGTACTCATTTTAATTTCCTTCTCCTCTCTCTCTCTCCCTCTCATTTTCAACCTCGTGTTCTTTTGAGCCAAGTGGACGACGTTCTAAATACACCGCTAACGATGTCGGCTCGTTACTGGTATCGCTTTCGATCACCTTGGCCTAAGGGAAGAGCATACTCTTGCGCTAAACTCCACGGTCTTAACTTTTGATATATACTTTGCCTGCATCCAAAGACTTTAAGGGCCCATTTTTTTTCCATCAATCTCGACAAGACCGGTTTACCGAAAATTACCCTTTTCGTGTCTCGGGGGAAAAAGAAAGAATTTCGCGAAAAAATCGGAAATATGCAAACGTGCAGCACGAGATGGTCCCTAAAAGTAACGAAATGGGGCCAAAAAGTCTTCGAATTCTTTTACGATCGAAAGTATTTTTGATTCGATAGAAAATTGGGACTGATTGGGACTGATTGGGACCGATTGGTCCCTTTCTCCAAATTTTAGTCCTCGCTGCGATGAAATTTCCGGTTTAATGGAATTTTTACTTTGGAGCTTTGTAAATTTATTTATGCAATTGCAATTTTTGCAATTTTCGCGATTGACGCTTTTTGCATCGTTGTCAGGGGTAGGAATTTCGATTTTTGGGGCTAAAACCGGTAGGTACTTGGTGTTCCAAATTTTCGACAATGAAACAACGGCAAGGGATTAAACAACCCCTCATCGTGAACCAGTCAAGCTGGAACACACGCGACAAGCATTTTGTAACAAATTCGGAATGAGTTTTTCATTTGAAAGTCTTATGGAGAAATTAGTCGACAAGGACGAATAAATATATGGGGTTTGCAGGCAGTGGAGTTGTGTCGTGGTGAATTCTCGAAAAGCGATAAATCGTGATCTCATGCGACTAATAGTCTTTCGATGACTCTCTGCCTCCTTCCTTTCCTCATACGAATAAAAGTAAAATGAAGAAGAAGAAGAAGAAGAAGAAGAAGTGGAAGACTTAGAGAAGACTCTCGGTATAAATAGGGTTGGTATAACGTGTATGCGTATAGGTGTACGATAGATCACGATTGTTGATCCTGACAGTGAAGTCACGAGGCGATCGTTTGTCCCGCATCTGTCGGCTTTCTGCTACGTTCACGTCGTTTGCACACGTGTCTTCTGCTTCCTTTCCTTCTTCTCCTTTCTTACAAACTTACATCTTGTATCTTTGCTTTTCTTTCCCTTCATCTTTCGACTGATACCCAGAAATCGGAAGATCTCCCGGTTCAATTTACAATTAAATCGAGCTTCGCAAAAAGCAGTTCCTGCAGTAATTTCAACCTTGTACGTACGATGGCCAACCGCTTATTTATAAAATTAAACACATTTTTTTATTCGACTTTCGAGTCACATATGAACCTCAAAGAAGTTATTAGTAACTGCTATCGTGCATTCCATAAGTGCATCTCTGCAAGTTGCTTTTATTGGCTCAAATATGAAACCCCTTGCCCTCCACACTAATGTCTCGCCTGAGGTGACATTGAAATTCAAATGTTATATAAAAAATATTGACACCTCGCATTGATAAATTAATAATATATTCCAAATTTGCATTGTTTAATATTATTATTAGACCAGATATTTATTTTAGGCTCTACTTTGATGCAGAATTCGGAAAATTGACTGACATAAATTTTTTCACTGAAAGGAAAGCATCTCGAGGGAGATTTCTTTGACGCCAGAAAAAGGTCTCGAGGGACCCACTCGGAGCTTGATAAAAAGTGACAAGAAATCCGTCCAAAGCGAGAATCGAGTCTAGAAATATTTCGGACAATATTTCCTCCAAGGTTTGGTCCGAAGTTTCCGAAAATACGTTTCATTGAGACGCGATGGTCTTAAGGGACAAAGATTTACACTCTGGCTTTGGGGTTGGAAGAGTAATCGCTGATTTCGCAGCTCGATCAGCCCTTTTATTTCCTCTGACTGTTAAATGTGGGGGGGGGGGGGGGGCACTGATAAAAACAACATTTTGCTGGCTTCGATTTTTTATGGAATTGGTCTTGGGATTTTCACCATAGCTCCTACAGTGGTTATACACGAAAATTTTTTTCTTTGGACGAAAATTTATTTATTTTTGGCATTTTTGGATCCAAGGAAACGCCAGCTTCTGGATGCACCCTTGCAAGGTGCTCGAAAATATTTTTTTTTCCGACCCCAGCGACTAATATCGGTAAAAGAAGTTGCATCGTCAGAAAAATGCAACCCCCGATCGTCACTATATTTTGTTTTCAGTGCTAACTCCTGGTAAATACTGTAATACATTTTTAATGGGTTTAATTATCGTCCAATGTTGGATTTAATAGCGGCCGCGAGATTACACGGTGCGTCAAAATTGCACGGCACTTGCATATCAAAATCAATTCTTGTCGAAGCGTAATTATACGCTGCGAGGAAGTGTCAAACGTATTATTATTACTGCATCTCGTTTGGAACTCGCAACTTGGAGATGTTTTCTGTGAAAAGCAGCGCGGTATTAAAAGTTACACCTTCGACTTTCGGAACATCGTAAAACCAGACTGCACCGCTGTTATAAAGTGAGAGAAATAGGGTTGCGAGATATCTTAGGAACATACTCGAGATCATCCTAAGTTAAAGGTGGGGGTTAAACAGTGGAATTATTGTTACGCCAGCTAGCAAAATCCTGCTCTCTCTCGCTCGACTTTTACAACCACCTTACTTCAAGATAAACGTCCAACCTAGCAGTGAACGCAGTGGTTGTCATCGAACCGGATGTGCATATCGATGCATGCACTTCTCCTTTTTGTTTTCTTTTGGAAAATAGCAATTTCAAATTAATATTGTATCGAATGGAGAGCCCATCCTCAATTTTACAACTTCTGAGAAATCAATTTTGTCCCAACGAGTCACGTATATTCACAAAAATATGGAATTTTATATTAAAAAAAATGGAATTACTTAATTATAAAATATGGAAATTATAATATGGAAATTAAAATTGTAAATTTCAATAGAATCTCAATATTTTTAATTGAATTTTGCAACTTCTGAGAAATCATTTTTGCGCCAACGAGTCACGTATGTTCACAAAAATATAGAATTTTATGTTAAAAAATTGGAATTATTTATTTATAAAATACGGAAATTATAATATCGCAATTATAAATTAACAAATTTGGAAATTATAATATGGAAATTAAAATTATAAATTATTCATTATAAATTTCAATAGAATTTCCGTATTTTTAATAGTGAATAAATATGACTGGATTGCGATTCTGAATTTTTCTTCCAATTCCTGGAATCGTCTGTTAAAATTTCGTACCAGGAAAAGTATTAATCACCAGAGTTTTTCCTCCACAAAATGATTTCCTACTTATTTAAAAAAAAAACCACGAATCTCTTACAGGTAGAATATCGTACCAGATGAGTGTGTACCAGTTGCCCGCCTGGATAATGACATTCGTTAACGAAATCTTCCGTTATCCGACAAAAAGCATCAACTCGGTGGAACAACAAAGAAGAAAAAAGGTACTTTTTTTGAATGGCACAAGTTTTGCAATGGAAAAAAATATAGAACAATATCATTCTTTTTCCTTTCCTCCTCTCTTCTTTGAAAAGGAAAAAAGATGGAGGGAGGGAGGGAGGGAGGAAGAGCTCTTTGTGTTTCATGTGTGTGCACGAACGAGCGTTTCTTGGGAGCGTGCTTGGGGATCCGATGTATGGGTTTCTTAAGGGGTGGAGGGAAAGAGAAGTTACGTACAAGGAATTCATGAATACGAGATTGCACTCGCAAGAGCCCCAGGTAAAAGGCTTGTGCTTGCTGCTGCTGCTGCTGGTGCTGGTGCTGCTTCTGCATTTGCTGCCGTACCGTTGCAGTACCATTGCACAGGAAGACCTCGTCGAGGATGACGATGAAGTACAAGTACTTTGTACATATACAGGGTGAATCCAATTGTTACGATTCTCGTAGGTATTTTTCTTCCTTTTCTTTGCTCCTTCCTTTCCCACTCGTTTTCTCATCTCATGCGTTTGACTCGAAGACGAGAGAGAATTCTTCAAAAAGTCATTTGGATGGAATGCAGAAAAAGATTGAGAGAGAGAGAGAGGGGGGGGGGGCATGGGATAAATAAAGAAATGCCGCTTTGTCGTAAGAACCGTGCATCTTTCGCATGCAGAGAACATGATAATAACAGGACTAACAACAACGCGCAAGAATTTCGCGTGTCTCTCATATTTTTCGAAGGAGTTTTGGGCTCGAGTGTGTAAATTACTGGAATAACAGAATGCAGTTGCAAAAGTACCGGAGGCTCTTGCAACGACTTCTCGGACAAAAGGTAACTTTGTTGCACCGTGCAACGAAACAAAAAAACAAAAAAACAAAAAAAAATTAACGCTGGGAAATCACACGGTTGGCGGCCAATCAATGGCATACGAATGAAATGAAAAGTAATAACAAAGTATGTAGCTGCATTTCCATAAGAAACTCATGGGGGTTAAAGTGATGCTGGTGGTGGTTGCATATACCCATAAACTGGTATCCAGCATGAGAGTGCAACGATCGTTCAACGAATAAATTCATTGTTGCTATTGCGAGGAAAAGGTTGTACCGTGTGTACTTCTACGAGTGTTAGAAGAAGGAGAAAGACTCGAGGAAGGAGATAGAGCGAATGAACGAATCGGAAAGGAAGAAAGAGAAACCGAGTCTCTCGGATCCTCGTGGGCGTAAGATCATTGTGATCCATGATCGTGAACCAGGATCATCCTTCACTTCCGATAGGATCACTCCTTTCAAGCCCGAGGGGGCGTCCTCTTCTTCCTTTCCTCGTGCAAAAACGTAGTCACGCTGATCCGAAACACGGGGTTCGACGAGAGCCAACTTACGACCGCGTTGAGTCTCGATTGGACGATATTGATTTCGTCAATAAACGCGGGAAAGAAATGTTATTGATTCGGGAATGAAATTATCACGGGCTGTCCTTGTTACCGAAGACACGAAAAATTGCTTTAACGAATCTGTCAAATTTTTGACGCATCGTTGTTGCCATTAAATCAATTTTATATTATTTTTTTTTCAATTAAATTAATGTAGTTGAAATCCAGATTATTTTTTTTTCGGTGAAGAAAAAATTGGTGTTTTACAAATTTAGAATTATTTTGGATTGAAATAGAAATTTAAACTTCATTTTTCTCGAAATTATTTTTTTTTAGAATTCTTCTTAACTTTATCGACAACGAAAGTTCAACTCACCAACGGCAATCTGCTACTTTTGCTTTCGAAATCTACTCCGAGAACCTGTTTGTTCCCAGAACATCGGCATTAATTGTGGAGGAAAAGGAGCTAATTACAATTCGGTCATGGTTTTAAAGTAAATGCAAAACTTCAACGAGACGTTCTAATTGAATTTTGCATTTATTCTCACGATTAATAATTTGCAAGTGTTGAAATTTCAAAATTGACATTTTCTAATTTCTCACAAATATCCAATCATGATTTGTAACACTTTTCGAGAATCTTATGAAAGTCTACTCTTGTATCCAAAAAAAAATTTTTTATTATTCTAGTATTGAAACTTTTCCAAAGAGATTTATTATGTATTTGTTTTCGAAACCATTTTTGAGAATGCGCAAGATAATCCATGTAGACATAATTTGAGCACTAAAAAAAATCTAGCCAATTACTGCGAAGATAAATGAACTGTTTTAGCAATATTCGCAGCTATAAATTATTCGATTTTTATGGGATTCGTCTTTCCCGCACTACACGCACTATAAAATCTAGCGAAAATTGCCCATAAAAGTAATGTTCGAGTGGTTTGCTCTTAACATGCAGTAAACTGTGTATCACGAATGAAGGTTGAAAGTTTTATTATGCGAAACGCAAATTTTGCCAATTTCATTGTGGATTTTTTATATTTGCAATTGCTCGTACCACGACGATACCGCATTTGTTTATACAAAATTTGGTGCCATCGCGAACGGATCGGTTTGAAATTTTGACAGTAACTTGTCGATTACATTCATTACAAAAGTACGTAGCCGTTTTTTGATTCGTTGTAAATTTTTTTAGAAACAATTTACTGCTCATTTTTTTTGCCGAAAGTCGAATTTTTTTTCGTAAGTGTGCTATTTTCAAAAAAATCAATTTAAAAAGAAATCCCTACGTACTTTTACGGGCAATGTCATATAGATCAAGAAATTTTGTGATTTTTTGTTCCTGGTTTTGCTAGGGTTTCGGAGAAATCCGTCCTCTCGTGGAGGCCCTTAAAAAAAGGCGATTTCGAAAAACGACCGTGGCACCACCATTTTGCAACAAAATGTCAATACAAAAATTTTGTTTACACTTGAATACACGTTTGATTAATTGTCTTAACAAAATTTCGATTCCTTTTCCCGTACTTTTTAAATTAATTCTCAAAGTTTGGCCTTTTTCGAATCTCTAGAGTGGTGTTACCCCTTAAATTACCCATCGTCTAACTCAAGTAAATTGATTAAAAAAAAAGTTTTTTTTTTTCAATAATTAATTAAATATGTCATTATCCGAGTAGCATTCGCGGGCCTTGATTATGAGGATATATTTCTTATTGATCGTATAGTAAATGTTACACGCTACTTGAAGAAGACTCTTAAGGGTAACCTTAATAAGATAAGTACAGCACTTAGGCAGGGCCCAAGTGGTTCTTACGTTTGTGAGTACACATTAACCAAGTCACCTACACTTTTAAAGCCGGTATCCTCTTCTACGATCTTTCTTCCTCTCTTTTTTTTTCAAATCTTCCCTTCACTCGTACACCTTTATACATTTTCTAACTACGTACTTTTTTTTAGACTTATTGATTTTGTTATATGAAACAAGGTCACGTTCTCTTTGAAACCCTTTACACGGCGCCTTTGCTTTTTCAACTCTTTATACCCAAGATCTTGGTATCACTTTTTTTTCCCCTCTTGAATTAAACTACACGCGAGATTACATTACATTACATATGTATATTAAATTTAAATCTACACTCAAACTTATTTCTCTTATGTCCCTTTTTTTTCTACAAGAGCTTGTACTATACTGGAAAAAGCTTTGTCGAGACAAATACACGAAGTTGGTCCAAAAAGCTCAGGATTGTTTGAAAACTGTGCCAAAGATCAGTCCTAATTAGATTGAAACGTCGTTTTTTGGGGAATCAATGATTATTCGATGAGCAAATTTTCGTAATTTCCAAAGATTATGTGGAAAACTATTTCGAGGAGTCTCCGCGTGTGGGTTTTTCAGCATCGATGGTACTCGTTATTTATTGCGACAGGATATTTCTTGCGATTTAATTTATGTTACCGAATTAAATTCGATAACTCTTTTTTTTAACCATCGTGACATTGATTATAAATATTAGAGGTATTTAAGATCATAAAACATCGATCTATATCCCATCCATAACATTTCAGTCTATTAGTCTAATCTATGCAAATATGACTGAAGGCGTTGTCGAGTGCTGCGAACTATTAATCTTACGCATGGAACATCTCGGACTGCTGCTGTACCATAAAAGCCCTATCATTCGTCATTCAATTGTCATAATTTATTTGCGGAAAGACTTTCCTTTTGTTGGATGTATTATATTCCTATTTGTACTCCGCGCTACCTGATGTATCTTTATCTTTATTTGATTCTAAGCGACTTTTATTTTTAAAAAAACTAGATTCGAGTAAATCTGAAATCAATATTAATTTACATTCATTCGATAACAAAAATTTTAACCGATTATAAATTATAAATTTGTAAATGTAAAATGATAAATTATGAATTTATAAATTATAAACTGTAAATTATACATTTGTAAATTCAAAATTTATTAATTATTACATTTTCCAAAACCCATTTCTTTGTTTAGAAGTTGTAAAAATGGTCAGTTTGCACTCACTTTTTTTTTGTTCGACCGAATCGCAATCTGTTAATTCGAAATGATAGCATCGAATGCAGCAAACATGATATCGGAGAAAATTGATGAAATAACCTCTTTAAAATATAGGAACACTGTCCGTAGCCGAACAAAAAATTTCTACGGGATGAAGGCCTTTGTTCACTTTTGGCATGAAGAAATTCATTCTTTCTACTTCCTATTCCACGTTTTTCTTTTTCTTTTTTTCTTTTTTTTTCATTCTGATAACCGAAGGAGCAATTTGCGTTTGCGTCAGGAGCGCTGAAAAATAATTGCTCATTCCCGCTGTCAGTTGCTATGGATAACGACATGGCATTGGACACAAAATCAATATTATTAATCTCAACGAATATCTCATTGTTCACTCGTGTAAAGATTTGACCCTTGATCTCGACAAAATTCTTTGAACCTTCTCACGAAGAGCTGACGCTGATTTACCGATGACAGACTCACGGTAAATAGCATTTCTGACTTACTGATCGTAATTTTCAACTCCTCAAACTTTTCGATCGAATATTTTTGGTGCAAAATCGTACGAAAGATTCTTCTTCGATTCTTGACAGTTAATTTTTCTCTCCCAGTCGCTTAAATTCAGAAACCGACCTTTGGAAATTTTATTGTGTGTTTTTGAAATACGAAATTTAGACTTACCAATTTTTTTGAATTCGAAAGTACGCGAAAGTAAAATTAGATTAAAATAAATAAAATGAAAATAGTCCAAAAAAAATTGTTATTGATGAAGGAAAGATTTTCTATCGTTTGACGCTTGGCCTTCGGTAAATTCCCTGGTGATTAAAATTTAGGCGAGTCTCCAAAGACGAAAATGAAAAATCCAGATAATTTCAAGGGCGACGTCAATATCCGTTGATTTTGATGAACAAGATTTTCGATGGGTGGCAGTAAAGCGAGTAATTTCCAGTAATTAAAGTGGAAATGACTTACAAAGTGAGAGTATCCATATATACGTATATATCAACTATCTAGATATACTGTAGAGGTGGTTCACATCCCATATAGAACGAAGATGCGGATTGACGTTAACGATGTAGTTTAACAGTTGATTAAAATCTTTCCTTCCACCATCCTCTCCTATTATCCATCTATCATCCCTTTTGCTCTATCCACCTACTTAATTTCCGGATAATTCTACTCGATATTTCAGAAATTTGCACAGGTAGCGCCAACTGCTATGCAATAACGTACCGAACAGACGACATACGTCGAATTTTGTGAATTTGCAGAATTATTCCAGAAAAAGAATTCAAATAATAGCAATTGTAATTAAAATAAAATATGTAAAAATCGTAATTTTGAAAAAACTCGTGATTCAATTTTGTCATTTCTATTTCGTCGAGGAAGAAACCAAGTTTCGCAAAAGCCGTCCCGGGTATTACAAAAAATCTGAAATCACCCTGAACTTCGTGAAGAGGGTCAACGAACTGAAAAATATTTATCGGGAAAAATATAAATATTTCAAGTGAAACCCCTCATTTAACTTGCAACTTCTTTTACATAAGCGAGAGAATCTTCACGACAAGAAAAAAAAAAATATCTGGTAATTTTCAAACCTTTCCCACGCACCCTCTCTCGGTACCAAGTGTTTCTAAAGTCACACACTCGCGTATTATAATGGCACATCGTCGTTGTTTAAAGTACGCATTTTTTTCATTCTCCCTTTTCTCCTTTTATATTCCTCTACCGCTAAACCAGCTGCTTCGGCGTTTAAATCCTGACTGGAATGGAGGGACATGCGAGTCTATGGATTTCCTACGTATCCTCGGAAAAGAAATATTTCCCTTTATAAGACGGGAGCTTCTTAAAGAAATTGACACTCGACGCTTTCGTTAACCTTCCTCGCAATCGTGAAACCGAAGGTACGGGTACTAAAGGTCCATCCCGCGTAAAAGCTTCGACCTCCATCGAGGACGCATGGGCCTCCATGGGGGCAAAAAAGTACTTCACGGGGTTATCAAACGCATCGTGGCGTAATCGGTTATGCTCTTATACAATATCGCTATGGTGCATTCGAGAATTTTCATTCTATGGGGAAATCTGAGAAATTTCTCGACAAAGAGGAGCGTTGCGGTCAAAATTATTAATCGTGACATTGGTCACCTGAACGATCGGTACAATTGACTTGCAATCCTAAGATCGTGCGATTGCATAAAAAAAAAATCGTCGGAAAAGGAATCGCCGAAAAATTCGATCAAAATCTGGGTCCCTAAAATAGCAAATCCGCAGCCCAAGGGTTGAAATTCAAGCTTTGACGCTCCTCTTTTCCACCAACGAGTTGGTGGTAAAATTCTACGATCCACCCCCGGGTCAATATTTAATAGACACCCCGAATCGGATGTTTAATTAGATGTCACTACGCATTTAACTACAGTTCATGCGACAAAAAATAAAATCGAGTGGTTAACACTAAGAAAATTCATGCTATTAGTAAAGTGGAGACGTACCCTGTACCAAGTGGCCACCTGCTCTCATGTAAAAGAGTGAAACGGTGTTGTTTGTTGATTACCACACGTGATTAACCATCGAAGTGGGGTGGTGGTGGTGGTGGTGGTTGGTGGTGGTGGTAGTAGTTGTGATGGTGGTGGTGGAGATTGAATTTGTCGGTTTTCATTCGATTCGTTTATTTTTTTTATATTTTTTTTTTATTGATGAGGACCCACCCACGCAGAGGAAGTAGTTTTGGTGATACGCGCACGTCCCGTGCAAGTGAGGGTAAAGCACAAAACAAAAAACAACAACAAACAAACACCACATGTCAGTCAATTTTACAAGCATTTCAAATATGATTGTATATTTTGTGGTACGTATGTATAAAAGCGGAGAAATGCAACGGGGGAAAAAAAATTGCATGTTTTTTTTTAATTGTTAACCAAACGCGCTTGAAAAAAAAATGTTCTCTTTTTTTTTCTCGTATGTTCGGTTTCATGACGTTTAGTAAGTTTGATAGTGTCATAAACTCACGAAGTAAGGGCAGCTGGTGTTTCGAACCCCATGGTTATTGGAAAGCTTACAAAAATTAATTAGAGCTTTCTGGAGCTTGAAAGTTCGCTTACGCGATAGAAAGAAAATGGGAAAACGTGGTAGGAAAAGGTGACGTCGAAATATTGGTCGCGAAAAACGTGATTGGAAAAGCATCAGGCGTCATAAAATTTTTTTGAAAAAACATGAAAAATCTTTAATTGAAATTTATACAAATCAACGTAACTTTTTGGAAAATCAAATTTGTACGAAAAGAAATTTTGAAAAATTCGAGACAAAGATCCAAGATTTTTTAAATAACGTTCCAATTTGTGAGAAATATAATTTCGAATAAATATAAATAAAATAATAGAAAAAAATACCTGAAATTATTAAATTTCTGTGCCTTCGTCATTTACGCTTCCAATATTCGATGTTCCATTGCTACTAATTAACATGGATGACTTCCTTAGCAGGAATGTTCCTACTCTGGTCGATCAATAATTAGGCTCAAGGAATCGGTAATTGAAACCGATACGTTAATTGTAACTCTAATCTCAGTAGCCATTGACTCGATAGACAAAACCCTCGACTTTAACCCGAATTCCTTCGGGATGAAATTCGAATCTCGATAAAAATTGATTCTTTTCGTAACGAAAGCTAATCGGGAGTCATTCAAAATTTAAAAATTCTCGAAATTATATCGCAGGGATCGGAAAAATGGAAGAGTATACATAGGATGTAGAAAAAAAAATTATTTTGAAATTTCGTATCGATCGAAATTGTGTAATCCTGGACCAAGAGATGTTAAAAAGTGTTATTCTCCAAATCTTTTCCTCGAAATGCAAACATTAGGAAAGAGGACCGCACAATTAGCTAGAAGTGATCAAAGTTTGTACGCACTAACGAGCCGTTCACTAATTAATTATTATTCTCTCGTACCAACTAACCCATACAAGTGTAAATCCAGCGAAATTATAGGTATTATAGATATATCCCGTATGAGTAAATAATGAAATAATGACGAATATGTACAGCATACTTTAGATAACAATTATTTTCTTAATTAATTAAACGCAATCGTTCGGAGCAAATTTGATTGAGAAGAAAAAGGGAATGCGAACTTGAGGAAAAAAAAAATAGGTTTTGACGTAATTTCGTGCGATTACGTAACGAGTAATTCACGTTCCCGGTTTCCGCATTTTGTTATAATATAATTTCACGACTTTCTGATAATATTTCGCGATAAAGTATTTCTTGTTATTGGTAGCTACACAAATCACGAATGCGGAAGAAAATCCAACGAAGCAATAAGCGATATTATAATTAAAAGCTCCATCAGATTAACAGAAAATCCAAGTATGAATTACTGAACTATCGAACTTACTAAAGGATCAAGAATGAATATAAGTGAGATAAAACACCCAGTCACTGGCCATACCGCGCTTCTGTCTAATTAATGGAACTCTTACATGGAAAGAAAGATACGACGGAATTTCATGGGATTTATATTGCAATCGCGAAGTATAGGTGGGTCCCGGAATGAATTCTACGCCAGATCGGTATCGATAAATTCAAACTGGATCGGTTTCCTCGTGGCATTTGAAATTTTGCATCCATCAAAATTCCGTGACACGGCTTGGAATCCATTTCCGATTAATATGTTTCGAATGAAACTTTTTCAAATAAATATATTTCCATTTTGTCCCAATTTATTATTATCTAATATTTTTCTATTTATTAAGTAAATATCAGATTTGTCCCGAAAAAATTTTTGAGAAATTCGAAAGAGAGATGCAAGATTTTTCAAATGAAAAAAAAAAAAAAAGAAAATAAAATTTCGAGCCAATGTAAATAATACCCCGAGATTATTAAAGCGTGGGATTTTATGCAAAAAAGATTTGATGCACGCGAATTAATGCGTGTCGAAGCAACTACTCTTGCACCTTCGCAGTGTATGCATACACTGAAAACTTTAGCACGCGTGACGGTAATTCCTGCATGCATTTACACGTCTAGTTACCAGCTTGTTACAAGTTACTCGAACTTTACCGCGTCAAAAAGAAAAGTGCAACCTTCCAATTTCTCCGTATCATTTACTGACACCCGGGACGATCATAATTCGCGTAATTGCACTTTGTGGTTACTCGTTTCTGAGTCTAACAAAGTCACTAGATTTCTAGTGTAAAAATAAAAAATTCGATTTTTCTCTCCAAGTAGCTCTCCAATAAATAGCAATTGGGTATTTTATCTCGTACGTATATTATAAAGCCAAACTTTCCCAAACCCGGAGCGGATTCATTGAAAATCTCCAATCACTCTTCGATTAATAAATGTTATCTCATTAATTGTTCATTGGGAAGTAGGGAAATAGCGGTGCATTCAAAAAGGGTTCGTTGCTGTACCTCCTGTGTCCCGGAAGGCAAGCATGTCGGACAGAAAAAGACACCATACACGCTTAAAAAAATTTGTGCGTGTTGCCGAGAATCACATAAAAGTTATAGGAAATTATATTTTTATTATACTTTTATTATATATTTTTTTTAAGTAAGAGCGTGGCAATGTGACAAAAGCGGAAAGCTTCATACACGCCCTCGCATTCATCCATCCCACTTTGTCTTTCAATTTATTGCTTTGTACAGTTACTGCACTTTTTCTTTTTTTTGCATCTTTGGGTTAAAATATCTGGAAAACCCGATACGATGGAGCAATTCTGAGAAAAAGTAGAGTCCGGTCCCGGAGTCTAAAAAATATCGGCTGGTGCAATTTTGCAAATTCGAAAAAATGACACATTGCCTCTCCTCCAAAAGTAATTTTCTTGCACAAAGGGTAAACTCGGGAGAGCGTTTATGGGAAGGAAAAAAAAAGTGCGGTGCGAGGTTTTTTATCTAAAAACCGTGATGTCCTGCCGCTACTTTTTGCACGGATATCTAAAACATTGATTCATTTACATTAAACGACAGCCAATACAGTTTTATCCGTGACTTCCTCGAGGGTAAAAGAGAGTGACTCGTCTTCCTGTGATTATCCCGCTAGAAACTCTAATATTCAATATAAAGTTACTTGGGAATAGCTATCATAAAAGACGAATGCCTCGAAGGTGAGCCGGTGCAAAGAAAGAAGAGGTAACAAAAAAAATGGATATTCCCATCTCTTCTTCATTACACAGCTCTAAATATGCACCTTGAAAATAAGAGGGAGAGAGAGAGAGACAGAAATGAAGAAAGAGTGAGCGAAATATATAATATAAAATAAGATAGAAAATGTTTTTAAGTGAACTCGCATCCTTTCTTCCTTCCTATCCTTACTCTCTCTTTCCCTCTGGTTTTCTGCTCCTTTACGAGTGTAACGCACTCCTTGTTTTATTTTTCGTCAGGGATATATTATCGCACTCTGTAATTTAGCGAATTGCATAAAAGCTACGTCTAACCTTGCAACATTGTGCCCAAAGTGGTAGCAATAATATAGACACGTTTATCAGAAACACGCACACATACACACGCTTATTTATACACCAGACTTTAATGGTGTAATACCAGTAGCGAGATATAGTCGAGTCCTATCCTCGAGTCTCTCAGATTGATAGAAAAAAAGGAAAAACTTGTCAGACAAGTAAGGTAGCTTCCTCTTTTAGCGGTTACACCGTTTGTTAATTATTATTTATCAACATATAAAACACCGTGATGAGAATTAGAGGTGGGATCGCTTTTTTCCCACCGATCCTCCGCTCATTTTTCACACGGTGACGGAACTTTCGCTCTCAAAAATATTTTTTGTATTTCGTCTGAAAAAATATACCTGTGTAAGTGTTGAAAACTGTTTATGGATTTTGGACCAAGGATTTTTAGGGAAGGAATTTCAACACGTTTTTCAAATTCTTGGCTCCCCCCCCCCCCAAAATGGAGTAAAAATTAAAGTTTCAAAATCGGAGTTGGACAAGTCATTTTTAGGAGGAATTTTTCCCGTAGAACCGATGCCAACGGTCAAATTGGGTGAAATCCCAGCGGAAGGTGGAAAAAAGTAGGTTTTTTGAGGAAAAAATATACTTCCCGTGGTATTTCAGGAATTTTAATAACAGACTTGGTTTCCTCGTTAAAAAATACATCGGATATGGGTCTTCCCAAAATTAAAGAAAAAGTTTCGAAAAGTCGAAAATTTTGGGCATACCCTTCCCCCAAAAATGGGGTAAAAATTAAAGTTTCACAATCGGAATTGGACAAGTCATTTCTAGGGGTAATTTTTCCCGTAGAATCGATTCCAAAGGTCAAATTGGATGAAATTCCGGCGGAAGGTGGAAAAAAGTAGGTTTTTTACGGAAAAATCGTATTTCCCGTTGGAAATCTGGAATTTTGACAACGAAAATGGATTCCTCGGAAAAAATACATCCGATTTGGGTCTCCCTGTAGCGTTGAAAACATTAAGTATACCTACTAAAAAAATAAAAAAAATGAAATAACTTAAAAAAAAATAGGAGCCTGTAAATTATAGACTGAAACAATTACGCGATACAAGGTGAACTAGCCTCCTAACGACACTTTTCCAGTACCGCCATTTTTCACCATAATTTCATCCGTCGATGGAGGAATACACTGTTGTAATTGCATGCACGTTATACTTTCCCGAAGATGATTGTACACATTTCCTTCCAAGTGCGAAAGATTTTATTTTTAAAAAATTAATAAAATGTCTGTTACATTCTGCGCGAAACACGTTACACGTAATCCTTACGTCGTTTACACAAAATACTTTCTACGAAAGTTACTACTGGCTGTTACAATGCACGATCCTATAAATTTCCAGCAAGTGTCTCTTCGTGTAGCCGAATTGTGAAGAATAACATTACCATGCAACACCCCGGTGTAACGTTCATTGTCATGGGAAACCCCGTTATGCTACGATACAGCTCCGTGAGCTCTTTGTTCGCCTCAGAGAAGCAAATTCCTCTCCAGGAAATTTTGAATCTATTTACTCCGTAATTCGGGTACACGCAAAATGATTTTAAGAATATGATAATTCGTGGAATAAATTTTACCCTCAATGGGAAGGGAGTGTGTCTTCCTTTATTATTTCACTTTCTAACATTTAATGAATGCAATTCGATGCAGGCATTTTGATTAAAAAGAAAATACCATTTCCAGGTATTTCAAAAATAAATAATATAACTTTGTAAAAAATAAGAAAAATAGTAAAATAATAAAAATAAAAAATAGCTACTTTGGATTCCTCAGCTTGACCACAAATTTATTTATTTACACGCTACGTCGAGAGCAAGTGGATGCCTACTGCATGGAACTGCATATCGTGCATGTGTATGAGGATCACTTTTCGGATGAGCTCCTAGTTAGTATAATAAATGTAAATTCTTAAGGGTCGCTAAAACTTGGCTCAAGTCGTTATTTCATCTTTCTACTACTAACTATATTCACTCGGAACTATAGGAACTGGGGCAATTCCGAGCCGACCTAAATTCTTATAAAGGATGTTTGCCATTTCTTCCCCCGAAGCAGGTCCTTCGGAGCGGAATATATGTAACGTGTTTCTCGTTTTGCAACATTTACAATTTCATAGATGAAAAACGAGCGGGATGAAAGGGGAAATTAGTTGGTGAATTTTCTCGTGAAAGGAAGCGAGTAAACCTTCTCTTAGTTTCTTCTTTTCCCCAAATCCCCTATTTGCGTGGTATGTTTCATTGCTGATGGAAAAACTTGCCGAGAAAGGGCATTCAAAGGAATTGATACGTCGGCATACGAGAAATAGCATGACGTCATTCACTCCACCTACAATACCCCAGCAATACCCTAGCAAAACCCTAACAAAGCACTTGGGTCCTAATAAAAATCTATTTCGTACAAGAGGGAGCCAACAATCCCTTATTTGGCGCACAAAAATTCGAAGCAGCGCGATAACTCGAATTTCTTAAGGAAATTGCCATCGTTAACGAGCCCATTTCGTGAGGATCGACCCGGAGACTCGGCTCAGCTTTTTTGTGACTAATTTGCCGGGGCACGAAAAGAACTGATTTTTCAATACAACAATTTTGTTTATTTTTACCCGCGCCTTTACCCGCAAAAAACGAGAACCTTTTATTTTCCGCATAAAAATTACCTCGTTAAAAATAAAAAAAAATACCGTTAAATAGTTCATGCCTCGGTCATGCAAAGCCACTGCTTACCGGTGGCTTGGCCCGCAGCGGAGACATTGTTCCGTTGCAGTATTTACTCAGCGAAGCTAGTTGTACGTCAACACTAACACTGCAATAGTTGGTTTGCTCTCTCGTGTATAATTATTTTCACGAAAAATGAAGACAAACAATTTCGACTTGTTGATTCTTGTGACGTGCGTCGTTCCTTGTGCCGAGAAACCGAGACTGAACTCGATGTCCAAAGTCAGCCACGTACGCGCGAGCTTTTCTCGCAAGCTTCCGAGAAAGAGTAGTTGGAAATTACGAAAAATTGATTGGTTCGTATAAAAACTGTATTTATGGAGTGGTGACACCCCGGGGGTCGGCAGTAGGGGTAGCAAGGTCGCTATCGATAAATGCATCCCTCGATAAAGTGTTTAGCTGATTGGAAAATATTAACTATACGGTCCATGTATTATTATCGAACAGAAAAGCTGAGAAAAATCTCCAGAATGTTTCCTGTAGCAATTTTTTAAATTACGATTGAAATTTAAAATTAATTATGCCGCAGTTACTCCACCCCCACGTGATATGAAATGCCATTTTTTTCACGGAATTGCATACTCCTATGCAACTGCACAAAAGAAACTTTCTTCATTTGGAAGCAAAGCTGCACGATATAATCACGTAACGATAATTACAACACACGCTTCCATATCATTTATTCGCTGCATAACAATTTCCTTGTCCAATTCCTTTCTTGTAAACCATCTTATACAATTAAAATAAAAAATCATTGTTATCAGCGTTACCAGGCGTAGGGTAATTTTTTGCAAGTGCGGTACCTTAGAAATTACCCTAGGACAGGCAACGATGATTCTCATTAAAAAGATACTCTTTCAGAAAATATTTTTGAGAGCGTTAACGTTCGTTCGAGAATGAAGAGCGAGAAAAAAATATTACCAAGACGAATAATTCTGTAGATAATCGTAGGAAACCAAATTCGCTTGGTTCTTACCTTCGGTAATGAGGCCAAACATTGTTGCTTGACATCCCAAACCAGTTGATCCTTTGGAAATTGGAGACATTTGCTAACGTAAAGCTCCGGCACGTGTACTCGGGCTAGAAGTACACCGTCTTCAACAGGAGCAGCCTCAGAGGAAGATTCCTGTTGGTTTTGCTGGCCAGGAACGTTTCCCTGAGGCTGAGTAGCTCCTCCAGTTGGAGCTGCACCCTGTTTCGGTCCTGATTCCATAGCGAGAGCACCTCGCTATGTACCCTCCTGACGTTTTCGCGGTCCAAGAGCTCACATCTGGAAGAAAAAAAGGGAAAGTTTGATTTGTAAAACTTTCATTTGCTTTCGAAATTTGCATTTTTTGTTCTAACAAATGTTATTAAAAAAAAGGATAATAAATTTTGTCGAGGATGTAGCGATATTCGCCTTGTAAATTTATTGGCTTATTTTTTCATGAGCTTCGTAGTCACTTCATGGGTAAATTTGTAACATCAGGTGCTGGAATTTTTGCTGGTAGATGAATCACTAGTTTCGCTAGTTTTACATTTACGTCCTTGAACCATTCTTTGGAAGGCGTTAAATCTCTTGTTATCTCGTGAATTTCGTGATACAACGAACCACGTGTTTCGAGTTTATAGGATTTCGTAATATTTAACACCTTTCTCGCGTTAACTCTGTGTTATTTCTTTAGTCGACCAAAAAAGTGAAGGTACGGACTCGCTTCTTTCGAGAAAGAAACTGTTACCGAAGAGTCATATCGAACATTTTAATTTTTTCGCTGGGAATCGGTAAAAGTTCCATTTATTCGTCAACTAATTAATTAGTAACTAATTAATCGTCATTTATTTTTTCAATATTTAAAGTAATAAATTTATGAGAAGGTCTCCCGTTATTTTCCACCAAAGCGCTCTCAAGAATTGATCGCACTTAACCCCATGGCTCATTCAAAGGTTAGTGTTACCCATAAAAATTTAATCGTTTGTTAACCATTGCCGTCACTGCGGGAAAAATAGTTTCTAACGATATTGTAATATTATACTGAAATTAACTCGAAAGATGTTGCGATATTACCAAACAACAGCTTGGTAATATCGCATTTTTGTTTCGCGTTAATTTACCGAACATTATAAATAATGGTAAACGGTCGCTGTCATATAATTGCTCATTTTTTTTCAAAGGCGTCTTATCCTTGCGAGAAGATTTTGTAAAAATGAGGGACTTTGATTAATGCTTATGTCGCAACTAGACAGTTAAATAACTATAAAAGAACGTAACTACGTAGGAATAAACCGTATAATAACTATAATATATAAGAATAAGGAAAACGTTAACATTAAGGCACATACGGATACACTGAATCCAATTTATCATTCAATTATTTGAGAAAAAGTTTCAAAGTTTTCCTTTGGGTCACATTTTTATGGGTTCAAATGAGTCTGCCTGGGGTGGCTGATTTGAGCGTGGGAGTGGATGATATATAAGTGGGGTTTCAGTTAGTTTAGGTGCACTGTTTCTTGTAGGAGTCGAGAATCGAGGCCAAAACTTGGCAAACCTTTTTGCAATTTTTAATTTCCTCAAATGGAATAGGTTTTTTTAAAAACAAATTTACTATTTTGTTACATTTTTGTATTTTATTTTTCCTAAGAAATCATAGAAAATTTGTAACTGTTATTGTTGGCGAAACAAATAATTTTAATATATTTCAGAAATTAAAAAACAGAATATTCAACATTTTTTTTCATACAAAATATAATATTTTCATAAAATAATCTATATTATCTATAAAAAATAAATGAATAACTATCATAAATTTATTTAAGGGGGGGGTATGGTTTTGAAGGCAGAAAAAAACAGGTTTTTACAGATTTTTTTTTGGGCGTACGGTGAAAGTACATTTATTTCTGATTGTTGTACATTAAAGAGTAGTAATTGAACTATATTCTGTGAAATATTGGTTCAAAAATATTGAAAATTGACCGAATGGCAGCAATTCTTCGCAGGCGCCTCAGAAGAAATACATTTTGCGGTGCACATCATATCTCAGCACTGGATCATCTGAAATGAAATAACCAAAGTTTTTTCCTTAATTTTTATGTCCCTCTAGGTATCGCTGCCGAGTTTTTCCATTTTTTTTAATTTTTGAACTTTTTACAAGACTTGAAAGTGAAAATACCGATTTTTGGCCTAAATTCATGACTATTGTTGTTAATAATAAGAAAAATAAAATCAAAGACGAAAAAATCTCGCCAGGGTTACCTCATAAATTATGTAAGGAAATACTGTAAAAAATTTGAGAACGATCGGTTGAATAAATTTTCAGATACAGTGTGCACCGACTCAAAAAACATCGACTTGAGAAAAACGCGTTTAAAGTTTTTCGTAGCGAAAAGACCCTGATAAAACTTAGTAAGCTATTTATTTTTTATTTTACTCACATAGAATCATCAATGCCGGGACCATAGAGTATAGAACTTTCGTCAAGAATGTCCAAAGCATCTTTTTTATCAAGTCTGCGGCGAATTCTATCATTTTTAGCGGTTTCAGCTGCTCGCTCATCTGCTCTGTTCATTCGAATATCGTTGGTTCGAAGCGCCCATCCATGACAACTTGGACCAGTACTTATTCGCATCTCTTCTAGGAAGGTTAAATAAGCTTTACAGCCTTCATTGAAAACACAAGCAGCCACTGAAGATGCAAATTCGACGATAATTGCTGAACCACTCTCAACTTTCGGCGCAATCTTCCAAATAAGCTGGTTCAAACTCTCATTATTATTTTCTGTGAATCCGCCAATACATCGCTCTAGGAGAGCATCTTTGCTTAAATCTTCATAAATTGGCTTGATTCCTTGTAAAACATCAGTTGGTAGAGCAGAATATGTGTGTTTGAAATTATTCAGCTTGTTTGAAGCTGCAGCTTTCTGCCATTCACACCATGAGTCTTCTCCGCTAGGGCAGTTTTCGTGTTGTGGTTTTGCATCGGTTGAGGCATGATGATAGTAAGTAGCCCAAATGGCTTTCTTCATTTCTTCTACAGAATTAGAATTGAAACGAATTGCACGACCATAGTACTGGGTGAGCTTATCAATCATTTTTGCAGTCAGTTTCCCTTTACCTGAGAGAGTTTTTTTTTAAATTTTTTTTCCAGTTTTGGTTTCACTATCAGTCATAGTTTTTTTGACTAAATCACGCAAACGAGTTCCCATCCTTTTTTGGACGTGTCCAACACATTCTTTTTTATTGACTAGAAAATTTTCACCATAAGGTTCAGCATTGATAACACCACTATATGTTTTCGAGTCACCATCTCCAATATAGTTCCGAATCTTCACGTTATTCTCTTGCGATCTTTTGAACATTGTGACAATTGCGTCGACTTCCATGTTACCGGATGCTCCTTTGTGATTTGCAGAACATTGATCTTCATTTATATGGTTCTCTTGCCATTCTTCGAACTGCTTATTTGTATCTTCAGCAACTTCTTGGCTAAAACTTAGTCTGATTTTTTTCGTTGACGTACTCCTTGTCTCAATATCGTCATCGTTTCTTCGTTTATGCGGAGGAACTATTTTTTTACCTCGATACAACTTTTTACCACTCTCCTTTCTACACTCTCTGGAAACTTTTCTCGGCATTTTGCGAACAACAAAAATATCACAACGAAATAGAGTAAGAAAATACAACACGACTGTTACACTCCGCGTCTGCTTCGAAAATGAAGCAACACCAGGTACCGGGGTACCGTTACAACGACCCTGTCTAAGACCTTTCTGGAAACTGCTTAGGGACAATAACAAAAGAAGATTGGACAATAACAAAAGAAGATTGGAGAATAACAAAAGAAGATTGGACAATAACAAAAGAAGATAACAAAAGAGATTGAGAAACAACTGCCTTCCCGCTGAGCGGTTACAGCTCAGGTAGTCGTTCGAGACACGTCTACTTCCAAAGCTATATCTTTGTGAGTTTTGCTCCGATTGACTTCCTATTAACAGACAACATTCTTGAAATACTATACTTTCATAATATGCAATAAAAAAAAATCACTTTTTTTGAACCCTCAAAACCATACCCCCCCCTTAAAGATAATAAACAATAATTTCCAAGTGACACAAATATTTATCAATGGGTTTTGAACACCCCCAGTGTGTGAACTATGCAATTTCAGTGCATTGGACCAGCCAAGGGTTGACAAAAAAATTCTATAAAAAAGAAAAATTGCATTTACCATTTTTGATAAAGTCCATTACATCCTGATCCGAAACCCAACGTATCCCAAAGTTGTTCCCCCATAATAAAAAAAAATACAATAAAAGATAACCTCGGTAAACTTTTGGGCAATAAATTAAATTGAAACATTGTCATAAAATATCCGTAAATGGTATCGCTGTGAGAAAAGAAGGTACGGTGCCTCGTGCCAAAGAAGTTATCGTTCCACGAAATTGATTGGATCTATAAAAATGTGCGGCGATAAAAATGATTAAAAAAAAAAACACCGTCAATATTTGAAAGAAAAAAAATGTCATGACGTCTTTCATGGCTCTCGCGCGTATTATACCCCATGACCTTTCACATGCAAAAATGAACTATCGGTCAATAATAATTTATCCAACGACGACGGCAACGACCAAGTTCGTCGTTTAACTGCCATCAGCTGGAAAGAGACTTTCACTGGAGAGTTTTGACTTGTAATATAAAATGTACAGCGGCGCATTTATGTAAGTTACGTGGGTGTGTAAAAGAGAATATGTCATATAACGAGAGTTCAAAGACACACGTAACTAGTAGATATTCAAAATTGTATTTAAACGTAGGAAACAATAAAGCTGCAAATCCCAAGTGATCGATAACTGGTTCAGTGACGGATAAAAAAAATAGATTTTGAGAAAAATGTTGCAATCCAAAATTGTTTATACAGTTCCTCCAAAAACTATTATTAGACTTATGGGGTAACACCACTCTAGGATTTTGAAAAAATCGAATTTTTTTTGCTTAAAATATATTTTAGTGTCACAAAAACAATGTACAAATGGTCCTATACATAGTGCAAGAATAGCAGATTGAAGGTAAAATAAAATTTTCAAAGACTAAAGTACTTTCAAAACTTTAAACGCGATTATCTGGAAACCATGTTTTTCGAACTGGGAGGACCGATCAATCGGAAACTATTGCATGGATCGGTTTGAAATTTTGACAGTAGCTTGACAATTACATTCATTACACAAGTACGTAGCCGTTTTTTGATTTGTTGTACTATTTTTTTTATAAACAATTTACTGCTCATTTTTTTGCCGATAATCGAATTTTTTTTCATAAGTGTGCTATTTTTACAAAAATCAATTTAAAAAAATCTCTACGTACTTTTATGGGCAATGTCATCTAGATTAAGAAATTTTGTGGTTTTTTATTCCTGGTCTTCAACTTTCGGAGAAATCCGTCCTCCCGTGGAGGCCCTTAAAAAAAGGCGATTTCGAAAAACGACCGTGGTACCACCATTTTGCAACAAAATGTCGATACAACAATTTTTTGTTACACTTGAATACATGTTTGATTAATTGTCTGAAAAAAATTTCGATTCCTTTTTCCGTACTTTTTAAATTAATTCTCAAAGTCTGGTCATTTTTCGGACCTCTAGAGTGGACTCATCCCCACCCTTCAGTTGCAAGTTATATAATTATTTATATCATTATGCTATAGGACACTATTAAGTATAAATTTTTGTAGTGGTAAATGACGGGGTTCGTACGGCTGTAAACTCGGAACTAAAATAAATACTGTACTGCAGTACAACAGCGCGTTTAGAGAGTAAACTGTTATAAAATACAATAATCGTTAAAAATGTAATTACGAGGAACGTGTAATTGAGGTAGTATAAAAGTAGAGAACAGATTATTTCGATTAGTCCCTTATTGAAAGATTGCATTACGGAAAAGCATTAAAGCTCTTTCGCGTCCTCGAAAGTTTCAAGTCGTATAATACGATGTGGTCAGTGGGTGATTCCAAAGTTACTAACTCTCGGAGCAGTTCGGTTCCAGAACAAAAGTATTGCACAAAAGGAAAAGGAAATTAAGCGAAAGAAAATAAAGCAAAGGGAACCAATGGAATTACGAGGAACACCCTTTAGATTTTAATGATGTCTGCGGTTTCCCATCAAACTCCCATCTCAAGTGTTTCTCACACCCATACGCGTGTAGGCATATACGTATATTTTTTTTTACGTGACTAAATTCAACAGAGATAATTACAAAACCTGTGACTTTTCCCTTTTCGCATTTTTTATCACCTTTTTTTGCGCCTTTCGATGTTACCGAAATCGGTGAAAATCGAAATCGAAAATCATCACCGGGGAAAATAATTTCTCTTTTTTTTAAATCGTCTCCCGAATGGAAGAACAGAAGGAAAAAAATACGACGGATAAAGGTTCGAGACTAGCAATTCTTTAGCACCAAGGAAAAGTGCAACGGACGCTTCAGTGACAAGCAGTAAATCATAATTTTATGATTTTCTTCGTATGCCGCGTATTCGAGGAGAAGAAGAAGAAGAAGAAAGCCCTTATTCGTGACACCGCTGCTTGGGGAGAAAAAAAAGCTTTCTTTTCTCTCTCGCGTGATTTTTATGTCTGGTCCACCCTATAGGGATCCCGGCATGTCAATTTCTTTGCTTGTATCTGTAAAATGCGATTTTATGCACACGCGTGCACTGCGAAATTATATGCGGTGTACACGCACGCACGCACACACACGCGCGCGCGCGGGACACAAAACACCCGGTATTATAACTCTCTTTAAAAGCGTAGGCGTTCGTCTTTACGGGTTTCTTTAAGTGCCTCCTCCCTTAACTTCACTCCTGGAGGACTAACAACTGAGAGGAAAACAAGAGACCATGAGATATATATATTGTATATATATATATATATATTGACTCGATTGTCATTAAAATTAAACTGCGCATTCTTCAAGTATGGCAGACAGAAATATCAATTTGGGATAATGCAATGTGCCATGTTATTAACAGAAGTGCAATAACGCGGTTCACCGTCGACTCGAGCCGGTTCAATTATATAGCAAACTTCGATTTCAATGAAAATATGTATTTTGAACAAAAAATTGTTGCTTCAAGAGAAATTTTGGTCTACGATTGAGGTATTTAATTGGTCGCAAAATTTTTATTGGAAATTTTGTATCACCAATTTCAGCGGAAATTGGTACTCTTAAACATCAACGTCGACGTCTAATATAAATTCAATAATTTATTTTTAAAAAAATAGGGAATTGGTATGAAAGGACTGGTTAAGATAAATTTATATCGAGAACTTCAATTTCAATGAAAATATACTTTGAACAAACAATTGTTGCTTCAAGGGAAATTTTGGTCTTCGATTGAGGCATTTAATTGGCCGCAAAATTTTTACTGGAAATTTTGTATCACCAATTTCAGCGAAAATTGGTACCCTTAAATATCAACGTCGACGTCTAATATAAATTCAATGATTTATTAAAAAAAAATAGTGAATTGGTATAAAAATACTGGTTAAGATAAATTTGGAAAGTTCGTTTAAAATATTAATTAAAACATCAAAAGTAAATGAAGATACATGTAAAAGCGAGGGAAGTAGGAGAAATCGATATTCGTTAAACTCACCCTTATGAAATATTATCAAAAGTTATCAAAGCCCATTGAATTCCTGCTAACACGGATTCCAGAATCATAACTTCAACTGATCCGGGCTGTTGCACATTTCAAACCCGGGGGTACGTTGCATCGCGATACTTTTTTTCTACATATTTCTTTGTAGCCTTCCTTGCCGAATATCATTGGCGTTATTTTATTCGTAAAAGCTGATATCCAGGTGCGAGGGTGTAGGAGTAAACGCCGTGTAACAAATAGTTTTAGTGATAAATGTAATCGGGGTCATCCCCGTTCCGTAGCAACCGCGGTTGAAAGCGACAAAATAAATCGTGCACGTTCAGATTTGCCGTCTAGTGCAGGCGGTGTTATTATTGTAAAATTTATAATGAAAATATATCTTTATTTGACTCTGCTATCGATTAAAGAGAGGTTATTTCCCGATTCGAATTTGTAATTGACGATTATGCGGGCACTCGATGGGAGGAATTTCAATTTTAATGGAAAGAAAACAAAATTGCGGTAATAGTAAGATTATGGTAAAAACGTAAAAAAATAAATTAGCAAAAATATTTCCAAAATTTTGAATCCAAGGACCAGCGTTAGAAAATTGATTATTCGCGGTTGGAAATTTTTCTCCACCAAATTGAAATTTGCAGACTCTCGGCAGGATGTAAACAAGTACTTAAAGTTACTAGATGGAGCCAAATCGGCAACACAAAATTTTATAACTAAATCGTACTTTGCAATAATGGAATATTTAGACGCAAACGGACCAGATTTTTTCACAATTTCCACAATTGAAAATTTTCGTGTCTCTTTTCTAGTTCTTTTTCTAGTTCTTTTAGCCGTCTAGTTACTAGTGCTTATGAACTATACTAGTATCTTAGGCAGTCCTACATTCTTGTCACCGCAAGGATTTTTTAAAATTAATTAACTTTCTCGAGTTTTCGTTATTTTTTTTGGTAAAAAATAAACAATAGTGCCAAAATATTGTCGTTTCAATTTTGCTTCGGTGATTGAAAAGCGTCTAGTAACAAGACAAATTGTCAACTGCCATCTATTTTCCAAAAAAAGAAATTGACTCAAATCTAACAAATGTTTAATTTTACACAATTTTCAATTTTTTCAAAAATGATATCAACAATGCATTTTCTAAAAATCACACAAATTCAATAAGACCACTCCAAAAAGAAAAAAAACAAATTCCTACTAACCCTGTATCTCTGGCAATTAATTAAAGCTGGACCAACTCCAATCGCATACGAGATCGATATTGTTCCGAAAGCACCGATTGTTTAAACATAAGTAATTTTCTCCCTTCTGTGTATACATTCCATTGAACTCACTATTTACAAAGCACAGAACTCGAAGATTCGCATCAACAACCGCCTATCCCAAACCATCGTTGACTTCGGACCAAGGCGAGACATGGCACCACCGAAACTCAAGTACCCGAAAACGGACAACTCCTATTGAAATTTAAAAAATAAAAAACAATTTTGATATAAAACACACCCCGTACGGGTAAAAAAGAGAGAGAGATGAGTTCACGGTGGGGTTCATCATATAACTGGAATAAACGTAGGTGGCGCCACGAAACTGCCGGTTTTCAAAGGGGGATTAAATGTAAAGAGGGGTTGCAAGAGAGAGAGAGAGAGAGGGCGAAAGTCGGGGAGAATCGGCGAAAGCGAGAGAGAAAGCTTTCGTGGATGTGGTCGCTTGGCAACGACGAGAGATCGACCGAGAACCAACCCTCTACGAAAGGGTGGGTAGGTAGCCAACACCCGAACACACAACTTCAAGTATATACAAGTATATATAAATGTATAACTTGCGTACATGCACGTATGTGTGTCGTACACTCTACTTATGAAGGAACAGAGAGAAAGGACAATTTTTTTACACACTTTGTACCACCATAAGTCCGTTGTTGTTTTTTTTTTTCTTTCCTCCGCTATTTAAACGTTCATCTTTTTCGCCCAAGCAAAAAGGAATAGCTACAAAGCTTGATAACTTGTTTTAATGCGAGAGAAAGTTAATTTAAGGAACCGTGTGTTTGCATAGAATTTCACGCAACGCGCATTAATAAGTGTCGGGTGCGCTAATAAGTCTAATACGCGAGAGGCGCTTGGAAAAAGCCAAGAGGAAGATATCGCATTGCAACTAAATTAACTCTTTGCTTTGTAACAACGAGGCACGCTCGTGCAACGGATCGTGGACCAAAGGTGGAAGTGAAAAAAAAAAAAGAAATTCAGAGTCGCGCGCAATTAGTGGAAAAATTGCAGGGCGGGGGGTTCAAGAAAATGACCCAATTAATTTACAGTGATTTCTGACTTTTTCGAAGGCAAGCTTTCCTCTGTTTTTCCAGATACGGTGCAATTTAATTAAAAATATTGGATATGTCCGTGTTTATATCGTTTTATCGGTATTAAAAACCACCTCGTTCGGTAAATATCACGTAACAACGGTGTTTTTGGTGAACAAAAAATTCAATTAACTCGAATTTTTTAATCACAGGTGTATACAATTATTTTCAAGTCCACTGGAAATATTGGTAACCCTTGGTTACCCCAGACGGGTCAATATGTCCCATTTATCGTCGGGCAACGGTAGAAGAAAAAATTAGTGGGGTAAAAGGGGGTTGAGATCTCGCAAGAACGGGAATCAAAGAAATTGTCCGACTTCAGAAGAAACTGCAAAGCGCTTGCAGTTGATCCAGGAAGAAACGAAGTAACGATAGTCGTGAGCTCCAAGATTTAATTACCTCGGTTAATTTTGTAGTTACAGAGAAAAGAAAATTGCTTGCTTTGAGTGTATTCATTTTTTCAATTGGAGGAAGAAGCGAGACTACGAAAGCTCCTTGTGGACTTCCGACGAACGTTGCTCTCCGTGCCCTCGGTAGCAAAGGAAAGCTCGCTCTTACGATCTTTAGCCATCGCTACACGAAAGTGGAACAGTACCTTCTTCAATTTGCAACCCCTTAAGATCAAACTACCTACCGATGGAGCGACAGGTTTAACGAGGGTGCGGAGTCTATCTTGTTGAAAATCGATCGCTACCGAAAAACGCTAAATTGTTTTCCCGAAGAAAAACAACTTTTTTGAGAAAACCCACCTTGGGGTGACTTATGACCAGTCAGAGCTACACCGTTTCTTTTGACGACCCTTTACCATTTTCTTTTACGTGTGGGAAGAAAGAAAAACATGGTTCCCTGGTTACAGAAATTGCATCTCCCCAAAATTGCTCAGAAGTATCGAAGAAAGAAAGAAAGAAAAATGTAAAATGTAAGCGAAGCACGAGATGATCTTCCAAAATGTAAAAAAAAAAAAGAAAAAAATAGGCAGCTTCTTCTTGAATCGTGTAAGAAGAAACTATAAGGGTTGAATCGCCCACAAAGGACGAGTATATAAAAGAAATCCTTTGGAAGAGCACAACTTGAACACGAAATCGTGATTTAGTGTCCGCACGAAAGCCTTGATAGGAAGACACGAAGCGTGGACATAGCGAGGAGACAGAGAAATAGACAAAGACAGAGATAAGTGCAGCAAACAATATGAAGGGGATGTTGTGTAGGATAGTTGTTGGGGCAAGTGTGTGGCCTACGATCTAGGATGTGTCACGCGACTATTGCCTTGCTTTGCTTTGCTTTACTTCGGTACTCTTCTCTTCTCTTCTCGGCTGGTCCTGCACTGTGGTGTCGCCTTTGTTGCTTCTGAGCTTCTGTGCAAACGGCAGCAACGACGGCAGCAGGAAGTCGCTCCTTTGCTTTCAGTCCTTCGATCTATACAAAGATCCATTTACGTCACGAACAACGTGTACCACACAGTCAGTAAGGTGTCAATTAAAATCTATTTTCTTCAACTGCTTCTTTAATGTTACCATTCTTTAACCTAACGTATGATTAAAAAAACCAGGAGGAGTAATAATTGATATCTTCGTTCCCACACATGGATATCCACACCCAAATTAAATGTATACAGGAGAATATATATATTTTCTCTCATATATATTCTCTCTACATTTCAAATCAGAATTTCATACTGTAACGTCGATCCATGAATGTATACACAAATGTGGAAGTTAACTTAATGTAATTTATTTCAATTCATTGTATCCAATGAAATATTAATGAATTGTAATCCACACTGAAGATGGACCAAAACCAGGTCTGAAACGTTTGTGAAGAGAAAATTAAAAATAAAAAGGCCGTAAGGAATAATAGAAAACATAGAGAATTATTGTTACAAAAGAAACGACCAACCAAGGAGAAGGAGGATTTATATAATAAATACATTGGCTCATAAAAAATGGCTATTAAAATGGAACCAATGAACCAAAAGTCACGAAACGTATCATCGATGCACGTCGAATGCGCATCAGTTGCTGCTTTGACGCCCAATAGATGCTTCGGATACGTCTTTGTTGGGCAGTATTTGCGACCCTCAATAATTTGTTGACCCTCGAAGTTTGTTCGAAAAAAGTGTAACATTTTTCTTCGTTGACGTTCGAACTTTGATAAAAAAAGAAAAAAAAAAGTAGTGCAACTTGTAGCAAGTTTTGTTGCCGATCGATCTATCAAACGTCAAATAGACGTCAGCAAATCCTCAAGGTATCTGCCCTTTTCTCTCTTGTAAATTAATAGCTCAGAACGTACGTCGACAGTTTCTTACCGAAGGGATACACCACACCCCCTCTATACATCAGTTTTCTTGCGCAACCCCTGCCAGCCGAATAAAGGAAGTGGAAGAATACGAATAAAAAGCAAATAAATTTTCACATAAATTATTGCGCACTTATGATAAAATACCCAAGAATTTATGACAGCTCGGGACTGTACGAGTTTGGATCGGCACCGGACCGCCACAAATTCTCGCTCGGGTGTAGTAACAGACGCAATGTTTGACAAGACGAATTATCTCATTTTTACATTGTCCGTAAAGTACTGCAGAAAAATAAAGGTTCGAAGGAAATTGAGTGTATGATAATAAAATATATTCAATTTGAAGGTACATCACCCGAGGATACGTTGTTTTCGTGGAAAAACCTTTTTCCGTAAAATTTGTTTCTTTATATCTAGACGCTTTGGCGAGAAAAAAATCGCAACAATTTTTTTAATAAGGAATTTCATGGAAACCAATGAAAAAAAATATTTCGTTTATAAATTTTTGGACGAAAAAAAAAAATAATTCTCCAAAATAAATGATAATAATTTTTTCCTTAGAGCTTTGCTTTAAAGCAGTTGGTCAAAATCCGCAGTCGCATTCGCACCAGCTGATAGTACTTTTCCCTAGAGATATTTGTTACGTCAGAAGGAAGATTCGAGAGAGACTTATATATTAATATAAAGTGGGACATTTTAAATAGTTCCTGTTTAAAAAGGCTGAAGTAAATGAATCACGGTGGAGCATAAAGGGGATACCGAGTGTTACATCCTGTTTGATAATTTATTTAATAATTAACGAAGCCTACAACCTTGTCACAGATATGCATATAGAAAAGCGAGGGAGAGGAGGGAGGCAAAAGGGAAGAGGGTGAAAAAGAGCACGAGTGATAAAAAAGGCAAGGAAAGAGAGAGAGAGAGAGAGAGAGAGAGAGAGAGAGAGAGAGAGAGAAATTGAGGGACGTACTTGTAAAAATAGAGGTTAATCTCTCTGTAGAACAGCGATACTGAATTAGACTGAATCCGATCGACCTGCATATTCAAATAAGACCTTTTTTCTTGACACTGGAAAAACATTGGTTCCGCTCCGAGTACCGATAACTGGTGACTGGTAACGGACGAGTCTCATATTTTACGTCGCAAAAAAAACCAAATTTTTATTGAGCAATACGTTGCAATTTTTATTTTATTGCATTTTAGAAGTAGGCTATAAATTAGTCAATAAATTCTCAATTTCTTGGGATTATTTGCTAATACCCTCTGCCCATTTCCATTTGATTGATCGGAATTTTTTATCGATGAATAATTATTAGCTACGAATTACGGAATTTTTTTGACAAAATTTTATTTTACAAAAAAAAAACAGTGTTTACTTTTTTAATAATCGAACGCTTATCATTGACTCGTTACACTTTTAAGGTCTTTGTAGTACAAATTGTGGATAAAAATAATGGACAATAATCTTTTATATTAAACCTCTTTCGAATATTACACTTTTATCGCCGGTCAATTGCAAAGTTCATAATCCAAATCCTGTGAATCATTTTAATACGTCGTATCGATTCATAACTCATCTCTTCTATAGGTTTTTGTTATCGGGATTATTATCATACCGGAATCGGTTACACCCATTGGGAAAAGATCATCATTACATCCACCGAAACGCTGATTGGAGGGTAATATCGAAAGGGATCCGAGGAAAACAAGACCTTTCGATGGACAATGGACGGTATAGGTCAATGATGAACTGCCTGAAATGAACCCTGGCAATGAACTTACGAGTTTCACATGTCACGGAATAAAAGTTGGTATCATAACGGTAACAAGCACTGCAATTCCGTTTTGCTCTCCCCCCTGTGCCATTTATATCTGCGCTATTTATTCCGCTTCCTTAACAGCAATAAATAATCGCCGTTATATTTTCCCTTCCCTCTCCCGATAAAATTAACACAACAGCGACTACCACGAAACAAGCTCTCAATAAGGCTACTGCTGATTTACTTTCGCATAATGAAAGTTATTACAAGATTGATATTGCTTAATTATACCGTGATTTACGAGACTGCAAATAATTTAACGGAAATCGTACGATTATTCTTTTCTGGAGCTATGGAATTTTTCATTAAAAAAAGAAAAATAATTAGTCAAAGAAGAAAATTAGTTGAAAATTGGTAACCGTTGAAATAAGCTTCCTAATTGTCACTCAGCCGAAATGATTCTTTCTTATTTGTTCCCCTCGTGCGCTGTCATGAAGTCAATTAAAAACAAAAAAAGGAGGAAAAGGTTCGACAAAGAAAACAAGGATTTTGTTCACCCCATGAAATCCCTTTAAGGGTTCGCGAGAGCAGACAAAAAGGGTTCGGATGACGCTCGAAAGTCATCCCTTCGTTAACTCTCGAAGGTCTCTCGTGCAAAGTCAAAACCATACTCGAGAGCATAAAGCCCTTAAAAAAAGAAATGTTAACGTAAAAGTTTAAATAACGTAGAAACAAATAAGTGAAATGTAAGTTTACAGAAATTTCAAGGCGCTTTCAATGGAATCAAGGGAGTAATGCAATTGCAGAAGGATCGATGTACACTGGGAAGTTATGAAGAATCTCGTCTGGCTAGTGCCTTCTTTTAACAAGCAGGGGGATGAATCTAACTTTCTTTCACGGTATAATTTTTTTTTTTCTGAAGGTACAAAAACACAAAAGGTGTTGAAACAAGGGACGGGATGATATTCTCTAAAGTCCCTCCTCCCTTGTTTTTTTAAATGTCTACCACCCTTCGTCACATCTTTTCAGATTTGTGGAACAATTGAGACGCCATGCGAAGACACACGACTTGCACTCAGTGCGACAAAAGAGAAAATTTCAAAAAGCGGAATATTAAGTTATTTATGCATAGAAAATAATTTAAAAAAAAACTGCATACAAAAAATTAGCGATTCTTCGACCCCATGGAACACCGTACGAGTGCAGAATGCATGCGTGCATTGAAAAAAAAAAAAAAAGAAAAGTCCGATTGGTAATGAATCGTAGAATGAATTCGATATGGGGTGGTATTGTTCTAAAAAATGTCTCGGTATATGCGCGCGAAGAAAAGTGGGAAAGAGGAAGAAAGAAACCGAGGGGAAAATATTGTCGATGAGGTGAAGAAATTTCTCGAAGCTCTCAAGCATTTATTGAAATTGCGACGAGGGATACAATGCAATATTGTAAGCACGAATTTTATGAACGCGCACACGTACTTTCTCGGGGAAAAGTTAACGCAGGGGAGATTTGTTGGAACGGGAATTTTCCATATACAAATTGAACGAGATGTGCAACTGCGATATCTTCTGGTATTACGCCGCAGTTTTTTTTCCATTTCCTTTCAAAGTTACGCCTTCAAACTGGAGAAACATGCAATTTTCACGTTTGCATGGTACACATATGCAACGTTAGAGAAATAGAAATGTGTCGCGGCAAATATTGTTATAAATTTTTCATCGAAAATCGAGTTATAGGTTTGAAGAACTAACGCGGCTACGGCACTTGGAGATGCACTCCGGTGTATGAAAATATTTTCATTTGAAATAATATTCTTGAATAAGTTACTTAACAGAGGGAGCGCTCTACTTTTGCTGAACTTCGCGAACGGATAAGAATTAAAACGTATAGGAAATGATTTGACACGTTGCGCTAATGGCGATCGTAACCAGATGGACACAGCAGATTAGTTTAAAGATGTACACTGTACAGTAAACTTCATAATCTCATCATGAATTAACAACCGTTACTAAAATGGAAGGCTAAAGGGAAAAAGATTGTGGAGCTTGTATATCGTTCTTGTGGCGATTATTACATTAGCGGTAGTTTCGAGTGACTAGCGAGTTTTTACTGAATTTCCTCATGCGTCACCAAGTTGTTAACGTTCCTAGCCATAGCTGCTTGTATCTCCGCGAGGGTATGAATTCTCCCATGAATCTGTACAGTGCTGCTACTAATTATAATTGCCGATCTGAATGTCGTGACATTACTTGTCCAACCCCGTTTTTAAAACTTTAATTTTTACCTCATTTTATGCCGAAAAAAATCGACCTTTGGAAACCATTTTTTAGCACTTTCGGGAGACCCATATTCGATGTATTTTTTTCCGAGGAATTCATTTTCATTGTTAATTTTTTAGATCTCTTACGGGAAATGCGATTTTTCCTCAAAAAACCTATTTTTTTCCAACTTCCACCGGGATTTCACCCAATTTGACATTTGCAATCGATTCTACGGGAAAAATTACCCCTAGAAATAACTTGTCCAACCCCGTTTTTGAAACTTTAATTTTTACCCCATTTTTGGGGGAAGGGGCAGTAGGTATGTCCAAAATTTTCGTCTTTTCGAAACTTTGTTTTTAACTTTCGGGTGACCCATATCCGATGTATTTTTTTCCGAGGAATCCATTTTCATTGTCAAAATTCGCGAAATCCCACGGGAAGTACGTTTTTTCCTCAAAAAACCTACTTTTTTCCACCTTCCGCTGGGATTTCGTCAAGTTTGACCTTTGGAATCGATTCTACGGGAAAAAATACCCCTAGAAATGACTTGTCCAACCCCGATTTTAAGACTTTATTTTTCGCCCCATTAACCAAACTTAGATGCCGAGAAATCGTTTCTCTCAACATCGACCAATAACATTTTAAGAGATAAATTCATTCATTCTTTCTTCTGCTCCTTTTCCTACCTTTATCTTTTATTGCAACAGCTACTTTGCTACTGCAATCCTTTAAAATATGAATTTTTAAACCGAACGAATTCCTGTTTCTATTTATCTTTTAATGGTTTACTTGGAATAGTGGGATATATTTTCTATATTGAATACAAATTGGCAAAGTGGTTTATCCGTATAGATCAGAGTAAATCTGCACAAAGTACTTTCTCTGTGTGAATATCGAAAGGGAACCATCCCCGCCCAACGGTCAGTTCTAGTTAACCTTATGTACTTGTATTAAATGTAAAAGAAGGAGGCAGGGAAGAGGAATTCCAACGAACAAGCTTACAATAGAATCAAAGAGAAGTCTCTCTCTACTTATCCGTCTCTCTTTCTCTTTCTCTTTCTCTCTTCGTGCAGTTACACGTTCTCATGATCCTGCCTGACCACTCGTGATTCACTTTACGCAATAACCGTCCGACTTGCGTTTATATCACCTATATTTTTTTATCAATTTCTTTCTTTTTTTTTCTTTTCACAATTTACACATTCTTCATTCAGTTATATTCCCATTTGTACGATTTTCAAAAGCCAACCGGCAAACTTGCCTCGAAATTTTATCTCGAATGCAAAGATATCAGTCTTAAAATTACTCAGCACGAAAGTGAAAAGATAAGGAACAAACAAAAATGAGTAAGTTTTACGACTCCTATGGAAGACACCAATACTTATAAATTTTCATAGTTATTTTATACAAATTATTGCAACGTAATAAAAAGTAAAATTTTTTTTGATGGAACACTAATATTTGCAAAAAGTATAAAATTTGCCTGGAAAATTCGTCCTAATTGCAAAGATGAAATTTCAAAATTTCAAAATTACTCAACGCGAAAGTGAAAAAACAAGTTATCACGAATTTGGAATTACACGCAAAGAAAATTGCATAAGAAAAACGAAATAAACGCCGCTGTCCAAATAATAGTTGATGTCACTGGAAGACTGTGACAAAAGTACTCATTCGCACGAATATGCCAACCAGGTACGCAGATGCAGTCACCATCAGGATAATTAACTCTATCCTTTTATTTTTTCCATTGCCGTATATGGGAACGTAGTGAATTTCATGTTAATGGCGTAAAAGACTTTTCTTTCAAAACCAATTACAGGAGAGGTTCATTGGGATGCCCCGATATGGTTCTAACGCGAACCGGTCTTTCAAAATTAGGCTTTCCGATCATAGTCACGTGACATGTCAAAGTGTCATGTTTGAGAATCGCATAGGAATGGCATCTGGCCATTTTTGCAAAATTATGACACTTTTGGATCTCGAGTGTGTCAATAAATTGTCAGGCTCAAATTTTAATGTATTTTAATAATTATAAAAAATACGAATAATAATATGATAAAAAAAAATTTGTAATAACTTTTGTTCGAGAGAAAATTTCATTCTGTTACAAAATTCCATTTTCTAGTAAACTTTTTTAGAAAATCTGACGTTGATTACATTTTCATGATTTTTGATTCATTTGATAGACGAGTTGATTCATTTTATGGATGAAATAAATCACATTCGCGATTTATTTCTTCCATAAAATGAATGAAATAAACTACGAAAAATTTCTTAATTCGCCAAATATGGCCAAGTTCGATGAAAAGATTTTTTTTTCTATTAAACTATTGTCCATCGTACCGATGGAAACTGCGCCCTCTATCGATCATTAAATTAATTTAGGTGGTAGGTGTAATTAATACTTCGCCAATAGAACACCCAGCCGCCACTCGTGTGGCAAAAAGCGTTGAACTTCTCACCACAGATATTAATCTTCGCCGTCTCCTTTACATCAACAGCAGCCTTTGGGGTAGAACCCCGTCGCCAACCCATAGTCCTCACTTTGCGTGGACATTTTTCCATCGACACTCGCTCGAGTCTTTCAAGGGTGTTTCTCCTTTGCTTTTCGAAAGCTCGTACGCTTGCTGAAAAATGGTGTTAATTTTAGCGAGCGCGGAGTTGCCTACTTATGTCCCGATAAATATCCCTATGGGGTTTGCGGTTCGAGACGCTTAAATATTTCCGTAATGTGACCATAAGCGTCCCTTCCTTGCTCTTCCCACGCTGAACTGTTGCGAATGGTTCGGTTTTAACACGAAACCGTGCTGCCTCACCACACCCATACCGTTTTCCACTTACTATTTTAATAGAAGTACGAAAAGAGGTGTTTGTAATTAATTAATCATAAAGCAAAGGAAGGACGAGACCATGGAGCAATATGTTTTATTTCAGGTTTCTGGGGAAAATATTATTCGTAACTAAATTCACCATAAGTAAACATTTTATGGGGCATCGATTTTTTTTTTAAAGCGTCACTGAATTTCTTAATATAAATCCAAAGAGCTATCGGTTACGTCGCTGTTCCATTTTCTACATAGAAAATGTAATATCCCATATGGAATTGATTTGAAATGAAAAAAAAATTGGAAGCGTACGCACTTGATATATGCGGAATATATTTGCCTGGAAAGGCAACTCTTTTCAACACGACGGATTCCGATTTAATGGAGAAAGTTAGTCCGCTTATTCGCAAGATATTTTGCAGAAGTTGCAGAAATTAAAAGTACCTGAAGGTAAATTCGAAGGTGCTTGGAATCATAATTTCACAGGATGAAGTTCCTGAATTGATCAACTACATCGATCACTGATTTTCCACGTTTTCCGAAATCGTATCTCGGTTCCATGACATTTCTCCCGGATTAATAATTTTCCTGTTCCACTTATTTTTTTAATTTTCGCAATTTTGTTCAAAGCCTGATTTTTTTTCCAAGTTTTTATTTTATCTTTTAAAAAAAATATAAAATAATTTTCAAACAAATTTGGGTCCTCTCCTCGAAGAATCAACATCAACTGTTCTTCGTGGATACAAGACATTTAATTGAAAGGCCTCTCACAATCTGTGATAATATGGGCACTACTGACTACTATGGCGTATCTAGAAACTTGTTAATTTTTACAACCCAAGATCAAGTTTTACAACACCAACGAAATGGAAAATATTTCAATTACTAAAAAATTTAATACATATATGTATAGGTATCACATTTCTCATTGCAGAAAATTTAACGCATATGTTTTATCTGTTTTCTCTTGTGCATGCGTAGAATGTCCCTCTAATTGACCGATTTTTTTTTTACAACGCGTAGTTTCATAAATTTAATAACAATCGCGCGTGTCACAGCTGCCGAATGAATGTTCGATGAAGAATGTTCGATGCTACGTATTGTAAATATTTTGAAGTTTGGGATAATGGTATTTGCATATTCGTACACATAAAAAAAAATGAATGGAAATTGTCACTGTAATTGTCGCGCACGTTGGAAATTCACAGCTCGTTTAATTATTCAAATATTGTTACTCTGAGAGAATTGAAGTTCATTAGCTACTAAAATCAATCCGGAATAATAACAATATTCCTTATTATTTGCGACAAAAATTGCTTTTTTAATTAGAAGCAAAATTTTGTAAAAAATATTATATATTTTCCCAGATTTTTTCCCAAAATTGCTCGAACATTCCAGTTCAACTTTGACATTCTAGGCCCAGAACATCCTCTGGTCAACTTTTGGTAGTTTTGAAGATCACAAACTGGACCCACATATGTCAGCCGGTGCCAAACGGTGGCCACAGACCGAAACGCGAGTTTCCTAACGTGCCTTGTTTCGTAAGAAAAAATGGTACCGCACGATTCTTTGGGCACAGACTCCAATTTAGCTTGGGCACCCGTTAAGGGGTGGTAGAAGGAAAAAAATCGTCCAAGTTAGGAAACACCTCTGGAGTAAAAGATCCCTAGAGAAAAGATACCTCGGACATACGTTTTAAAGAGGTCCACTATCGCGTGGCTCGCCTTGTTTTTCCCACCGTGGTATCCATTTCAAGGACAGAAGAAACATTTCGATCGGTTGTAAGGGAGATTCTTGTTGCAGATTTTCTGCGGGCAACTGCAAAAGGATGCACTAAATCTTACCCGGATATCTCGCGAGTATATCAGAGTCAGTATGGCAGCGGGGTGTCCCGTGATCTCTCTCTCTTTCGCTCTACCCTTTTTCTCCTTTTTCCTTCTTTCTTTTAGCTTAGTGTATTTGCAGTGGAGAGAGATGGAACTCTCTTTGCAGTAAAGAAGCAGCTGAAGAAAGAAGAATCTACTTCTGCTGCTGCCGTTGCTGCTGCTGCTGCTGCTGCTCACTGCTAAGTCTTCGCTGCAATTCCTGCTGTTGCTGGTGCATCTCCTCGTCGGTTAACTGCTGCTTATTTCTCTCTTACTTCGGTCTTTACTGTGTTCCATGTGGTGAAATATATTCCAAGATATTGAAGATATTCGATTTACGGTATTGTAATTGTTGTACAAGTTTCTCCCTTATTTCTAAGATTCATGTCTTTGTCCGGCGAAAATACGCTAGCGTTTAAGAATAAACGACGATGAGTATCCGAATTTCGACGCAATCAATTACAACATTTTGCCCGATATTAACGCACACTCGCACGCCGAAAACCGTTCGCTTCCTTTTTTTTTTCATTTTGGCCCTGTTGGCGCATTATCCTCGACCATTTATGCGGCTCCTTTCCCAAACGCATTCATCATTCCGTAGTGTCGGCGGCTCGCTTTCAACCTGTGTCTTCCCTCTCGCTCCTCTTTTTCAACTTTTATTTTCCCTCCTTCTCGCTCTTTCTCTCTGCCCCCTCGCTCCCTTTCTTTTTCTCTCTCCTCCCCCTTCGTCTTCGCTCTCCCATAGATCCCACAGATGTGGGATCATTGCGAACACTCTCACTCTCATTCCGCCTTCCTTCTTCGGAGCCACTACTGTGTTTCTTTTGCCTCTTTTGATACTTTTGCTGCTGCTGTTGCTGCTGTTGCTGCTGCTGCTGCTGCTGCTGCTGTGACGTTGCTGCTGGTGATTCTCCTTTTTCTTCGATCCTCCTTTTTTATTTTTGTAATTCTTTTTCTTTACCTCTTTTACAAAGCAGAGTTTTCGCTCTCGCCACGGGAGGTTACCACTCGAAAAAACGAACGGAGGAAGACGTGGAAGAGAAAAAGTTACATCCTTCGTTAGTCACTTTGTATTCGACTGCTAATTACAACCGAACTTCTTCACTCGCTACGAAACAAAAACGTCAGCCACTTGTGAAGGGGATTAGGAAGAGTGTAGGGACTTTAGGCTTCCCGGAGTGCACGCACTGTCGGCGCTGAGATGTTACTAGACGACTCCAATTGGCTGCGAGGTCACGTGTACGCCTACTCGCACGAAGACGCCGCGCGAGCATTTTCTCTATTGGCCAAAGAGTCACAGACACTTTGAAATCGACGTCCGGATTGCCAACTTTTTAATTATTACGTGTTTTACACTTGCAGGCTCAAAAATTAGCATTTTTGGAAAAATACGGAGCTTTCGGTACGCGATAGAAATGCAATACAAATTTCAAATGCAATAAAAAAAAATGATTTTTTGACCGTCTAGTTCCCTCAAGTAAAAAAGTATCGCATGAAGTGGGTCTTGGATACTCTTCCTCATCGCTGGCATACTATAATCAAAATCTTCGTGATCGATTATCAACGAAGCTTAAATTTCTGGTTGGACCACTCTCCCTCTCTTCCTCTATGTCCCTCCTTTTCCCTTCTTGTTATTCACCTTTTGAAATCTTTACTCTCTCCTTCTCCCTTTCTTCTGAAATTCAAGGTCGGAATATCCTGTTATCCATCAGGCGCGTATTTTCATCCCATACATCAAACGATGAATGTATAAGATAATCTTTTTAAGATAAGAGTATTAAACACTCGAAATAAAATAAAGATTTAATTTCTTCATAACCCTTAAACAAACTTTTATTTTATATTTACGTAATATCATTACGCGGCCCCTTCCTTTTATCAAACTCCTAGATCTTTTATTATAAAAATACGTGAAATAAAAGATATGGTGCAAAAAATAAATTATCCTGATTTAAAAATCGGGAAAATTTATTACATTTACAAAAGTTTTCGAAAGATCACGCAATCGTCTCAGATCGATTAAATTTCAATGTAAAATAAAATTCTGCGTGACCCTTGACGCCAATTTATCGACGTAATTGATATTTTTCGAATAAAGGATTAAATCATTGGCTCGTTCACGGTGACAACCCCTTTTTTACGGTTGTAATCTTCTCTCCGTTAGATGTAAACAATAATCGTAGCGGTTCTCGGATGGTTGGCTTGACATTCGAATCCGTGTAAGTCGCAGTAAATGCGAGAAGTATCGGGCTCTATCGACGGCTCATGAGGCAATGATGCAAAGAGTGCACAGCTGCAGAAGGAATCGTTTCCAGCACTTTCTTTGATGAAATGTTCTTACGATGCCCGGTCGTAAACAAAAAAAAAACGATTTCACCGTGGAAAGGAAGTAGTATTTCCGGAATTATCTTCATGTGACTATTTGGGATTGATCCTTTCGGTGTCGTTATTGACTGAAGCCAGCCATAGCTGCACGCTCACCGTTCGGTAGAACCATATTCAGCAAAATATGGTCTCGACACTGTAGCCCGCTACTCAAAAATATTCTATATCAAGATTCCTATTGATAACAGATTTACCGAAGGGAAAAAAACGAGAGTTCCGTTTAAATAGGTGCAGATATCGGTGACTGATAGGGTTCCACTTTTGCCTACGTTAGCGAAATTTATGCTAAACTCGATACATTTTAGGTGAGAAATTGTGTATATTCGAGAGCTGCTAAGTTTGCCAGATCTTAATTCCAGAAAGATTTTGCTGATATGGTAGCTGCAATGTGCATTTGGACACCTCGCAAGGACTGCAAATTGTTGCAACTTCGAGATATTTGCCGTAGCCAAAATTCCGCTGACTTTTTTTGATCCTCTTGTCACGTACAGTTGCGGCAGTGCAGATGCAGCTATGGATGATCCAAAATTTAAGTAAGTTGCAATTAAAGGCAGAGACCCAAAAATTGATTTTCTTTTTTGCGACATCATGGTTCTTCGGCTCACTTTCCAAATCCAGGTTCTGGAGGAGCTCAATTTCTGGGCCTTCTTCAATAACGCCCTCTTGGTCTAAAAGTATCCTTAGAGCAAACGTGCAGCCTATATTTCGAGTGCATCGGAAGTTACACAATGGATTAACATGTTATGGCACATGGATGGCTGCATATTTAATATTTACTGACAATATGTAGTGCATATAAACGTTGAGACGTCCGAAGTACTCGATGCACTTTCCGTTTTCTTGGGGAAAACGAGATGAGAATAGTATAAACGGAGCTAGGATTTTTCGACTGCAGTTGAAAATGTCCGTCATCGGATTTCATTCGGTTGTCGCTCCGATGAAAGTCGGGACGGTATTTTTGAAATCACATCCAAGTATGAAATACAAGTCCATCCACGCACGGGCATAGTACTTAGCGGGGGAATTTTTGCTGAATGAACGGAGGATGGGTTCACACCAGGTTAATAGTAGACTGGCGCCCCTTGTGACTTCGATCTGTCTGTTCTTCATATCTTCTTGCCTTTCTCACTCTCGCTCTTCCTCGCCCACTCTCCTGCTCGCTCGCTCGCTCTCATCCACATTTTCCTCTCTCTGGCCGTCGTCGCTGCTCTCTCAGGATCAATAGTCTGGTCCAGCTACAACACCGCTGGATGGCTGACTCCGGCTAGGTTAACGCAGTGCGCATGGTGTGTAAAAGTAGCAACCTTTAGGGAATTTCCAAACGTAAACGCGCATTTACAAATATAATAGCGCAGAAGAACGAGTTTCAGGATCGCGCGCATACTGTACATCGCATCGAGTCATTGTACGCTCTCTTTGAGTGAAAAACTCAAGTTTCGATTTACCCTGTATAATTAAGGGTGCGCTATCTGCGACTGGCAGGAGCAGTGGAAATATCCCTCGTCGAAAACTTCCGCTCCAAGGAAATCGTGGGTGCACAGAAAATGCAATTTGCCCACGACTCGCGACCGGAAGTGGCATCGCAAAGGACGATACCCGGACCCCGGAATTTTTCATTATCGGGTTTGGGGCCACGGGGGACGAGACGAATCGCAGCTGGGTTCTCTAATAATTGAGTCAGCCTTTGCGGGATAATTGCAAGTTTTCGGGAAAAAAGTGATTTTTGCATACCCTTGCAGGCACGTGGCCGGGATTGAAGTCACGTACGTTCATATAAACGTTTGCAAAGAATAGCAAGTTCGTCGAGTCATGAGATCTGCGGCGGTTACTCGGCTGTCATTTAGTCTCGCCTAATGGAACATGAATGCCGGTGCCACAATGCATCGTCCAATGCCAGTCGGGCTGTCGGATATAACGAAGCGATATCTCGTGCAGTCGATTATCCCAAGTGAACGTAATATACGGTTTACGTATACACTTACGGATAAATATGTATACATAAACCGAATGCGCGTACACACATACGGGCGAATACGCATGTATGTACGCGTAAAAGCTGCGTTGTTGACGCCGTCGTCGCTGCGTCCTCCGTCAGCGACGTTCGTCGTCTTTTCTCACTCGATAAATGTTAATATACGCTAAAACTACTTCAATTATGTACCGTCTCGACAAAATCACGCAACGGCAATAAGAGACACACCTGGCTAACTTTGACTTGCAAATAAATGCACGCTCGATGACACCTTTGATCAAAACTGCTGAAATAAAATTTTTTTGAGAAAGAAACGAACATTCCCAGGTAGAAAGTAATCAATGGAATTAGCTTGTATTAAGCTAATTTTATCAATTTTAGCCTAAAACTAGCTAGCAAACTATGGTTAGTACAAGGTTAGCTGGTAACGATCTGGATCGCTAACATAAAACTTACAGTTTTAGCTTGCATAAACAGTGACAATTTAGCTTACTACAAGGTTGAAAATAAAGCTTATTTTTAGCTAGAGTAGATTTGGAAATTTTTGTGATTTTTTTCCCCGGGTTATAAATTCAATTAATAAATATTCATACGTCTCACCACTTTGTTTATTTCTACTAGATCCAGCCATATCGATCAATAATTAACAATTAATGTTAACATCAATGTCAACTAAATATTTCTAACCTAAATCTTGATGTCGTTTTTATTTTTTACAAACACTGTCTTAATTACTAATACCGTAGTTAATATCAATATATCAGTAGGATTCGGAAAAAGTACACAATATTTTTATTATTTATACAAAATATTTCTGAAATGGTAGAAAAGTAATTACTACGGTGAAGAAAGGGAACTTATAAACAATAACACAAACTCCTAATTAACCTCAAACTTCAGTTCTCAATGTACGCTTGGAGTAATGTTAGCAGATAAGGTAGTTTTAAGCTTAGAATCCACGCTTAGAACGAATCTTATAATACGCGTGGAAAACAAGCTAACAGCAAGATATTTTTGAAAGTTAGTTACACTCTAAAGACTTGTCATAGAATTCATTCTAATAACAACCTAGAATAAAGCTTACAAAACAAGACTTGGATGTTAAGCTAAAATAAAGCTATTTTGAAGTTTCAAACTTGTCCGACTAAGACAATTTTCTACCTGGGTTTTTAATCGTTCCTTGGCCGCAACGAAGGCGTGCAAAATGTCAATTTTTTTTTGTTGCAACACAAACTATGAATTTATTCTTGTTAAAAAATTCGTTTCAACATCTTCAAAGATTTTCCTACTATTAATTTTTGTTTGCTTTTCTTGGAAAAATAAAATTATTTCCTTTTCTTTCAATTGTAACCGTTTTCTCACTATTTCTCGACAATTAAATTTTTTTCCCAATGATTCGATATTATTTTATAATAACGCAGACCGATTGGGCCTTCCGGAAACGTAAAATCGCGGCGATTTAAAATACGGATTTTTCTGAAAGTAATTTTATGTTTTTTCTCCATGGCTGTACATAATGTAGTTGGTTCGAGGGAAATAACAAGAACCATTTTTTATATGAATAAAATACTCGTTAAAGCCAGCCCGTCTACTGTTCGCAGTTTACACAACGCAGACGAGTTTTATTCTCCCTTTCTCCCCGTCTTCCCTGTTTCCAAAAGTCAAGTTTCTGACTGAATGAGAAAACTTCGTTTCGCAGTTTCTATATCCGGGAGTTTTGCTCGCTGGATACATATGTATACATATAACAAGGGGCTGTGAGCAGAGATTGCGTTTAGGGATTGCTGCTCTCTTATCCCCAGCCTTCAGCGCTCTCCGCTCTTGCATGTATCTCTGTACTTCCGGTGCATCAACTCATGCAGTGCTTCTAGCTCTTCCGCTTATGTGCACATCGAACGCTATGAATTTCTGCTAGAATGCGTATAGGTGTAGGATTCAAGGCCTGTCATATTTATTCATAGAAACGGTTGCATCTTTGAATACGCATTTTAGCCAGACTTACCCGTTTGATCTCACGATTTTCCCTAAAAAATTTACCGTCCTTTGTGGAAGAATTTGACAATGTGGGGTGATATCACTGCAGAAATTACCCTACGTCTGGCAACGGTGGTCAGTCGAAATATTGCGATTATAGGGAAGAAAATCGTTGCTTTTTCATTTTAAATACCCAAGAAAGCGGAAGTTTTATGAGAAAAGTTCATACAAGCGTTTCTATAGAAGAGAAAATGGTATATAAAAATATAAAGGTACAAGTTCCCCACAAAATGTAGGTTCTACGAGTAATGACCTAACTTTTCTACCACGGTTATAAAGAAAAATCTTGAAATTCCGATCGTTTTACGCTGATGGATGGATTTTCATGGTTCACTCGTCCCTGACTTTCAAAAACTTGGACGGCACTCAAAAAGAACTAAAAATGCGGTACCAACTTTTAAAATAAAAGCGGATAATGCAAATGGAGTGTACGGATTAAGAATAGAAGACGCGGCTAAAATCTCGTTCGGCAGAAAACGTCACTCTGAGTTTTCGAGGGTCTGTCATTCACAGGATTTTATGCTCCGCTAAACTAAAAGACTTAAGAAACCATTCAGTGGATAACCCAAGTTTTTTTTTAAATCCTTTTTCTCCATAATATTACAGTATCATTCCCTCTTTTGTAATTTCACATAACGGCTTAATCCTTTTTCCATAGTAAATACTTATAATTTTACATCGCCCATCGTGTCCTCTATAAAAAAAAGAAATAAATTATTATTTAAATAGAAAATTATTTTTTGAAGGGTTCTGGTTCCATTAAAAATGTTTAATCGGTAGAAGCAATAGCTGGCATCTGTCACGACGATACGCTAAATTTGATGCGATGCTTCTGAAAGCTCCAGATATGTTATATAACAATCCTGTGGATGACGCTTGCGTGTAAATAAGAGGAAGCGATAAGAGAATATTGAGCTTTATCCATCACGAGCACACCAAAAAGCTTCAGCGTGACGAATTATCGACGTTACTGTAAAAGCTGTGTCAAATAAAATAAGGAAACGAGTAGAGACTTTGCACCAAAAAGGCTAGGAATTATCACTAAAGTATAATCAAGGGTAACTAATGTCACTTGTTTGTAAATTGGAATGGTGCGCGATTTTGGCCCCGTTAAAAAAATCTCACTTCCCAAGAGGACCTTCTCCCGGGAGACACTTCCAATAATTGCACTTGTTGATAAAAAATTGGAAATAAATATTTAATGAATACGCCTGGTGGTTGATGACCCATCGAGCTTGGGTACCAGCGCCCTAAGGGTGTTTGAAACCTTTCTTCTTACCTTCGTGATAGTAAGTTGTTAGTCATGTCGTTTCCGCGTTGCAAGACGAGATTCTTGCCAAACGATCAACGACATGTCACGCTATCCGTGTCTCTTTAAGAGCAATCTTCTATTTCAAACTATTCTACATATATTCATGTATCATTCGAAACCCTTCCGTTCGAGCCCTTTTAATACCGAATACTTCAAAACACGAGATCGCCGAGTCGGAATTCATAACTCTCGCGGACCTATTATTTTTCATATTTAACATGGTTATATATTACAAACTTATTCCATTGCAATTATTGCAAATAATTATTCTAAAGTTTCACGGAGGAGAAGTAGCGTGAGAACAAATTTATGATTACAAATTGGAAACAGAAATGTCCAGCATCCTCTAGAGATCAATGCAATGATAAGGGAGAAACGCCGATTAAATAGAAATTGAGGCAAGCACAAGTCGACCCAGTACCGGTCCAGATTTTATTAACGCAGCTTGGATTTATTTCGTATCGCTACAAATCGAAAAAATAATATAAACTTTCACTGCAATTAAGTTACTTGCAAAATAAGTGCAAGTAAGCAAGTGGATTCTTTCAAAACCGTGGATTTCACGTATATTTCGTGTCTCGGCAAAAATTCGGTCACCGGAGTTTTTCCTCGCAAGTATTAGACGAGCGATATTGAAGATTATTGTACCGCAAAAACTTGTAGGAAAATGAAGGAACGCTCGTGTGATATATCGGGTACCTTACGAGTTGTTGCCAAGGTTCGTTTGAAAAGTCTCACGAGAGACCACTGACTCTCGAGAGCTCCTGTGACCCGGATACGTCACCAAATCTTCGGATGCAATAGAAGTGTGCGCTTTCGTGCAATTACGCTGGATTTGCCGCACGACTGTAGGTCGAGTGAGAAATAGGACGAAAGCGCAGACCCCGAGAAACCCAGAAAAGAACCAAGAGAAATTGGAAGGAAAAAGAAGGTATTGGCCTCTTGCCCAAAACTTTTCTCCACATAAATCCTTTTCATCAGCTTTCGAACTGTTAACAAAGGTTTCATGCTTACCTTGCGAATTCTATTGGATTCGGAATTACAAGGAGAGTTTTCAAAAACGTCTTCAAAAATTATGGAAATCTTTTGCGGGGAAATTTAGAATAAATATTGATATAAAAAATTAAGGGTCACTGACGAAGACTTGAAAGGTATCCGTGATCGTGTCAATTGTCTGACCCAATTTAGCTCCAAATTGGGAAATTATGCAAATAATGGAGACTCCTACGTAGGAAGTAGTTAATCAACGACACTCGAGAAATTTGTTAAGCTTTTCTTGAATTGCAATGGGACTATTTGATATTATGACTGCTATAATGACACGGGCGATTTTCATAGAAACTCAGATAGCTAGTTAATCGTAACGGAAAGATCCTTTTGATATTCAAGACAAAAGCACTTAGCGCTCCTTCCTCGTCGAGAAATATAGTTTGAACTCGAATGAAGCCCATGCCGTTGCTTGGCGACCCGGAAGAATCGTCGTCGTCGTCGTCGTGAGATCAAAACGGTCCATACCTTCCACTTAACCTTCACTCTTTTGTAATTCTCAAACATTTCCATCACTTAATTTTCTTTCTTTGACCTTTTTTTAGCTGAAATATCATTGAAAATGGAGCCAATCGGACTCGATTGCCAACTTCTCGGCTCCCAACGGTATTCAACGCGAGGTAAGTGCCAGTGAGATCCAGGCAAAATTTTAACTGCATTGCCGTAATGCTCGTTTGAATTGTGCGAGTTCCGTTCTATCTCGTTGCTCGTTGCTCGCGTATCGTATTATCGTCTCCTATTGTATATCGTATCACGAGCCATCAAACCTTTTGAATGTGTAAGAACTATTCACCTAAAGCGTTTCACGTGCAATCTCAACTTGCAAACATGGCACGCGAACCTATTTCTCTTATTCTCCTTAGTCGCACGATTCTCTTATTAACAAGCGGAGAGTAACGTAAAAAGGACCGATAAAAATTGATGGAATAGGTATTAGAAGGCAGACCCGCGTCACCTCTTCTTTCATCGTGCGTCACGAAGTGGAAAAAGGGCCAGGGTTGCATTCCATTAAAAATTCTTGAAATAACAGCGCAAACGAGCACTAAAATTGCATCGACCTAAGCGCAAAGAGAGAGAGAGAGAAATGTGGTAAAAATAAGGTATGCCGCAACAATGCACAAGTCAATTGCAATTGGGTGGTAGCTGTAGCTGATAGGCTTGTCGTGATCCGTCAGCTTTACATACCGATGTTCACTCGCTCGTATCAACGTCTACCGTAGAGTGAACTGGTATATATGTATACACGCTATGGTGTAGTACGTTACCCTCGATGATTACCAACATTCTTCATTTAATTTTTTATGGGAAGGGGGGAAATTGGATCAGTGTAAAAAATTCAGTGATTGAAACTTGGAATTTATTGAATTGAAATTGAAACTATGTCCAAAAAATCGACTTTCGGAAAAAATTTGTGGGACTTTCGGGAGACCCATATCCGATGTATTTTCTTCCGAGGAATCCATTTTCGTTGTCAAAATTCCCGAAATCTAACGGGAAATGCTTTTTTTCCTCAAAAAACCTACTTTTTTCCAACTTCCGCTGGGATTTCACCCAATTTAATATTTAGAATCGATTCTACGGGAAAAATTATCCCTAGAAATGACTTGTCCAACCCCGATTTTGAAACTTTAATTTTTACCCTATTTTTGGGGGAGGGAACATTTTTGAACCTTGAATTCTCCAATTTCCTGTAGACTGCCACAGTGCTGTCTTCATATCAAGTATTTCGACACACACTTCTGTATTCCACAGATACAAGTTAATAACGAAAACAGGATAATCTTCTCGCATCATTTCTTTCCAGATAATCCAGGTGAAAACAGATGAAACCGAGAACCATAAGAAAAACTAGTCTAACGTGTGATACGATGGAAAGTGGAAACGATGTTTATCATATTAAATATTATATTCCATAAGATTTTATACGGTGCTGATAAAGGTGAGAAAAGCCTTGCATAAGGGCTTGCAAATGCGTTCGAGGTAATTAGACGAAAGCAAAGCAAAAGACCAACCTATGCATGCAGCTTCTCTCTTTCTCTTGGCAAGTAGTAACGGTAAATCGAGATCAGCCACCGTGCAAAGCGATCTCTCACTTCTTCCAATAAGAATAGCGAGACGAGAAACATTACTAGCATACGTATATATATATATAGGAACGCGACATTGCTCTTCTTCCATTTTATTATTTAAAAACAACAACAGCAAGAAACACGTATTCAAGCAACTCCTCCGCAATTTTCCAACTTTATCGTCTGGAATATAACTCGTAGGTACTTTCCCCCTCCTCTCCTTCCTTTCCATGATTTAAATATATACAATATATACCCACTTTAATACTTTTCCTTCTTTCCCATCTTCTTCGAAACGTAAATACGTATCTTTCTTTTTCTCCGGGAGAATCCTTTCTTGTACTTATCTCCTTCTTCACGCTCACAGAAAATATGAATTTCCAGGTGGAATAAATTAAGCGTTTATAATAAACTGGTATATCGGGTGTCATGCCAGAATTCCCGGCAACTTAGATAGCAGGAGGGAGGAGGCGTGACTCATGAAGGAATTTGCGTGTTCATGATTTTATACACGTGTATTTTCCCTATTCTTTATTACCTTAATGTCCTTTGATTTACTTCAATTTCATACCACGCGAAACGAAAAGCTCATGATTACTTCTGCCCAAGGTTACAACTTTTGCATTGTTTAACGATTCTCGAGAATTCGTTGCTGCAATTCTTAACCCTCTCAATCGCCACGAAAGATCTATTATTTATAACTCGGGTGTATTTTTAAATAATTTAAATTTTTTAGGAACAAGAAGTTTGCACTCGAGCGTGCAGAGACAAACAAAAATCGGGATCCATGGATTAAGTAACATGTAACCCATTCAAGGGTCGACCATTGCAATTATAGAAGCGACAGAAATCCATTTGTACGTGAAGCAATCCTATTAATTCGGTCCTCTGAGCCACAAGTGTACGTCTCGTGTCACTTACTAACACCATTTTAATGGATGACTTCGATAACGTAGGTTTGACTCCTTACCTGTCCTTCATGCGCGCTATCGTTAATTGTTTGAAGCCGAGCGACGTCAAGGAAGTCACAGGAATAGATTTCATATCTGACAACATCAAGGAAAGTGATTTACTCCGATAAGTCGAAACACGTCATTTTCGAATTTCGCTAAATTCTTTGAAGTAACAAGGAAATTGGTAAAATTCGCGGTATAATTGTACAGAATGTGTCGATGAACGATATTCTTTATTACAATTTTTTTGTATTTTCATTTTTGGGTGGATGGAAGAAATGCCTAAAATTTCGATTTTTTAAACCGATTTTTTGGGCTTTTCATGGTATTTCAAATTCTTTGGAATCTCAATTTTTTGGAATTTTAGTTTCCTGGTATTTCAAATTTTTTAGAATTTCAATACTTTAGTATTTCAAATTTGTTGAAATTTCAAATTTCTGGTATTTCAATTTTTTTGGAATTTCAATATTTTGGTATTTCCAATTTTCCCCAATTTGTAGTAATTTTTACCACACGACCAAATGTTAATCAAACTCAAGAAAGCAGCGTAACTAAAGTTCCTTTGAACGCTACCGATACTTGACTTTTGTCACGAGTGACGCGGTGTTCGTTGCAAAGATATTGGAAAACTTTATTGGAATTTTTCATTCAACCTGAGAGACAATTGTGCGCTGCAACTTCGTTGCAGTTCCGGATTTCCAGTAAAACTTTCAAACTAGTTTCAAGTTGGTCTCGCTCTCCCGGGTCCTCTGGGGAAATACAGGTAATAGTTATTCCGACTAAATGTCAAAGCGCCACCATCAATGGCCACGCGAGAATTGATCGCCATGCTAATGCGCTCAAGGTTCGTCGTCAAATGGGTGAGCACGTTTTATGCTGGAATGATTACATCACGATGCTCGGACCGTCGAAGACAAAGTTCGGAGGCTTTCGCAGGCTACGTTGCTGCCGGTGCTCAAATGTATCGTTGACGGAGGATGCGCGGAGCATGTAGGTGTAGGTACACTGTTGTGTCTACCAACGGGAGAAGAAAACCGGTCCTTTATAATTACAGGGTCCACGCACCCATCACCATCGAGCAGTCTGCACGAACAGGGTATATGCACCCCGAACCAGCCTGTCTGTCCATCCACCCGGCAGCACGTCCATCCATACTTCGTTTCTTTTGGTTTACGCTAATAAAAGCAAATCGACCACCTATGAGGCGATGTCTGGATCCTTTTGACTACCGAATAACGCTCGCGCGAGCGCGCGCTTGTAGGCTTTGTTGCGAAACCACTAAAAAGAGACGGGGAGACGAAGAAGTAGAACGAAACCGATGCGATTCATTTTTTGGTATCTCCATTTTTGGTCAGTACGAAAATGTAGCCGCAGCGAATGACGAATGGTTTCGTCGTAAAAGCTCATTTTTGCGTTTTTGAATGCTCCAATGTCTCTGTCTCGCGATTTCTAGATCCTCATTGTCGTCGAAGCGCACACACGACTCTTTCCGAATGATTTTAATGGGCGAAATCAGGAGGTCGGATCTTTGATCCGAGGATCTTTGATCAGAAGCGACGAAAATGCCTCAGGGGCTACGAGGGAAGAAAGGAGGAGGCCAGAATGGTAGATTACAGGTGGTATTTTGCCGCGTTTTATTTTTCCTCTTTTTGGCTATTTCACTTTGAAGCTTTTGCTGCCGTTTCTGCTGCCGTTTTACCCTCGATGTCTCGGCCCCGCTTCGGACGGCGAACAACGTAAAAGCCAATGTTCCCATCTCTCTAATTTTCATCCCATTAAAATTCATAACCCCACCTCGGTTGCACTCATTAGATACGTTTCGTTGATGGAAAACTTCTATTAAATCCGTCCGACGCAGATGCAAAACGCCAAAAACATAAATTAAACTTCGGGAGAATATTCTGTATAGAAACAAAGTAACGCGACGAGAGAAAAAAGGAAAACGTATTTTTAACAATTCCTTTTTTTTTGCGCGATTAGTAACAGCATTAACGCTGCATTCTTCGGATGCGTGTGCACGTGTGTGGTACAGACGAGATGCATTTGAAAATGGTGTTAGCGCGAGGCCAACTAATGGACACCCCAGGTGAAATCATCAATAACTCGAGAAATTCTTAATTAATTGCCACATATGGTGGCTAATTAAATGCGATATACGCGGAGGGCACTGTGCAGCCCACCACCGTGCCATCGGCTAAAAGCATAAACATCTTTCTCTCAACCCCTTTCGTTTTCTTTCGTCCTTTTCTCACCGACCGTCTTTCGCCACATTGTCATAATTATTATCCTAAATAAATAAAATCCTAATGTTCACGAAACTTTGAGTAAATTGGCAGGCAGGGATAAGGAAATAAAAATGCAAATGGACGGACACTTTTGTTAATGAAGTTTCCTGTGTACGTGACTTTCTATTCCCCCGGACTCTCGTATGGCGGCTATCTCTCGTTACATCTGACTATTGTAAACGTCCGACCATTATTTTTGCCTCGAATCTTTGAAGGGAGACAATGGAATAGTTACGTTAACTGAAAACACTGGGAAACTATCTCCCGCAAAAATTTACCCGGTGAATGTAAGCGACATACCGGTAGAAAAGAAAAATCGTATTAATTCCGCAATAAAAAATAATTCAAAAATTAGAAATTATTAAAAATATGTTCAATTGCAATTTCGCTGATACAAAATATTTTTTTTTTGGGGTCTAGTCTAGAAAGAAAAAATTTGTTCAAGATAATTTTGACCTGCCCCAACCTTGTACCGTCTAAGGGTTAATAAATAAGGGTATCAAAAATTGTCAAAAATGAGTAAACGATCGATTGGAGTAGCCATAAATGCTGTTAACGAAACAATATGTCCTTTCCAAGACTCGGTGCGCTGAAAAATGGGGCGAAAGAAGGACAATCGAAGGAGTACAATGATGATGGATTGACTTCTTCCGGTGATTTACAACGATTACGTCAGTTTAAAAGGCAAGGCTTAGACGAGAAATTCTCCAAGATTGAAGTAACTCTCGCATACCGCGACCGTTGCTCGCGATAACCGGTAATAGCTGACGGTAACAGTAACAGTAACTGACCTACAGACTGCTCTCGCGAAGAAGTCTGTCTTTCTTTTTCTCCGCCTCTCTTTTGCCGCAAAGATTTAATATATATATATACTTGCGTCGTGGCAAGGAATCCACTTTTCAGTCGCATCTTTTCTCTTTTCAAGCAAATTCAAAACCGGCGACTGCATAATTAAATCCTACGTCCGAGAAAGTGAAGGGGAAATACTCCCTGGGCGGAATCTCCACATGCTTTGGCGTCTTTGGGAACGATTTGACAATTTTTGAAAAATTTTCTATGGGGGACCATACATATAATTCGGAATCCACATATTTTTTTTTACCACCTGGAATTTTGTTTCAATCTCCTGGGATTAAATTACAGCAAATTATAGACGATACGATGGAAATCATTTTAATGCGTTGCATTAATGGAAGCGGCGATGGAGCGATTTGGGATTTCCATTAGGTATCACGCACCATTAATGCATAGTATAATTTACAATAGGCGTTATTACGTTGTTACCTTAGCAACTAATACGCGTCTATTGTAATCTCGGCAAAGTGGAACAAAGTGGAATTAAAGTAGGACAATGTAGCGCAAAGTTAAGGTTACGAGCGTTGGTGTTTTTCTCTCTTTCTTCTCATTTGTTCTGGGAAGAAACCGCTCAAGTTGAGCCTGTTAAAGTGTTCAATGTACGAGAAATTGGCGAGGAAAGGCCCAATTGAATTCAGGGAAGTTGGGTGAACGTAAAGTCAAGAAAAACAAGGACTCGTGCTCTCGTGTGCTTTTATGGCCCTTTCCAAGATTTCAGAGTTATTAAGATTCATCCTGAAATCGTAAAGGAACGTTCCAAGAAAAGAAAGCTATCAAATGAAATGGTGATAATAAGCCGAGGAAATTGTAACAATTACGGTAAATCGAAGTTGCGTACTAAATTACGCTGAACTCATTTTTTCAAAGAATTTAAAAAATTTTCTAGATGTGCCAGAATGTAATGGTGGAAAAAATGTGTTTTTTTTAAACACTGCTGTTGTACAGAAGCTGGTGCATATCGAGTCGAGACAAAGAATCTAAAGTAATTACCGATGTCACAAGATGCAAGTGTGCACCGAGATGATGCAAACGAAATAATTTCGATTTCCAATCTCGAGAGGTATAGGTTGGAATGCAGTTTGGTGGGTCGAGTGTTGCACAGTTAGTGCATTAACGTTACCTCTGTGCTGTAAAATTCACATTCCGAACATTTGTGGTTTATTTTTTAACTCAAATTTGATTTTAAGAAAATACAATTTATGGAGTAATTAGTAATAATCACAATCACCAACAAACTGCATCTATTTTGGAAAAAAAACTCCGAAAACACGATATTATCTTATATAATTAATTAATTACCAAGGGAACGTTCCTGATCGATTATTATAAATACAACCAAAAATATAACCAATGATAATTTATTATCGATACCCGGGAAAAATATGCAAAAAAAACATATTTGTTTCGTAAAATGACGAGTTGAGTTTATGAATTGTTAAATTTATTCCGTTCCATTGTTTGCTGCATATTTTCTGATTGTTGCCATTGTCCCGATCGACAAGTTCATTTAAAACGCCATGATTTATCCTCGACAGACTATCACCGCCGATACTATGTTAGCTCAGATAGGGAGCTGAACTTCCTGGTGTCCCGTGATTTTCATGCCAGAGATGCAAATCGCATCTCACCACTTCAATAGCCATTGCACAATTCCTCCGGTGACTTTTTACTGCGCTCTATTGGACATCAGCTTATCGCTTACGAATGGACGTAATAAAGAACTCGGATTTTATTGAGAAAAAAAATATATTCATCGCTACTCAAATTTACGGACCTTTTTGAGCCGGTGACGTTTCAAAGAATGATTTTAAGGGTATAGGAAGATTATGCAACTGCGACCGGTGCAGCTTCTATGCGTTCGCGAATGTCATCCTCTTTAACTCTTATTTTTCGAAACGTAATTTACTTCAATTTATATCAACTTACATAACTTTTTCCGTCATTCGTTGGACATACTTGGAGACGAATTATTATCTGCCGCAAATAAGTGTGACATATTTACGTAATGGGGAAATAACTAATTTTCGAGATATTTGAAATAGCCCCAGGCTTCGCAAGCTTGAGCGACTTCTGACGGGATGTTCCAAATTACAAGTAACTAAATGTTGCTGATACATAATGTCACATTTCAACGCAACAAAAAATGAGCAAAGTATCCCATCTCTGTGGGATAAACCATAGAAAAAAAATGTTCTCCCGAATCCAAAATAAAATTTTTAGCTTCCTCGTTAACGCAGAAATTTGAAGTGTTCACGTCGGACCTAACTTTAATATCCCCATTTAAATAATTCCTCCATAATAATAGCGATAATAAGCAACGAGAATTTTATCCGCGGGAAGAGGCACCGTCAAAATAAGGGACTTCCCCTCAATTAATTATTAAGTTAAATTAGAGCTTGGTAGTAATTAACCCTTATCACTCCAACTGGCAGCGCCGCTGCCAGAGGGTTTGCGCTTCACTTTTATTATCCTTGCACAAAATTTGTACGAGCTTAGCCGGCAACCTTTTTCGAGCTGATAAGGGTTGCAAGCTCACGAATGGACCATTGCATGACCGTAATAAAAAATATTATAGGTCCTAGAAATTCACACCTATCGTCTCTATCGCGAAGACAGCGACCTCTGGGTTAGGCCAATTATCGCTAAACTAAGGCCCTCGTTTGCATACTTTGCTGGAACGACAATTTTGCAGATTCTGTACCACATTTTCCTCGTAAAATCAATCTCAAAGAGAGCACACGAAGTGGGTCCTTCCTTTCAACGTGTATTGTATGTACACAAAGTATGTACAAAACTTATACGGTATAATTATCCTTCTGCGTGTGTCATGTCGAAACCTTTTGGCGTAGAGGTTCTCACATTACAGCAGCGTGCCGTATTTTCCGTTGTCTGTGATCCATAAAGGCTCTTGTTGCCGGCACTCGTGTCGAGCACCAAAGAACCACCAGCGTCCGATGTATACATAATATTACATTATTCCCATAAGGCATCAAAGTAACTTCGTTAGTCGGTTATTTCGAATTCAAACGTTAAAGGGAAAGAGAGACAGACAGAAACGGTACTTTCGCAGGTCGGAGCGCAGACGTGAATGAAAAGTTCGTTTGATACCGCGGAATCTATTTTGTTTTAATAACAGTGAGAATTGCATTTCACCTAGTCTTCATATTTGTAAGTGCAAATACATTGTTCGTGCCTTTTTACGTTTCTTTCTATCGCAGCCGACCTGAACGCGCAAGCGGAGAAATGTAGGGTAACTGTAAAAGATGCTTTAGGTGTTGCACAACTCCTCTGGAAAATTGTTATAGCTTTACACAAAAAGTGCTTTCCGGGGGGAAAAAAGTTGCAGCTTTTAATATCTCGGCTTTTATTTCCACGCGATTGTTGCTTGCTTTCAGCGAAAATAAAATGTACCTTTCGGGACGTTTGCGGAAACTTATGGAACTACAATTTTCCTGCAATTTTCTGACCGGATGAGTCGCTTTCGGGATGAAATACCGAGAAATAACGCGATAACACGGGGGTTAAAAAAACCAAAACGCGAAGGAACAAAAATTAAAAATGACTTAAAAATGAACAATTTATTATAAATAAATATACAAGCATATTAATTTATTTTCACGCGGTTGGGGGAGAGTTGAAGCGGTATTTTAATTCGAAAACCAGCGAAGGTTGGCGAAAATTTTCGAATCTAAGATGCTGCGATAATTGCGATGCAGCGACACGTCGAATATTTTTCCTCATTTTTCTTATTTCATACCTCAAGTATGGCAAAAGTCTGGGGAAGGGAGCTATAAAAGGATTTCTACTAGAATATTTTTCCATGGAATGAAAATTCTCTCCCACACGTTTAGAAAATAAGTGAGTTTGAAAAATGATCGAACCCACACAAAATTGGAATTTGGCATAAACAATGTTGGGGCTGCCAAGTAAAGGAAAGTGAACGTATGTATAAAATTGATAGCCGGCCGTTTGTCGCTGAAAATGGAAACATTTTCTTGTAAAGCAATATATGCCTACACACTTTTACCGGGGAGGATTCTGCACGGCTATTATTTCTAAAATTGAGCGTATCTATGGAATAGGGTCTTTAGATGCGTTTTAGTAACGTCGGTGCATTTACGTATAAATAGTAAAGCCTCGCAATAAGAAAGAAGAACGCGAGGGAAAGAGAGCCCCGTTATAATCGAGGCGATAAATCGGTATTACGATGTCGAATAAATCAATTTTATTGCGACTCACCATAATCGGAGCGATGTCTCGCCACCCAGATGCAGTGCCATGATCACCGACATCCGAGTCATCTGCAATCAGAGAAAAATACGAATCAAAATAAATATATCATTTACACAACTTATTTGTATTTCAATTGTATCGTCAAATCTTTGTGAGCAATCTTTTCGCTCGACGCAATCTTCCGCTGCAATTCGGTTCTATGCACTGGCATGAAAGGGTTCGACCCGAATAAGGCCGTCGTCCTACATACGCTGTGCCTTAATCAAGATCAAGTGGTGATTTATGGGGAGTAAATTTTGGCGACGAATATTTGTCAAAACGGATATCTCTTTCTTGAGAATGAAAAATGACTCGAACTTCGGTGAGGGAGTAATTTTTTTTTTTTGGAAATTGAAGCTGCGGTTTAGGGTGATCCATGGGACGTTAAAATATTTCTATCGCCAACAGATCCTCTCATAACCTCCAGTAACAAAAGTTGGACACCGTTTAGAATTTTAATATAGAATAATTTTCAAGGTTGAATTTAATCTTTTTTTGAAATCCACAAACCGGAGGTGCTTGGTATTAATTAAGAAAATCTATTTATAATTATAATTCTATATTTTTGCTTTTGGAGTTTTAGGCACAAATGGTAATTTTATTTCAAGTCGAAAAAGAATCACTGGATGCAATTCGCTAATTGCCAAAACGACGGCAAAATTGGAGTACAGTGGGAAAAAACAAACGTCGAATTCGTCCCAAATTAAGCCGCATTTGTATTCCTTCAGCGAGAAATTAATAAAAACGCGGTACCGTTAAGATAGAGAAAGAAGATCGGTCCATTGCGATACCATCGGTAGACTAATTTAAGACTGATGCCAATCCAAAAGTCTTTCTTTGGTTACCGAATCGATGCTTCTCTTGAATGCCAATGTTGCACCAATCGAACATCAAAGAAATTGGCGCATAGAGCCTCCCAATGCACCGCACTAATTTTACTGCATTTCACGGGATGCATCTTCCGCCCGGCGATCGAACAACGTATGTTATTACATTTACTTTTGCTTTTAGAATTTTTTTTTCGCGCGATACTTTGAATTACCCGCTGTGAAAAAAATAAGGGGCGCAAATTTTCGCATTTCAAACGCACCGATGCTTTCGATCGCATCTTTTGTGGGAAAAATCGATACGTTTATGGAATAATTGCGCAACTTGGGTACCGATCGTGTTTTCGCAGTGATGAAATTTCTTTCTCTTCGATGAGAATGTATTTGCGGTACTTCCGTAAAAAGTAGGCAAACCGTTACTGAATAGAAGGAAGCGTCGCAAACTCGGTACAACGGATCTGTTCTCAACACTTTCTACGTAAGTGTAATAAAAAGTTATAAAATTCAATTGCAACTCATATCACACGGACCGTTTCATACGCTACGTACACGTACACTCTCGCTCTCTAATTATTTCGAGACGACATAATTGCAATTAAGACCATCCAATGCGATCCTCTCGTCGTCTCTGTTTCATAATCATCGTTCGTGTCATATATCTGCTATGTTTTGTACATATCAAACGGAAGTAACAGCTACTATATGAATATTTGGGGGAAGAAGGCCGGATCGTCGTTGCAAAAATTTAAATAAACGTGACAAATTAGCGAGAATTTTGAATTTTTTCCAATGACCGAGGCCACCACCCTGCTTTCCCTCAATTATAATTATACGAATAAATTAATATTGCAATGGGGAATTACGAATTTGAGCTTTGAAAAATTTTAACACGGAAAAGACTAATTTCTTGGTGCGTCAAGAATTTTTTAGTCGACTCGCCTTGGGCATTTCTAGATTGCGAATTGAATTCCGATGAAATTCAATCTTCCGTTGAGTCCATTATGTCAATAAGTTGAGAAAAATAATAAGCTGCGGTATATTATTTTTCTTAAAATTCCAGAGAAACTTCAAAGAACGGCACAAAGTGGAAGCTTTAAAGCTACTCTTCATTTCGCTTGACTCTGTTTGCAACCCAACGCTTTGAGCCGCTTTAACTCTTCTCTCTGTGCAATTAACACGTTACTTCGAAAAAAAAAAGAAAAAGTGTCGAGTAAAATTTTCTACATTGGTGCGAATTTCTGCAACGTAATTGACATTTTTCAAGTGGAAGTAAATTTGTAACTTTGTTTCTTCAAGCAGTACTCGCATAAAACTGGCTTGTTTGCAAACGACTTTTTCATTTTTGTTTGTTCTTTCCTTGAAAGAGATTTTTAAAAAATCCCTCAAATCCAGTGTTTTAACTTATTCCAAGGTTGCTGCAATTGCTGCGATTTCTGCTTTCAACTTTTTTCATTGGTAGTGACAAAAATAATATTTTCCCGAAAAAATAGTAGTCTGGCACAAGTCTATGGGTACTTTCGAGCACCATAAAAATGATATTCCATCAACATCAATAAAAGTACCACCATTGGTCAGAAAAAATTAAATGAGAAAAATTCGAAAAATTGAAATTGAATATCGAAATTGATCATCCCTCCAGCATACGTCTAGTAACATTTTACATCCTCGGGTAGTGTGTGTGCGTTACGTCCATGTATGTGTGTACGTTTAGGAATACAACAACATAGAACGCCAAGAGGGAACGGTATGTGCCCCATAACGGAGTAAAAGGTTGTGGTGTGAGTACCCATGGATATCCGCAGACACGCACGCACACACTTATTTTCACCCGTGCGTGTTTGCGAATGTGTATGTATGGGGTCGAGAGACTTGGGGCCTCATTCTCCTCCATGCCCGTTACCGTGTATACCATGGATCGTTATTATTACGTTAGGTCGCGATAGGCGTACCTACGCAGACTATGTAGCGCAATATACCATGGGGACTCCACTCACGGACGGAAACCCGTGGATGTTATTTAATTATTGCGACATACAACTTTGTTTTCCACCCCTTGTAAATTAACGAGCGTACGCCGCAGCAGAGAGTACAATAACTCGGCGTACATGAAATCTACATGCTGGTAGTGATTCGAATGTATTAAAACACGGCAATTCGGTTATAGCAATACCAAACTCGCAAATTTTCAACGCGTACATGCAACCACGTAGGTGGGTATTGTTTGATCATTGTCCACTGACGATTTTTCCCTCCATCCCTTACATTTTAATGACCCCGCGTGTCTGAGCACAGACCCACCGGATTTTACATAGGAAATCCCAACCCTCGCTGTGATTTGAATTTTACAAACCATTGTTAGTTAATTATTGCAAAATGTGGGCTGTTAAATAATTATGGATTAAAATTTGATTTTCTAAGGTTAAGTTTTTGGAGAAAAAAAAATTTACCCAATAGATAAAAAAAATTTCACGGATTTTTTCATGACACAGAAAATTCGATAAAGATGGAAATACAATTTTTCTCATAATTAAAAAATAAATCCCCAAGATTTGTTATTTAAGAGGAAAAATAAGGTTTGTTTATGGCATCCCGTCTGTTTTATGTACACATCACGCCCGTACATCGCGATATTCTTTCCTAGCAAATTTCGCTATTAGCGGACTGGTTTTTACGTCGAAGAAATTCTACTCATTTGGAAGGTTTCTTCGACTCCGACGCTCTTTTTTCCTCGTGCAGGGCAGAGAAAAATAATCATGAACGGCATTAATATGCGGCTCCATCACTTCATTCCAGCTGGGTTCCATCCTGAGCATGCCAAAGAAAGGGAGAGATCAGTGTATATTGCATGTTGCAACACAGTTCCTCTTATTTTGTAGTCTTCTCGAAAGCTTGCAAAAATAATGCCTTAGCAATATGTTTTCCAATTAAGAGGAATTTTAAAACCGTTCGAGTAAACCAGCTTAGTTGTTCTCGGGTCATTGGTACTCGAGTTTTTATTTGGCATCGAAGCTATGCCCAAAAAATCGACTTTGGGAAAAATTTTTTGGGCACTTTCGGAAGACCCATATCCGATGTATTTTTTTCCGAGGAATCCATTTTCATTGTCAAAATTCCAGATTTCCAACGGAAAATACGATTTTTCCGCAAAAAACCTATTTTTTTCCAACTTCCACCGGGATTTCACCCAATTTGACATTTGGAATCGATTCTACGGGAAAAATTACCCCTAGAAATGATTTGTCCAGCCCCGATTTTGAAACTTTAATTTTTACCGTATTTTCGGAATAAGCTGGCAAAATAAATCCAAGTGAACTGAATCTGGAAGAATGTGAAACCTATATGTGCAGACTCACTTGAAAGCACGTATACGTGCAGTACAGGAAATTCCAAAGCTTCCATTATTTTATCGTCATCTCCAATTTCGTTGATTTCCTGCAAATGACTTTCGCAGACACGTATAAATTTGACACCGGATGCACCGTACACTTGAGCATTACATTTTTGCGAAACTCAAGAGACGAAGAAATTGAAATGCCTTGGTTGTTATCAACGTAACGTGTCACCACTGAAGTTTTCACGGATAGAATTCACTTGGGTGTATATTTTATAACCTAGTATAATATCATTTATACAAAATTCCGCATCCTTATTTTTTCGCATTCCTAAGTTTTGGAACAGAAGATACTCAAATAATTAGAACTCTAACCGCTCGATCGAGTGGAAATCCTAGAAATTTAAAACAGACGATACGTCTGAAAAAAATTGCAATTTTTCATTAACGGAAGAGAAGGAATTAAGTGAGATTTTTAAAAGAAGGGAAAATTTCCATTTCTTCTCCCCTGCTTCGCATACGTGCTTTCAAAAGGGTTCGTTGACGTTCTTTCATTCATTGGAGACACGTATACTTGACATTTATAGGGTTCTTTTTAAGAAGAGTCGAGGCAGAAAAGTCTATGAGGTGAGGAATTGAGCTGGTTACCATGGGAATACTCTCCGGACGTTACAAGAGTGAATAACCATGGAGTTTCTTTTTTCCCCTTTCTTCCAGTGCACTATCATGGTTATCGAAGACCATACAAACCAGGTGCATCTCAACTTCGTCAGGAATCGGAAAGCCAAGGTTCCTTTAGATTTAAGAGAATTTGGGAATCCCAACAAGAAAATAAAAAATTCTTCTCCCCTTTTTTTCCTCCCTTGAATCCTAACAAAAATCTAACAAAATTTTGGAATTTATTATTTCCTTCTCTCTCTCTCTCTCTCTCTCTCTCTCTCTCTGTTTAGCTGCGACTGGTCAAATTAGTATCAGTGGAAACCATAGCATCGCATTAAATTTCCAATATGCCGAAACAGCAGTATGTCAAAGCAACGCTGCGTAATAAACTACAAATTCTCTGTGACACAACTGCACCTAAATGCAAGTGCAAGATCGATTTGAGTTAGTGACGATTATGCCGAATTTGGTAACTCCGTATTGGGCGACTCTAAAAAAAAATTCTAATGCATTAATTTTTTTTCTAGAAGTTGAAACTTTTCAAATAAAAAAAAATCTGAAAAGGTAATAAATTCGATCTCGAGTTAATATTTCATCCGAGTCCAAATATGTGTTTTATAAATTTTTAAATATAATATTTTTCGCTGGTTCCTTCTTTTTTTAATATAATAATTCATTGCACCACACTGGGAAGACAAGGAGTTGGGTGGAAAAAAATGAGATCTTAAATAAAGGATTTAGGCAACGAACGCGAGACTATGAGAACGGGAGACCACACGCTGAATTTCGTAGAACGATTTATTGAAGCGTGCAGAAAAGTACTGCTGTTCGGTACTTAAATGATGACTCCAAAAAGATCGTATTCGAGAGAGAAAAGGGTAACAACACCTTTCGCTTTAGTTAACGTCGTTTTTTCTCATCTTCTTTTTGCCGATAAACATTTTTCGGCAAACAGGCAGGCCGCGGCCAGACACGCTGAGAAATGCATCCAACAGATTAAAGTCTATACTCAAAGTCGAAAATTATTGGACTTGACCGATTACCAGAAACAAACAATGATATATTAGGGTGTGCCATAAGTTCCTTCCTTTCCAGCTCGACCTGATACGTAGCGAGTCGCGGAAGAAACTTATGGGACACCCTAATATAAATATAGAAATTTTTGTTTGGTATATATATGCTATATAATTTAATTTATTGCATCGAATAGGCTAGTGTTGAGGGAAGAAAGCTATAAAACCTGGTACCATTTCTTCTTTTACTACTTCCATGTAAAATGACGCGCCTGTGAATGGAAAAAGCTTTCAACGGTTACCAGAATTGGCTTTTGTTTCCCTTTTCTACATTTCCATAGTTGAATCTTCGGAAAACGCTATAAAACTCCTAAACTACCATTGATCCGGTAACACTGGGTTTTCGAGAATTTAATGCCGTCGTAAACGCCTCAACTTCGCGATGTATTTAGATTGAAAGTGTATAGTATTAGGGGTACTTTCGAGAAAACTTGGTGAAATTGTTTCCCTCCAAAGCGATAACCTGCATTTTCACAGTCCATAATTTATAAAAAATTAATTTATGCAGGAAAAAATAATCCATATTTTAAAAATTGTTTAATCATTATAATTGAAATTCCCAAAATAATTAAATTTAAATATTAATTAACTAGCGAGCTTGCGTTATTTCTAATTTGTAACTACGTCTCGTTACTTTTTTCTATTCTTCCAATTCCTTTTATTCCCGAGATGCAACAAAGTGAAAGAAAAGCAACAGTTATTTGGGTCGTAGTTAAATTAAGTAAATTGCAGTTCATGCACGGGAGGGGTAGGAAGTAAGAAGGTGCCTCGAGGTGGAGTAGTCTATAAACGGATTTACATTAAGCAGCAAGAAAAGCAGCGGCAACAGTAAGCATGCGAATGCATACATATACATATCCATATGCATATGCATATGCAGATGGATATACATGCACGTACACCTATGAAATAGGGTGCATTGCAGTGCATTGCATTGTGCATGCAACGGAATTGAAACTCGTGGGTTTGTTAAAGGTAACGACATCGACGTATCGGACATGTAACAACAGCTCGGTACTAACAATAAGTAACCTAAGCAAAATCGCATCGCCTAACAGTACTCTTATTTCCTCAAACGAGATAATAATATAGTTTACGAGGGTTATTCAACTTTTCGGCCCAAAATTTTCCCATTGAATTTTCTATTTTTTCCAAAACGTTCGAAATTTTTATTTTTACGCGAATAGCGACAAGCGAATTGTTTGTTTTTTCTTTATTTCTCCCTCCGAAGGATGATTGTTTATCGAATGGACAAATTTTATGACAAAACTTGGATACTAATTTTTTAACAAAAGATAAAAAATACAGAGAAAAAAAATACGACTATCGACTTTTGGGCCCAAAATTTTCCCATTGAATTTTCTATTTTTTCCAAAACGTTGGAAATTTTTATTTTTACGCGAATTGTGATAAAGAAATTGTTTGTTTTTCCTTTATTTCTCCTTCCGAAGGATGATTGTTTATCGAATGGACAAATTTTATGACAAAACTTGGATACTAATTTTTTTACAATACATAAAAAAATACAGAGAAAAGAAAATCCGACTATCGAAAGAGAAATCGTTATCGGAAGTTTCCATGTGAAATATGCATAAGTTGCTCGGCGAAAAAATATCCGGAAAATTTGCATGAAAATTGTTTTTAAAGTGGAAAATTTGCATTTGAATTTTTTGCAATAACGGAACTATACTTGTTTCAGAGGTGGAATGGCAGTTTATTTGAAAGTGAAAAAACTTTGCCTCAACTTTTCATTCCGCTTTTACGACATACTGGACCGGGAAGTGAATTTTCATTTGACGAAAAAGCAACGCGCGGTAAAAGTGAAAATATTTCCTTCCAATAAATAAGCAAACAATCTCCGCTCGTAATTATTTAACATCTGAATTTATTTTAATATCGAGGTCTTCGATTTTAGACTGGGACTATTAACTTCAAAAGCGTCCTTGGAAACGCCTGAGAAAAAGTCTATTAAGCAAATCTTGACTTTCACATTTTTATCAATTCAGTATTTATAATTAAACGTGGAGCAATTCGAGACACAGCCTTGCTGCATATCTCACAGTTAAATTTATCAAGCGAAATTTCCTATGCTTTTGTCATTTGTTGTTTGTAGCTGCTTTTATTTGTTCAGTGTTCCTTTCATCCCATTCACTAAAAAAAATTGTATAGAAAAAGTGTTCTGTAGGAAAAATATCATGAATAGCTACATTGTTTCCTACTTTATCACTGCGGGTCCAGATTGTAATACGGATACACGAAGAAAAGCGTTGCCTGTATACCGTCTTATGCAGGGAGATGAAAGGGAAAGTAACAACAACCTTTGCTGGCATGCAAAGCGTCTATATCTTGCACAAACTTTTCTACAAACTATTCGAAGGTGAGAAAATTTCTTTTGGAAAGAAAAAAAATTCCGTTTTGTTCTTCTCTTCGCGCGTTTCAAATTTTAATTACTATCTTTCTTTATCGAATACTTGTAAACTTCCTGCCCAAAAGATTCAAGGCTTTGTCTTTGTACGAAAAAACTCGAAAGAAATAAAAAAATTGTAATTCCGATAAAACGCAGCGCAAATTGCAATTTTTCATTCATAAGGTTGCGACAATGGTAATTTTTTGTCCGTTTAGAAAAATTAGAGCTCGGTCTTGGATAAGAGCCACTTCAGCAAAGTGCAATTTCTAAAAAAGAAAAAAAGCTGCAAACCCTCGAAATCGAAAATAAGACCAATGATAAACAGCCAGATGGAAATCTTGAAAATTGTGGCATGCAATTTTATCGTGTAAAAGATTAAACGTAATAATTCTGATGTAGTAGAGACATTAATCTCCGCAGTGTTCTCTTCCAAAGCGTGTAGCGTCACTTCATTAAAAGAGAGCTCGCAATTAATTGTCACCGCTGCATTAGTGCAGCGTAAAAGAAAGAGGCACTGAAAGAAAAAGGGAGGGCGGCATACATGCAGAATAGGAGGAACGAGGAGAAGATGTGGGTTTAATAGGAGAAGGTACTCATGGGAACCGGTCCTAAATGGCTGCCTCGGTATTTTACTGGATTAAAAGAGAATTACATATGTGTTGTCTCTATTTTTAGTACCAGGGTATTTTATTTTGCATCGAAAACAAGGGGCACCGGGGGTTGGGGGAAGAAAGGGACAAGGACAATGCAAACGTTGCGCTGGCTTGTCAAAAACCTTCGACTACGAAAGCATCGCGAGGGGTTGCAATAATAAAGTCCTGGTGTTTTAATTATAAGGGGTGATTACCGCGCGAGGGGGACTCGGATATCGCAAACCGCGTTTTAATGCATCGCATACGTGTACACCTTCTCATACACGTGAACACACTCTCGCTCTATTTATTACCCAGAGCGTGTGGCACGAGTTTACCCAGTTCTCGGATGCATCGATAGGTCAGTACTGCGTGTGTAACCATTCTGGCACTTGCATAAAAGGGAAATATCGATTCAACAACAAGACTACCACTGACGTGAAAAAAGAAACCAGACAATATGCACATACCGCGTGCCTTTTTTACTTCGTATGTATGCACACCTATGCGCATACAGGTATACCTATATATATACACACAGAGTCATTTATGCATGCATTACTTACTTACTCAGGGACATGGTTAATGCGCCGTGTTCTTTTTCTCATACCTTGTCTCCGTCTCTGTCTCTCCACGTATGTATTTTTTAAATATATAATGTCATTATTAAAAATAAAATTAAAAGTACCGGTGTAGTGGTAAATGCAAGTACGCCAGCTTTGTATCATCGCGATATGTATTATTGTGCAAAGGAGCAACACGCTCTTTTAGAGAATATCAACTCGTACGTTAGTCATCCGCTTTTTTCATCAAAATACTTTTGCAGTTTCACCGTGACGTTTTGTTACCGAAGAACTTCTTTTTATAATTTCTTGCAAACCGCATTGTCGTGGATGTTCGCTCTCCGAAAACCAGCCTTTTTTGTCCCAACGTTGTTTTACCGCGACTACGAAATAATTACGGTAATCAACGTTAACGCGATATTGATTTCAACGCGACGAGCCGAAAAGGTTCAAATTATTCATCAACCTTTTTTTTATAAACTAGTTTTTTATTTTATTCTGTATGATTTTTTTTCCTCAAAATTAAATTATGTGAAAAAAAATATGTAACGTTAAAATAATTCAGATACAATTAATTTGAATTTTGGATGGGTCAATCCGAAAGTTCGTTCCGTTTTTAACATTACCTGGTATTAGAAAAACAGAAGGAACTTTCGAACCAATACTTCGAGTGTATCAATGTTACAAAAAATTGAAATTGAGAAAAAAAGAATCAAGGCGTTTCGCAGGAACGATTAATTTAGATCAAATTTCTTTCGTTTCTTGATAATTAACGAAACAGTCTCGAGGGTATCGGATGACTACACCATAAATTGACTTCACCATTTTCGTAATACCTCGCTCGAGCCATACCAGTATGCCTGTATATGTTAAATACGCGAGTCCGTATATAATAAGAACAAAAAATGGAGATTACGCAGTACGTCAACCTACTCACCACCTACTGCCTAATCTGTACCATTGGCAACCATCCTGAATGAAAATTAGATCCCGCCTTTATATACACCATAAACGATACGACAATTGGCTGTCATTTGACAAACGACACTCGGTCAAAATATTATAATCCTCTCACTTTACAATCTCACGTATGCTAATTGCCACCAATCATCCGAGAGGGGAAGATATTTGCAATTCGATCTTATCTCGCGCTACTCTTCGAGAAATGTATAATCAAATAAACATAATAATCAAGAGAGCGGTGAAAGTTATGGGATACTTAGAAATACAAGCGATCTAGTAATAATTTAAACGCTTGCAAAATTGCAACACTCCAATTTTCAATTTAACAACTAAACTACTCCTCTTTTTTAATAACAAAACTACTTTCTACAATGACAAACAGTTCCAGTTTCTCTCTCTCTCTCTCCCTGTACCTACGAGGTATTCGATTTTTTGTTTATTAACATAAAACAGTGCAGAAGGTATGGCTTGTCCGCCATAAATTTCAATTATTTGATCTTTCCTCGGATCAATCTGTTATTGTCAGCCGAAGGTAACTATCTTAACGAATGATTAGGTCTTGTCTTTGTCTCTCTCTCTCTCTCTCTTTCTGACACACACGTCGATACGTTTATACGTTACAGGTACGTGTATAATATAGACTGGAACATAAGTAAATGGACCATTGCACACTTTCTTCGGTGACCCAGTAAGAGACTGGAAGATTGCTGGGATTGCTGTTATTGCTGCTTATTGCCGTTGCTGCAATGGACGCGAAGTATTATAAAGTCGCTTATGTACAAAGCCGCCACGATTACACACGTTTGCCCTGCCCATGTGTTTACATAATGCAAACTCCACTCATCTAAAGAGAAAGAGAGTGACGAAAAGAGAAAGAGGTGATCGGAACGACAGGCTCTGGGCCATAAGTTTCCTTTACGATTCTCTACGTGTATCCATCACACGAGAGATATTACCTAAATCGTGATCTCGATACCGAGGTGGGCGACAAAACCATAGAGAGTAGGATGGATCTATTCTCAACTTTGCTTTCTGGACCCTCTTTCTTGCTTTGCCAGGGTTTTATTGTATATTGTGCAACTGGACGGATAATTTATGCACTTTTTCTTCGACCCAACACCAGTGGAGTAATTTACGGCAACGCGATTTCCTCCTTTGGTCCGACTTTTCGTAACCTTTGCATCAACTTTTCCTATATTTTTTCCGCGATTGAACCACTTGAAATAAAAATTTTGCGATATTAAAAAAAATTGGACTGGCACATAATTAACCCAATAATTGGGCATTCGCGACTAAAATATTATAAACTTTTCCCTCGTTGATGCAAATTTATTCTTGTACGCGAAAACTGCCTTTGTTCCGAAACCACCATATGAATTTATTACGAACCCACTGTTACGTACCGTTTAATTTGCCGTATTTTAGAGGGAAAAAGGGAACCGCTGGCACGAGCAAAGTCGTTTTACGAACGATCCACGGGAAAGCTGGAAAAAATTATTAGGCAAAAAAAAAATACCAAGGAGAAATCCTGGAACGTTGGACAATGGCTGAAAGTGGAAAAAGCAAACATGGGAATTCCTTGGCTTAAGGTAAACGCTGCAAAAATGGAAAAATGCAAATACTCCAATTCCTTCGAGTCAATTCCATCAAAAGGATCGATAGGAAGATTTTTGTCGAGGAAATATCGGTTACCAAAGAACCAGCGAGACCATGAACCCCCCGTCCATGAAGATTCCGTGAATACTTGTGGTACCTTTTGGTATGTACTTTCAAGACTTGTGGTCTCTATACCAATACGAGGAGATTCTATTTAACTAACTATGTATATCCATATATAATATAAATTGATAGAAATGAATGTGTTCGTATCTAGATGCACAGTAGTAGGTAGCGCGAAGGCAACTATAGCGTATATCTTAATATCTCCACGTGAAATCGGCATTCATTAGAATGCAATGACATTCTTGACCATACGCACACTGCACAAGAGAGAAGAGAATGAGAGAGAGAGAGAGGGAGAAAGAGAGTTTCAAAGGGACGACAGTGTGGTAAGGGGGCAAGTACACTAGAATCTTTGATCGTTAAACCGATAGAGGATCCTCGGTGCGTGTAGGTATTCCATGAGGATAGGCTCCTTTGCTACTCTCTTGACTCCTGTGCATCCTCCTTCGTGCCGCATGTGTGTAATAAAAACCGTACGTGTGACTTACGTACTAAAAAGTATGGGTGTAGGAAAAACTTTAGCGGCTGTATTTTTTATTGTACGAAGTTAAATATATGTGCATGTGTTTTTTTTCTTGATAATTCAATCTCTTCCACGTAGGTAGCGAGGGATGAGAATGTATATCTCCTCTTCTTTCTTCCAGCGCGTTAGGGGCACGGTGTTTTTTTTTCAGCGAGAGGGGAATAAATTATAATAATTATTAAATTATACTATGAGAAAATACTCTTCGAGCCGACAAGGTCTCTGAATAATGCGCGCTTGCACAGGAATAAGTGATCAGCTGATCCCGTGACGGACAAAATTTCGAGAAATCGAGACCTATTTTCCACTTGAATCCCACAGAAAAAGTGGAAATAACAATTAGGCGAGGAAATGCCTAAAACTGGAAAATGCACCGACAATGCAAGTACTTGCTGTTGGGTTGCATCGGGTCGAGGGTCAGCCGTTGCTGAATCGAGTCCCAGAGATTTAGAAATTTTATCAAAAGTTTCTCATCCCTCGAAGAAAAGAGTGATCACTGTAGGCAACTTCCGAAGCCTTCGTTATTAATTTAACTAAAATAGAGATAGTTTAACGAGTTGTCGCTCCAATAACTCAACACGCCGGTCGTAATCCCACGGCAAGTTTAATTGAAATTGCTATAATAGGCATGATGATAAGATTAAATTGAAATTGAACAACCAAGTACATATACGACAAACTTTTGTTGGGTATAGCCGAATCTCCGTCACCTGATGTATATCAGCATAAGAAGACTATATTAAAGGCCCGAATAACCACAGACGACTCTAGAAATCGACCGTGAAAATTCGGTAAGATAAAGAGAGGCATGGACACGATTGACTGTTGAAACCTTTCGCTCATGTAAATGGTCTAATAGTGGATATCTTTTTCCCGATCTTTGGGAGGACAAAAAAGTCGTAGAAGCCATTGATCGAACTTTAGCTCCGCTATGAAGTAACGGTATGAACTTGACAATGTGTAGTAATTGATGCAGAATAAAAATCGTAAAGGAGAGAAAATATACAGTTTTCGACTCAATCGATGCCTCTCAAGTTATTACATCTTTTGAACTTGTTTTCAAAAGTCGATTTTTGGGGTATACCTTTCCCTTCCCCAAAAAATGGGGTAAAATTTAAAGTTTCAAAATCGGGGTCGGACAAGTCATTTCTAGGGGTAATTTTTCCCGTAGAATCGATTCCAAATATCAAATTTGGTGAAATCCCAGCGGACGGTGAAAAAAGGTAGGTTTTTTGAGGAAAAATCGTGTTTCCCGTTGGAAATATGGAATTTTGACAATGAAAATAGATTCGTCGGAAAAAAATACATCGGATATGGGTCTCCCGAAAGTTCACAAAAATTGTTTCGAAAAGTTGAGTTTTTGGACGTACCTTGGCCTCTCCAAAATTTCTTAATAATTATGATTTCGTAACTCCCATATATAGTATGTGCCTTCAGGACAATTTCTATAGGTACTTACTGTGTTAATACTACTAAATTTGACTAATCATCACTACGAAAGTATACAGCTGTACTATTATTCACCCGTCAAAATTTTACACGTCACGATATGAATTTGGTGAATACATTTAGTTCAATTCATATAAAGCCCGTCATTTTCCACATAATAATAAATGCGTGAACGCCTTATATTTCATAATTAGTATGACACCCTATATATAAAGCACACACGAGCGTACGTGTGCCTATACATACACAGATATAGCCTCTCGCATTAAAATAAAATCAACGTAACCTGTCGCCCCGCCTGTTAGATAATAGAATCCGACATGATTGTTATATACGATCATATAGAGATACACGTCCCCCCTCTGATATATATGTGCATATTATATATCGGTGTGCACCTACACGGGTTCGAACGGACTTGAGTCTTATGCACATTTTATGCGTTGCTCCTTCATCTCATCGCACACTTCGTTCCAAGAAGCTGCTCGTACCCGGAATCTTGATCAGATTTCTTTCTATATATAAATATTTGCAATAATTGACAGTATGTCATTTGTAAAAACGTATATGACAAAATACTTTACAACCGACAATTTATTTTACATCATTTCAGTCGGAAAAAAAAACAGGAAAAGGAATAATAAAAAGCTGATAATGACGCGTACCTTAAGCATAAAAAAAACCTAGAACCCATAGTCGCGGTGACTTTACTTTCTGCTTCTTCATTCCCTGGATGCAAAATTACATACTTGAGTGCCCCATATTTTTTAAACTTTCTCCTTCGAAATTAAGTATTCTTTGTGGACCTAGATACGGAATATTACACTGCAATTCGGATGACATTTGTCAGATTAAAAGTAGCAGGGATGCATTTCAGTTTCTTTTTCTTCATTTCTACGATGCGACATTACGTATCTCGAGTGGTCCGCTTTTTTAAGCTTTCTCGCGATGAATTAGGTATTCTTCGTGACAAGAGTGAGAAGAGCATTAGAAACGCGAGAAAAAAAATCCAGGCATGAAAGTGTGTGGAAAGCGAATCCCTGAGACATATTATTCACGCTTCAAATTCATCATATTAAAAATTTTGATGCTTTCCAAATCATTAAGAGTGAAATGAAGAATTATGTTAATTACCAACACATAAATCATCCCATGGCTGCTAGATACTAATTTCCAATAGAAATTAGTGCTCGACTTGAAGACGATAAATGATGTAATTACTAATTACCATCCCATTCGAAACCAATTTTTGTCCATCATCGCCAATTTTCTTGATCTTCGATTTCCCAATTTTTGTACAATAATTTGCCTTCCCTTCCCGATGTAAAATATCTGCCGGCGGATATCGCTCGTATCGAAGCAACATCATTAACAATTTGTAAGTGATTATTATTATGTTACCTGCGAAAGAGGTGGAAGGCGAAGAGATAACGACGTCGAGAAAGGGGAAATTTGAAGATTAACACGGTGATGATTATTGGTGTGTTCTTTGACCCATACGGCCCCCGTCATTACCAATTAAATGCTCATTAGCATCCGTAATATTCCCCGTGTTATGTAGACACGTGCGTGTACTCTTATTAAACGGCGTTGAGCTTTTCGAGTGCCTGCATGTAACTCGTATCGCATACGCGTACTATCGCGCGTCTTTAAACACGCACTCCTTTCCGTAAGAGTCGTTCGTGTATTCGTAGTATAATTAAGTCGTTTTCTTTCATTCACTCAACCATCATACATAATCATCCATGCATTCAACTTTTTATTGGCATCGTTACTGAATTATAAAAAAAAACAAAAAGTAAGCGTACACGGGATACACGTTGTATCCACGCACTTATACGCGAGTTCTCGCTCTTTTTCTGCAAACGTCCTTGCAGCAATGGGATTCAGGGTCTAAGCCCCATACTGTTATTAACTTTTTTTTTCTAGACTCCATGACGTTAAATATTAATTACGGAAAAATACAAAAAACGAAATAATTGTCTTCGAGAGATACCGAGTCCGAGGGGACGCTGAATTGAATGGAGGGAATTGATAGCCGCTTTAAAGCGTTGCATTACGTACGTATTCCCGCGTGCCAAAACGAGATGACTAATTAACTCCCGGCGAGTGCGTCCATAAACTTTGGAGTTTATTAAAAAGCTATTGATGAAATCGCGCGAGTGTCAAAAATTCAAAACCGTATGATTCAATTTGCCTTTATGGTAACTGCGGAAAGCGTAAAAACCTCGACGATGTATACCGGGAGAAAAAAAAACAAAAAGGTGAGAAATTTTATGTTGTCTCAAGAAACCTGATGGGTTTCTTCGTTTCGTGCCCACGCATTTGTTTCATTGAGCACGGTAAAGAAGAGATAAAAACAGATAAAGAGTAGACTTTCTTGCTGCATCATTTCATGAATAAATACAACGGCCAAAGGGGGAAAGGGAGGATAAAGAAGATACCAAAAAATGGTACCCCGTAAAGTTGCATGGCAGCGGTACGGTTTATTGCCAAATGACTTTATCCGTATTCTTCCTTTAACGAGGTAATGCAATATTTACAAATTTTTCCTCTTCTCCCGAAAAATTAAATGCCCAAATTTAATATACGTCAAATTTGTCGCCGCCAAAAATTGTAGAAATTCTAAAAGCGCGGATAACCTTCCCTAAAGTTCCAAAAGTGCAGAGACAATGGTCCCTAAAATTCTAAAAGTGCAGGTATGGCCCCTCATCACCAATATGCAGTACGAGGGATCCCCAAAGAACCCTCGTTACGAAAAATGTCACCAAAAATGCATAGATGCACGTGTAAATGCATAAACCGAATCGCATTTCTACGGTATCCTTCCTTCTCTCGTTTTCAAGGCAAGAAGGTTACCACTCGGGCTTCGAGTTACTAGAAGAAACGACTAGAGAGCCCGCGGCAACTCCCGGCGGGAGTACACATCCGCGTGTGCGATGGTAAAATTGGTGAGCGTGGGCCTTGCCTCCGTGTACCGAGAAAAAGGGAAAGAGATGAAAGATGGTTTCTCCCTTTTGCTTTTACTACTACTATTACAATTACTATGACTACTACCTACTACTACCGCCGCCCACGCCTTTATCTCCTTTTTCCTCCTGTTTCTCTTTCTCTTTCTCTCTCATAAAAAAAGAAAAGAAGTTTGCTTCCACCTCTGAACACCGAGGAGACCATTGAACACTGAATCTCGAGCCGAGATCCTGCCTGCAATATCCTTTCGGCTGTCTTTCTCGTTCGCTCTTTTACAGTTGGGTCATAAATCCGCGAAGGTTCGATTAACACGTCGCGAGCACATCGTGTCTTCCAGTAAGAAAAAGAAACAGGGATGGTTCGAGGAAGGAAGAAAGAGAGAGTGTGGGTCTTCTTTCGGCCTATCAAGGACTCGCGATAAAACCACAGGTTAATTTATTCGTTTCCTAGAGGATAATAAACTGTTCTCTCCGGCTGTGTACATACTCGGTGTGGAATATCGAACGAACCGAGTCCCTGTAGTACATCGAACGCTACATAGCACGCTTCGCAACGATTTACCGGTGTCATTCATTTTTCGACTCCTTTTTGCGAACTTGTATTTCTTCGATTCGATGCGAGGAGAAAAATGTGCGCCAAAGTATCAAGGGCACGAGGGATATCGCATAGGCAGGGAAAAAATTGATAAATTGCAAAGGAGAGCCGGCTCTTTTCTGAGTTCGAGGTAATTTCAATTATTCCAGAATGGTACAGCCAACCCAGGATAGATCTGCATCCCTTTTGTAGTAAAAACCTCCATTTGGTAATTTTACGTCAAATTCGTGGACGCCAAAGAAATTCGAAAAATGCAAATAATGGTCCCTCATCTCCAAAATGCAGTAAAAAGGATCCCAAAGAATCCAAGTTATGGGGGAAAAAAAATAATACAAACACCAAGAGTGACTTTCTCTACTTTCTCCATAATGTAACAAGAAGCTTCATGTAATTCTCTTTTGGGTGATGAAAAGATAACGGAATCCACTCTTTCGGATTCTCTAGGGACATTCATCTCTTCGACAAACATCCAGCCCTTATCGATAAGACTGGGCACGTAATTGAAAGTTTCCTCGTAGAGTCTGCCTCCCTAGATATCTTTTAACGCCCTCTGAGAAAGCGGGGCTGTGCAAATACCTAACTAAACCGATTTTGGACGGATCCGGTACAAGGGTGGAGCGTGAACGATGCTTACAATCGAATCCGATCAAGTCTTCAAGAACTATCGGCATCAACTCGTAAAAAAAAGTGCACCCAGCTTCTAAGGGCGACCTTACCATTAGCGAGCTCGCACAAGGGGTGGAACTTTCAACGCTTTCCGAATGTCAACGTTCGTTGGTTTGTGGATTTACTGGCCTGCTTTTGCGAACTCATGATTCCAATTGCATTCGAAAAATTCCACATCGGGGGGGAAATCGCCAACACACTAAATTGCATGGTCATATGGGCAACCGAAAAATATCATTTCATGTTCGACGATTTTCCCCCTCGAGTGTTATCGCTTTTATGGCGCACAGATGGACTCAACATAGTTGATACCGCGCCGTTACCGAGCGTACATGGAATAGACGTTTCTATAGATTTTAAAGACAGGCATTTACTTACCGTAATTTATGCGTGTATGTTCAACAAGGTTGATATCAAGAACGAAGAAATAATATCTCGTGCATCCCTCTTTTTTTCTTTCTTTTTTTTTCATGCGTGAAGGAAGGATTGTTTTTGCACGCGTGCTCATTGCTCGCGCATTTCTCTTCTCGAAAAAAAATGCGAAAACACTGTAAGAGGAGGCGGCAAACTCCAGGGTGATTTATACCGTACAATTTCTACTTTCAATCGTGCCCCATTGATTCGTATATATACCAAACGCGCGATCGATTCACACTAGATATCATCATTGAATTCCACGCGTTTAGATTCCTGCAATGTCTTTCACTTATTCATAGCTGCAGCTTCTACTCTTACTTTCCTCGCACGCGTTTCCTTTTGTTTACGTCTACTTTATCGAAAATATATTTTATTTATCGTCGTTTCCGCATGGCATCTTTTTTGCGAAAACGAGCAAGAGGATCCTTGATATCTTTACTTGCGCTTTAAAGAGATTTCATTTTTTTTTCATTCTCCCTCGCAGGGAACAAATGGTAATCCCTTGAACCACGATCTTTTTTCCTTCGCTTCTTCATGAAACCACAAAAAATCCATTTTGGTGGCAATTTTTATTTTGGGAATTATTTTTTTACTTTCTCAGTTACGGTAAATTCTCAAACTTCGGCATTGCCTTTAATCTTCTGCGATAACTTTCCCGCAGCTGAATCGATAATAAAAAAAATTGAAACAAAAGAAAAAATAAATAATAAGGATATTCCACTAAAACAACTTTTCATCATAGGCTTTGTAGCCGATAATCAGGATAACTAGTTACAGATGGGGAGTGTATCTTTATCGACGCGGTTCAGAGAGCACGAAAACAATGCCAGGCTTCGACGTTACACGTTCCAGTATATCGAAGGATAAAGACTACTTACGGTTCTCGTAATGTTTCCATTCAAGGGCTACTTAAATGTTAATACGATCGTGTGGTTCGTCCCTTTCTTCTTCCCCTTTTCTTCCCGCACCCCCTCAGATCATTTTAAGGACCACACACGTGACAGCAGGATACGTACTGTAAAATCAATAAGAGAATTGTGTCACAAAACTTCGTGTAAAAGCTTCTTCAATTATTTTCGAAAAAAATAATTGTATTGAAAAATTACATGCAATAGTAAAGGTATTTATTCTTCAAATCTCATACTTGTTACTTAATTATTAAAACAAATATTTGGCGGTCGGGCAATGAATGCAGTTGGAGCAAGAAATTATCATTTTTTTTACAGGTTACTGTAATTAATACAATTTAAAAAAAAAATATCGAGGCTGTTTAAATATGAAAGAAATATAAATACAGTCCCTGAAAAATGATTTTACTGAATTTAATGTAACTCGAGATTCAAAAAGACCGGGTTCCCAATTTATTTCCGTTGTATATTTCTCTTTTCTGTGTGAAACAAAATCTCATTTTTTTTTGTCAGTTTTCCAAAAGTTCAATAAAGACGTAGCACTAAAATAACAAATTTTCTATTTCAATTTTACAATCTTTGGGGACATTTGATTAAAACCAAAGACGAACTTACCTCAGTTAAAAAAAATTCTCTTGGAATTGATACAACTTTATTTAAAATTATAAAATTCGTTTATTTGCATATTAATACATTTTTTAATATTCTACAGAAATTTCAGTTTCGGAATATATTCGATTCCAATGGAAAAATATTTAAACAATACTTATACAATATTTCTACCAAAATATAAAACCCCTAATTTTTACCGAAAATTTTGGAAAGTTATTCCGAAATTACTTGAAATAACGCGACGTCACTTATTTGATGCAGAATCTACCACAGCTCAAATCAACTTCACAAGACTGATGGAAATTCTGCATACGTAGACGTCGTGTTTGCTCCATGCGTGGTAATTAGAATACGCCAAGCCGAGAAGTAACGCGAAAATCAATATACGAACGTTTTCGTAACCGTTATCAAATTTGTAAATCTCGATTTGGGTCACGTTCCAAGTGTAATTTAACGCGTACAGGTAAACAAACAAAATAACATTACGGTAACAAGTGCAGCATCATGTTGTTTTGTTCTAAAAACATCGCAAGCATGAGTTACATAACAGAAATGATACAGCTTCTTTGCGCTACCTAACCTTGACAAATGAAATTCCATTTGTCATAAACATAAACAGACGTGTGTCAAGAAAAAGTGGTGTGACAAAAAAGAAACATTTTCATGGTAATTTTCCGTCATCGCTGTGCAGGAAGTCACGTGTTTTAAGCACGTGTCTCCGTACAGAATAAGCAAACCCAAGTTCCCCTAGCAAAAAAAAGAATATCTCAGGCAGAGAAGACTTCTCTTGACTGAAACTAACTGTACAGCTTCGTTGCATTTTTCTCTCGTCTCTTCTCTTTGGACTCAAATTTCCAACTTTTTCAAGCGAGTGCCATTTTTGACGAAAATTCGTACCGGGAGAAAATTCGATCACAAAAGTTACTGTAAAATATTGTTTTCAAATTTTAGTACCTGCGTCCAGCGCTAATTAATTTTGAGTGGCGTTAAACGACGTCGTGTATCTCGAAATGCAGTTTTTTTTTTCAACGCAAGGTCCTTCATCCCTTCATGAAATTCGATGCAAAGTCAATACGGGAACTATCACTACGGCACATCACACCTGAACACCGTCAATGAGAAAACGAGATATTTCGAATAAACTCTCGTTTAATATCGACGGATCGTTAATTTACGAAAAAAAACATGAGTGATTTGGTGAAAATGCGACGTGGTGACATCACCCGCATCGAAAAATAAAAAGGAAAAAAGCAGGCAGATCCGTGAAGAAAAGGAAATGACGAAATGAGCCTGGTGCACGATGAAAAGAACGCTCCAGAAATCAATTCCTCGCCTCCGAAAGGAACAAACAAACAAAGAAAAAAGAATATTTGTGAAAATAAGAACAAAAAATCTCGGAAGCAAGAATTATTGTCAAAAGTATTTCTTTTTCAGCAACATTATTTATTCGCGCGAATCATTGAATGAATGTTCAATGAGAAAATCCCAATAAATTTTTGCGAAATCGATTCGGACCGATTTATTTCAATTACGAGACAATTTATGAAGTGAATGTAATTGAATCAAAATATGAATAATCGCGTGTGTGTCGAATAATGCACATGATCGCATTCCAAGCTATGACAATTTATATGGAAACAGTGGCACAGTGCGTTCAATGACACGTGTAATGTATAGAGTAATTAAACATTCGGTAACGTAATGATGAATAATGCAGAATACATATGTTACATAATTCATTTGTTTTTGCAAAGAATGGGGGACAACAAAACCGATGGTTACGTCAATTTCGAGATGTTATGGTGTTACCGGTAAAATGTATCAATTTTTAAGCTACACGGTACCAAAGCAAAAAATTGCCGATTTTTTTCCCCTTAGATGAAATTTTCGCAAAATAATGTAATTTTTAGAGTTCGTTTAAATTTTACGAAAAATTAACAAATATTTATAACGTTGCTTAAAAAGATAATTCTTTCGTTCGATATTATCGGTATGTAAATTTGTCTCCGTTCCTCGAGAATCGACACCTGCAAGATTCTTCGTCTCGCACATATAAATTAACAAAAAAAAAAGTCAGTAGAAACTATAAGCGTAACGTCAATTAATAGTAACGTTTGTGTGCGAGAGAAAGCGTTAAGAAAAAGAGATAAAAGCGAAACGGAAAATTTACAAGAGTTGCGTCAAGTAAATAAATGAATAATTGAGTCATTGGACGTCGGTCGTTTAATGGAGGAGAAAAATAAAGAAGAAAGAGAGGTATAATAAATAGTGCAAGGAGCGAGTGTAAAAATGAAATTGTCTTAATTTCGATGGGAGACCATGAGACGTTGGGGTAACGAATAACAGGTTATTAAGAGAATATACGTTGGTAAACGAGTCGCGAGCACAGAAATAAGTAAATGAAAAGGAAGAAGGATATAAAAAATCAGCAGGCCTCGATAAAAGTAAGGTAGCGTATGAAATATATTTTTTTTTGCTGAATATCGGATCGTTTTTGGGATTTTCGATTCAATTTTTTTTCCGAGAAATCAATCAATATTTTCATACAAATTTTCAAAAATAAATAGATCGAACGGAGAAAAAAAAGGAATATTTTTCTCAGCAGCAGAATATACGTGTAACGCAATTCCATTTTTCATCGTACGATTCGGAAAAGAACCTCGAACGATTATTATTACTCTCGCTGGAATTCTAATTGACTTGCTTCGTCATAAGGAATCATACCTATGAAACCGACAAAGGTTATTGAAAGAAAAGAAAAAGTAGAAGGAATCGTCCTGTCTAGTTCTTGGAGATTAATCCTACACTCGATTATTCACGGGTGATCGATTGTGTTCGATTAAAAAGTCGGAGAAGAAAAAAGGAGCAGAAGAAAATGAATTCTTCTTCTCATTGATATAACATCCCGTTCATCTCCCCATCCTCCAATTTTATCATCCTTTAAAAAACATACACAAAGGCGAGCTGTAACTTTACCTTCGTTTAGAAACGATCTTTGGAAAAATAATGGGGTCCACGAAATCAAACAGCTCCCATAGGATGACCCTCTATGAATTAATTTTTTTTTTTTTTTGTAAAATCGGTATCACTAATTATGCATTTTTTCCAATAATATCAGAATAATTCCAATAATAATAATATTAAAATGATTGCAATTTCTGAAAGTATAGTATTTTCTAACGGAAAGTACTTGAACTTGTCGATAAAATTATTTAAAAAAATTCGAGAATGGAATTTAAATAATGCACATATGTTTCCCTATTTGAAGAATTCTATATATTTTGATATTCCCGTTTATTTGTCTATTCATAGAAAGATTTATAGTTACAAGTGAAGTTTGATACCGATAGCAAAGATTTCGCTCTCTCGGAATGTAACGGGTCAGCTCTCTAACAAATATTTTCTCACAGCATACGTTTTGTAGGATAAGTGCACGGTGCGATATAATACGAGCGTGGAAAAGATGCCCTTATCTACATACGTGAGCTGCACATTTGCCGCGGGAAGTTACATCATTTTAAGTCCCTTCTTTTTTTTTATACATGATGCATCGTATGGAGGGTGAGGCGCGTCGAAGAATACACCCGAGTGTATTTTTTCTTGAAATGCAAAAAAAGATACACGCAAAAGATGTAGGAAGAGAATAAATTTTTTTTTAATCCGCGGTTTAAGAGAATGGACAAATTTTTAACGGAAAGAAAATTTATTAGAAAATTATTAGAAAGTTAAATTATTGTATAAGGAATGTTATTGTATCATAAAATGTTACCTAGAGTAAGAAATAGGTTAATTGAGAATTTCCCAAAGAGATGAAATTATAAGACAAGGAAGAAGAAAGGAACCGAATGAAACTAAAAAATATTCTTGCAAACAATAATTACTGTTTTCATAATGAAAAATATTCCCGAGGAACGTGAGACAAATTTAATAACATTTAAAAAAAATATATCGTATTTTCTGGTTCAACTGTGAACCAAAAATTTGCAACCCAGGGAAATGCATTTTCCGGCAAAAGCTTTGAAATATTGCGTCTGTCCGATAAATGCATTAATTTAATAAAACATTGGTATTTGAATAAACATCGACAGTTACTGTTGAAAATTACAATCACAGAACGTAGAGAAATATCGTTCAAATCTATGAAATGGTAAAAAAAATTCCCATTGTGCAAATTTTTGTTCACGAGTCTCCAAAAATAAGCTATTTTACGTCCAAAGGAATAAAAAAAAAAGAGGAAAAAAAAGTTAACGAACCTGAATCCAAAAACTTCACAGTCACTGATGAATTTACCGACCAATGAAATCGGAAATAACTATTTTGAATATATATCACACCAAAAAAATCTACCTTCAGAAAATAAATGGAGTGATAAGAAAAAAAATGCGAAAACGAAAAATTATGAAAACTGTTTGAAATTAATAAACGATTACCGATCGAAGATCGGTCTGACCTGTCCGTGTCGAAGGAACTTTTACGAATGAAGTCAGAGAAGTTCATTTTACAAAAGAAGCTTGATACTTTTTATGGTGTATTTAACACATACACACACACACACAAATTTATACAACAAATGTGTATCTGTATTACAAACGTCCAACGTTTCTTCGAAGTTTTCGCTTACGAGGGCCGTTTCAAAGCGTCTTCGATTTCACCGTACCGTCGACGACGTTCTCAAGCGTCGTCAGCATCCCTCTCAAGAGCGATAAGCTTCAGCCAACATAAAAGAAGTTTGTGTATGTTACGTACTTCTAAACCTCACACCCCGGTCAAAAATAAACACATCATGAACATAACTTATCTTAATCGCTGTATCACGAAACCTAACCCAAAAGAAAGGAGCAATTTCAAGAACTGTGTCAATATAATTATGTTATACCTCATCTATATTCCATGCGTTCTATTAGTTATACGCCTCTTCTTTCATCGACTCAAGTATGAATGTATTATGCACACTTCACTTTCTCACTTATACATTCCGTTTACGTTTAGTCTATTTTCTTTCCCCAGAAAATCCCGACTTTCTTCCCATGAGTTATCAATGGTTACATAAATGCAACAATGGGGTCCAAAGATTTCTATGCAACAATTATCTCGAATAATTTTGTAAAGTGTCTATTAAAATTATTTTGTACTATTATATATCTGCTAAAAATAATTATCTAACGCGTTAAGCGTCACGCCAAATTTACGTGATTCCCTTTTAGCGCCGCGTGGGTCGCAACGGTATTGCTGCTAACGTCAAAACCGGCGCGGCCTGAACGGAAAGTTTAGTGTCGGAATATTATTTTACTTATTATTTATTAATTGGGCATCATAAATTTTTTTTTTCACGACGTCTTCTCGCCGCGGAAATTTTCTTTACAGGACGAGCACGTAGGTAAAACGTAACGATAGTAACTGTACCAAGTTTTAGCGGTGCATTTTCGCCGAGCGCAATTTTTATCTTACGAAATGTTGAATGCGAGGTATATTATGTTATAATAGGAATGTGTCTTGGCAAAAGAAAAAGATCAGACAGGAGAACCGGGAGAATATAAGAGAGGAATGAAGGCGCGAAATATATACTTATATATGCGTCAGCAGAGTCGAGATAACGTCTCTCTACCGAGAATTCAAATGAAAAGAATGAAATGTATATTATAAATGTATACACATAATTTTAAGTTTAATTTATTAGGTGTTTGTTTTCACGAGTATGAAAGAGAAGTACTGTGCCGACTTCTATGGAATTTCAGCTTCAATTAAAAAGGAAATGAAATCATTGTCTTGAGAAAATGTGCATTTTGATATTGTTTGATATTGTTTGATATGTGACAATTGAATTCTTTGTTTTTTTCCCAAAAAGTAATGGAAACGCGTCACCCGGTTGATAATTTTGTTATTAACAATTGCACCTTTGGTCACTATTTTATCGTATAGCAGAAATTTTAGCTTTGGATCAAGTTCAAATTTGGAAACATTTTTTGGGCCCAACCTCGCGAGGTCATATAAAAAAAAATTTGTTTAACTCGATGACGTAGAAACTCGGCATCTACTCAAAGGTATGAAATTTTTAGCGAAAGTAACTCGTCATAAAATCTGCAATTGAACCACATTGCTAAAAGTGCTGACTGTCATTCACTAGAAGAGTTATAAACAGACGCCAAGCTCGTGTACGATATCTTTATCGTCTTTACGATTGACTGGACTTTATTGACGTCCTCCATATATATAAGACTCATTTAATAAATAACGAAACTCCACGAGATCCACGATGAAGGGAATCCGACGACTCCTATATATATTAGACACGGCAATTAATTCGATTCGCGTGTCTTGGGGGAAAAGAAAGAAAGTAAATCAAAGACACGAAAGGAAAAAGTGCTTTCACTATGAAAACAAACGTCGGAAAATGTATTCCGAAATGCGAGTACCTGGATATTGACCTCTTTTGAACAACACACGCTTGTTTAATTTCTACTATTTGACACATGTAAAAATGCACTTTTTTCCCCCAGTCGTCTAATTTCTATCTCATAGACGTATTATGCACGCGAGGAAATGCATGGAAGAAGAGTTTCATGCTTCGATAAATGGATACTTTGAGCATGCAACATTTTTTTTCTCCGCTGGAACGCTTCTGGCACGAGATTAATATAGTTACTATTGAAAAGTAGCAATTATTCAGTAGAAGTGCATAATTATAGCATGCATTGTGCAATCGTTTGAAAAACTAAAGTACAAGGATGTGTTAACGTTCTGATTCTTCCTTGGAAAACATATAATGCAACAAATAAAACACATGTCGCATGTTTTTAAAACAAGCGTTATTTTTCTAATCGGTAAATTGCCAATATTGGTAATATTGTTATTTTTTAAATTGGCAAATGTTATTTTTCTAGTCAATATTGAATTCGATAGGAAACGACAAAGCTGCGAAGTAAAAGTCACCATAAAATAATGAAATTAGTAATGTGGGTCAAAGAATAAAAATATTATAGTAAATAAGGTCGTGCAGAAAAATCAATCACCAGTCGAGGATTTTCCACGCATGAACACGAACGTGTACGAATACCTTTACATTCGCATATTCCGCCGTACGTTGCAGCTCGTGCGTAGAAAATGCTCAAGTGAATGCACACCTTTAGGGCTACCACGGCCCTCTTACGATCCCGAGAGGAGCATAATCGCGGTTGTAACGGTTTATCAATATCTGATCTGCTCTTAAACTGACTTTAAGTGTTACAATTTTCGTTTTCTTCGACACTTGGAAAAAAAATACCTTGGATTTCGGGTATATTGGCTTCATTAAAAATATAAAATTGAGTCGATGGCTCATTTTGTCACTGGTTTGTAATATTTTTGTTTTCTATGTAACGACAATTCATGTGAGTCACGCGTATACATTTTTTTGGAATCCGAATATAATGTAAAAAAAAAGGTACAAAACACCCTGAGAGAAAACCTGGAGAATCGATAAAACGCGTTAGGACAATGCAAGGGGTCAAGGATAAAAACGACAACGATATCGCCACCCGCGAGCGTTATCAAACTGGGTCGATCTGCGACTTCCGTCATGTGAAATGGAAATGGCATGAAAATCGGCAGGGTCATCGACAAAAAAAATGCCACGGCGACTGGAATATTACCAACGACAAGTGCGGCAATAGCGGTAGCGGTAACAGCAAATAGTGGCGGTAGTAGTAATGGTGGTTGTGGTATTAGTAGTAATAGTTATGGTAGTAGTAGAAATAGTAATAGTGGTAGTAGCTTTAGTTGGCCGCACTTTTATCCGCATATACCTGTTATATATAACACGAAAAGAGTCTAGGAAGCAGAGAACGGCACGTAAGTCGAGTGCATCTCTGTAACGGTAATTCCTTTAGACCAGTACCGCAAGTCTTCCAATGCTCCTCCAGAAGAAGAAGAAGAAGAAGAAGAAGAAGAAGAAGAAGATGAGGAAGAAGAAAAAGACGAGGAAAGAAGAGACGAGATAAAAGGGATGAAGAAATAAAAAGGAGACGGAAGATGGTGCTTTTTATCAAGCAGACTTAACGAACTTCAATACACTCAATATTTCCAAGCGGCGAGATCTGATGACTTACAATCATCGAGAGTATGAGAGAAATTGAAAGTAGAAAAAGCGGAGCCTTGTGATACGTTGGATACCGGTTGGTCTCAAAATTCGTGAAGGAGAATTTTGAGCAACTCCTTTGGACCTGACTTTTTTTTTGGAATTAAGAAATTTTTTGTTTTTGATTTTCGTTCGAATTTAGATTTATCTCAACAAAAAACAGCACGAAGGAAAATTTTGCGCAATTCCTGTGCACATGATTTTTATTTGAAGGGAACAAAATTTTAGTTTTTCTTTTTTGTTCGAATTTAGATTTATGTCCAGTTCGGTTCAATTCGCTTGAAAATTTCGAAATTTGTAATTTGCTCGGAATAGATTCGTAGTCAGATAGTAAACATACGCACGCACGTGCACAGGTGCGCTACGGCGCATTTTTAAAAACCCGTTTTTCAAGTGACATCACGAATCACAAAACTTTCACTACTCCAAAGGTTGGCCTACGAGGTAACATCAATACGAAAACGATTTAACAATAAAATACAAGCGTAACACTTGTTCGATGTAAAAAGAATCAAAAATATTGAATTATTCCAGAATTTTGCAATTCAAAAATTTGAACATTGCAAGGCCAAAGACTGTCTCCTCTTAACAATTCATTCCAATCCAAAACAATTGCGAACATTCAAGGCTGTTAATATAAGCCGAAAATCTTCCTTGTGGAGATAAAAAGCCCGTAAATTTAAACAATCGTTGATAACCAACTTCAAAATACTGATAACCACCCCCACTCGTCTACCTTTCCCGATTACTTTCCCCCCGTAAATATAAAATTCAACTCTGGTGAAGCATTGGCCTTCGAAGGGCCCAAAGGAAAGTCGACGCCGCGCATCTGAAATTTCCTGAACATAGTTTCTCACACCTAGGCCATTTTGTATGCCGATGGTACGTGTGACGTCCTTACAATGTTTCTTGGATCGACGTGAAACAAGAAACCGGCAAAAAATGTAAAGAGGGATGGGATCAAAGTATATGTCACAAGGTATAATGGTACATGGATGACTGTAGTGGAAATGTAACGCAATAAGCTACATCATCGTCATCGCGATTCCCCATAGTTAAACCCATACACACTTAGAGCCGGCGCGGAAGATAATTATGACGTGCCACGATATTACCGCTTCTTGTTGTTGCACTCCGTTCACGTTGGATACGCTCTGAATGCACCACTGGATTTCCTACTATCCGTAGGTACAACGCTGCACACACTCATACCACCTCGGACCGGTATATCGTTGAATATTGCATCCGCAGGAACGACGGAATTTCAATGACCATCATTCTTTCTGAAGTTCATCCTCATCGTCTTTATCCGAGCCCTGGCCTCTCCTTTTTCTTATTCTCCTCTCCACTAACTATGCACATACACAAAAGCCCTCCTTTTTTCTCCCACGAGGATTGCACCAGTCACCAAACAAGTCGAATTGCATCGTCATATATAGGGAAACGCATTGTCATGTACCTTTAATCTTCCGCCTTGTTTTCCTTGCGTAGGAATTTTTCTTTCCACTCTCCAACGTCTCGTCTCGGCGTCTCCCTGTAATCATTTACATTTTTCTTTACCGCGTTAATTTCCCTCGTCAGGCTTCTTGCCGGGGTTTTGCCGGTCTTCATTTTTCTTGCCACGACGTGTCACGCGTTGGCCGAGGATGGGAGCCACTCTCGATATTCCAATTGAACGACGATTTCGAAATATCCGCCTGACCGCAAGAAACTTGGAACCTTTTTCCAGGCGATGCATGCACTCGCGATGCACGTGCGCGAGCAAAAACTTCCACCCCGGACTCTCTTGCGCAGTTAAACGCAACAAAAGTTTCCCCGGCCACGGATTTGCACCGTAATCGCGTACTTCCTTCTTCCCTTTCACCTTTCTCGCGGACAAATGCTGCATCGGTATTACATTTTTCAATAAAGGCAGTAGGAAGAGAGGAAAAAATAGCTCTCGCGTAGGAGAAAAGCACACCTGCGAGTTCACGTCGGTGCATCGAGTGTAAGGCTACAAGTCAGTTGCAACCGAGGGAACGATTTTATTCGAAACGTAAACGTAAATTAAGTGATGAGTCGATCGGTGCGTTTTAATTGGACCCCCGAATTTTTTTTTAAACCGCGCTATTTCGTGAGAAATGATAATCGTCTCGAGGAAAAGCTTGCCGGTGGAACCGGAAAGACGAATGCAATGGAAACCCATCCAAAGCCACGTAGTAACGTTGCGCTTGTTTACATGGGAAATAACAAAGTGCAATTTAAAAGGGCAGTGAACGGCAGGGCGAATTTTCAATTGTGGTTACGCGATGGGGCGGCACGAGTCCTATCGTAAAGAACCATCGGCAGCGAAATCCTGGGTAGAGGCCGAAGAAATCGAAGGAGGATTCTCCTCTTTCTCCTTCTTTCAGCAAAAAGTGGAAGAAGACAGGGAAAGGCGGAAGAAAAGATTCTATACGTATATATAAAGAGAAGGACCGCGTTGGAAACGGGTTACGATGTAACCATCGCCATTTCTGGATTCCCTTCCGACGTTCGAGTCAAGTCTTCCCTTCCTCCCAATTTTAACATTCCGTCATCCTGAAAAAATTGCCCTTTTTCGCCTTGTCTCCCCTAAAACAACCGTCGAAAAAGAAGAAGGAACTTCAATTCCGATTTTTCCCACCCAGCAAGTATCGTAAAATGGGAACTTTCTCTGAAACCCGGCTAATTCGCGAAAGCGAAGCGTTGGCGGTCCGGGGCCATTTTTTGACCCCCGTGTTTTGTCTCCGAGAAGCAGAAACTCCGAATTCAGAGTTCGAGCTTATCTCAGGTACGGGAACGATTGAAACCGTAGTTCCGTGGTAACTCTCGGACAACAGACGCGAAAGACGATAAAACGATATTACATCGCAACGAGTTCCTAAGCCGATTACACAAATGTATGAATCCCGTTTCGCGAGGATTACTCGAGCAAAAACGGCGCTGAGGCATCGCTTGAAATGCAATGCATACAAATAACACACTTGTCAGAAACACCGAGGAAAGTGGCTTGGGGCCACTTATTTCTCGGTTGTGCGTTTGGCTCACTTTTTATTTACCGTTGTGGGTGCCTCTTTTCACTTTCCACCTTGACCTTTCACTACTTCAGTGATAGTTTCCGCTGATACCTCTTTTTTTTCGCTTTTCGTTTCATGGAGCCATTTCGAATGTGACGTTTCTCGGCAAATCCATCACTTTTACTTCCGCCAAAGACTCACAACAAGTTACTTTAGTCCTTTCTTCTTTGTCTCTTATTATTATTATTATTGTTATTATTATTATTACTATTATTATTATTTTCTTTATGAGCCTGCAAGGAAAGGAAAAATCGCGAAAATTAAGTATTGAAATATAGTTAAAAGAGAGGACAATGATCTTGGCTGATAAGACAATAGCGTCGCTAACAATTGGCAATTGGCTGCGTCTGATAGTATAATGAACGGAATAGAAAGAGTTGAGGAACGGATGTACTTGCTGTCATTCACGTTCACGCTGATGACGACTTATGCAATACGTTTCAACAGATGATATTATTTTTATTATATAAAAAGATCATTTGTATTACGATTGTCATTGCGGCTCTTTCGTGAATACGTTACCTTCGGTTCACCGACAACGTTCGATGGCATTTTGTGCTCCAAACCGCGTATAAATTATCGTACATAACGCATACTCGTACACCAACCTCGTGTCTTTTTCCCTCGTTCGCTGTTGACAATTACTTGCGATAAGAGGGAGAGTGAGCCAACGTTAGAATTATTACAGCTTCCGCTTCAGCGTTAAGTGAATCTAGGGTAGAGCGAGAGAACAAAAAATGTAGGTCCCATGCGTCCGTGGCTCATGTACGTTACCTGTGACATTTGTAATTCGCTTAAACGCCAGTGTCGCTTTTTTTGTTCCGAAGTTTCCGTTTGTGAGAAAAATTCGGTGCTGAAAGTACCCAAATTGAGGCGGAAGTCTCGCGCAGGCATTTGGAGCGTACCTAATTTTCAGAAGCTGCGGCGTGATGCATTTGCGATTCCACGGACTTCCAATAACTTACGCTTGGAGTCTGCGATTTTTCGAGAGAAGCAGCAACAGCTTTTGTCGAGGTAAGACTTTACGACGTACGTGAAGAAGAGGAAGGCAAAGAAGCGAAGAAGGGAAGAAACCATGGGTGAAGTGCGCTGGGTCCACGAGAGGTATGGCGCATTTGCCCTTTTGGTTATAATATGGGCGTACGTTGAAGCCAGTGTTCTTCTCCCTCTCTCTCTCTCTCTCTTTCTGCAGGACAAAAACCCCTTACACGGGACAATAACCCTGAATAAATCACTGCCCAATGGCCATTCGGCTTGGACCTGGCTGTTTATGCGCGGTTAAATAAGATCAAAACAACCTGCCGCAGCATCAGCCATGCCATATCATCCCATCACTACCAAGGAATTTTACCATCTCTCTCGCTCTCTCGGCGCTTTCTCTACCCTTCGAAAATAAAATATTTCCCTTTTAGGAACGTAACAATTCCCTTGCGCGACGCGCGACGATCAATAATCTCTCGCAACTAATTAAAAAAAAAACAAACAAACAAACAAACGACAATCCCGTCATTTATTTCGGTCCAGATCGAACGATCCTGACAAATGTTGTACAATCGACCTTCGATCACCTTCTATCGGATCCTATCTACGCTCGTCGGAGAGCCCAAAGATTGGGTTCCCGATCCTACGGTGGCTCTAAAAACCATAGAAAGAACAGGTACGAACGATCAATGGAAACGAGTGACTAGGTAACAGGTTCGGTGTCTTTCTCCATCTCGAAAGTCCGGTAAAACGACGAATAATTTTCTTCGGAGACTGTATCGTCGTTATTATCATTATTATACGTGCAGATGGAATTAGGTTTACGGTTAAAATAATAACGCAATGCTCTCGCAAACACGTGCATTATTATAATAACGCGGAGTTAAGAACTTCCATCGCTAAATGGCTAATTATATCGTCTCCTTCGCGTTTTAACGTTCGCATATACGACGAAGGATATTTCATGACGCGGGAAGAGGAGCGATGGGACTGAAAGCGATCCATCATGAAAATTATTCGCGGATTTTGCCACCCGCTATTATCGTTTTCGCAATCATTCGCGAGCCAGCGAGCTAGGTACCGATTAGTTTCAATTAAAAGGCTGATAATTTAATCAACGCAAGTGGAGAGAAGGAGAGAGAGAGAGAAAGAGAGAGGGATAACGAAAGGCAGAGACGGCGTATTTTAATGCGCTCATTACATAAACACGGTATTAGGTAAATATCGCGGGGTATTATTAAACGTACGCGTTTCTAATACGTCGCAAATGGAAATGCAAGACCCGAGACGCCACGGCCGAGTGCAAAATTCTAAGCTTTATTCCTGCAGCCTCTTCTTGCCTCTCCCCTGGATGCAACTTTTAACAATCAATGACCCACAGGTTAAATACGTCAAGGAAGGGAAACGGCTTTGCGAGGAAGAAGAAAGGAATAGGGTACTAAGAGGTGCAGCAAAAGAGCGAAGGAGATAACGAGAGATCTTTGAGGGACCTTGAGGATGATCTGCTCGTTTAATTAATGTACGCAGCCCTCTGTCGTCCCTCTTGCCCCTCTTCCCTATCCAAGTACCCAACAACTACTACCGGTGCTTAGTATTTAACGTTCCTTCTGCATCGCACGAGCGTAGAAGCTAACTGGAGGTAACGTATCTACGTGCACCACCAACTACTACCAGCAACGCCGACAACTGCAACCCAGTTGAGTTGCCTAGAGCCTTCTCCTCTTTTTCCTTTCCTCCGCTGCATCTCTCCAGGAAGAATGAAATTACCGTATGAACTTCCGCGATCCTCGCGGATCGCACTCTCCACGTGGTCTCATCAACAACACGTGAGGAGCGTACGCCTGCACTTTTTGCGAGAATCTCGGACTCGATCGTCGGCGGAACGAAACAACCCCGAGTGCATAAATAATTGCGTCGAAGTTGCAGCTTCAGCGAATTGGTGGCCCTTCATTGGAAGCCTCGCTTGCCCACGAAACACCATTTGTTTCTGTTTTTCGAGCCCGAATTTGCCAAATTGAAAAATCAGAGGAATAATTCCCAAGCGAACCTTCGGTTTGGTAGCACAACATCCTACACTCGGAGCAATTGGAAAAATAATCCCCGGCAGCGGGGACCAACAACGGATCCCTTGTCCTTTGTCCCGTGCATGCTTCTGCATTTACATTCAGGGCAGACGCGAATATACGCGAATGTGCGCGTGTAACGAAATCTACCATACACGGGCGAGCACACGGAATATAATATATATAAAGAAGGGTGAATGTAGGAAAAAGAAGCAGGAAGAGGAGACGAAGGGGAGAAAGATGGAAAAAGAGTTAGGTGCCGCTGGCAAACAATCGCCAACGATGCACGGTGGTTCTCAACTCTTGAGTTGTTTTTCCAACTCTCGAAATCTACATGGTACAACGCTCTCTCTCTCTTAGCCCAGCATCCCCCATTTGTACCTCCATCTCGCTCCGTCACTCATTCGCTATCTGTCTCTATCCCTCTTCCACTTTTGCCAAAATCAATAAAGGCACCTACAACTCTCTCGCCGCCGTTCCAGGCACCGATCCGACAGAACCTACCCCTTACAAGCGAGATAGCTCCCGTCAAATGCCATTTCCGTTTCTCCGCCATCGTCCAATTTCCCTTCCTTCTGTTTTCCCCATCTCTCTTGCCTACTCTCTTTTTGTGTCAGTGGAGAAAATCATCCCCCTTTCTTTCGTACGCGTTCCTCTTCCGTTCGATTTTTTATCCTTATCGTTTTCGTTCGCGCGAAATTCGTTACTTTGTCGTGCAAAAGACGCTCCTCAATCTCAAATGCATATCCAATGGTCCCCTGCTACTGGACGCGTCGTCATTCGCACTGGACGAATAAAAGTAGAATCGCAATAAACACATCGGGCGTAATTTCGAAGGGAAAAATGAGTGAAAGTCCCAGGTTGAATTTACGAGCGTCGAAAAGAAAGTTCGAAGGAATAAAGTTTAGCCCAGTCGAGTTTAGCGCATACGAGATAACTCGTAATACAAACGACCGCCCATTAGAATAAATAGGTGAGAGTGAGACACGCGAGATGCACTTTTACGCGAATTTTATATTTTACAACTTTGCAAAAAATGCAACGGGAAGAGTAACCGTGACTCTCGTTCTTCGAACCGCTTCTTTTGCGAAAGAGAAAGACCGTGTAATATCTTTTTCATTTCACTCACGGTGGAAAAAGTGCAGTTTTGAAATAATGCAACCCATGTACGCGTCTCGCTTTATTATCAACTTTCGTGCAACTACGCTTCAAGTAGAAATTTTATATACTTTTTTCTGCAATTTGTTGTCATACATTTGCAACCGAGTTTCACAATCCGGAGAAATAATAGGTGTGCCATTGCTGTATAGTCAAAAATACCATGCCAGGGTATTTTTGTCGCAAAAGAAAAATTGTCTTTCATCCCTTTCGTCTGCGAATAATAACAAAAGTATCGATTGCACGAGTACAACGACGCCGAAGCGTAAAAGAAAGGGGGAATACTCGATTGTAGAATCGGTAGGGCTTCGAAATCGAGTAAATCCTACCTGTAGTAGTTGGAAAACGAAACGGTTTGTTGCACTCGTATCTTTTATTACTTATCCATTTAGGCGACGAAGTTTATTCCAGTTGTTCGATCCTGGAAAGGCGGATGACGGAAGTTGTGAAAAGAGAGAAAATCTCGGGATCGTTGGACGTAATTTACGAGGTTGGTTTGGGGCGTCGCGACGGGGCCAGCATAAACAACCCCATGCATCCGTTACTTGGAAATCAATAACGAAAAGCCACGGCACGCCACATCCACCAATTCGACGACTCTCTCTCTCTCTCTCTCTCTCTCTCTCTCTCTCTCTCTCTCTCTCTCTCGTTTATTTATTTATTCAATTTTTATTTTCCGATTTTGTTTCTCGACGTTTCATTGTCAAATAGCCGCGTCGCGTCCACGTCGAGACGAAATCCCGTAATACAGGAAAAAATGTCTTATCACCTGCTACGTTGTATTTTTCATGGAGAAAAAAAAGAGCTCGCGTACATTGATGAGAAGTTGTTACAGATAAGTCGAGTGTTATGCGTTCGATGATTGCACCGAAATAAAAGAAAGAAAAAAAAAAGTTATCATTCACGTACTCCTTTCCACTCGTCGGTTTATCGTTATCAAGATATTCTTGTATCAATTTACACCAACGTAAGGCTCGCACGTATATAAATTAAGCGTAAGTTTGTACATGATGTTTGCTCGTGCTTTTGTACTCCAGAGTACGATCATTTCTCTTACGAGCCCCCACTATCTTCAATTCCAAAGGAACATTCCTCCACTTACGGATGTAGATAGTATTATACTTTTCCTTTTTTTTTCTTTTTTTTTTACACAAAACCTGAGAACATTCGTTGTAAATATTACAACTTAGGAGTGTAATAGTTAACACGAACTCGGCGGAGCTCGTTTCGATTGTTCCAAGCGTGCAATTCAACCGCAACAGTTGTTCTGACGAAATCGGGATGGTTTCAGCAACGAAATTAGCGGGATTTCGAATATAATTGCTCCTCGCGTGGGTAAGAAAATTATGTGTACGCGGTTGTTAAATGAATTCGTATCGAGTCATGTTGGCTTTGACCCGAAAACTGAAAATCTGAATTGCGCCTAAACGGTCTTTTAGGTTTACAGGTGACGTGTGACGTAAACTCACGACGTGTACCAATTTTATTTGAAATATTTTTTTAAGATGCACTCGAATAACAATTGCATTCAGCACCTACTGGAATTTCAAGTGCGTAAGACGCTATATTTGGTATCTGACGAGCAAGGTGCTCCTGCCACTCATAAAAATACCACACTTATACAACAATACCGACGTTTATGCTTCTGAGGATTGTCTAATTTTCAAATTATCTTTTTTGCGTGGACCCTAATGACGTCCTTTAGACTTTTTCAGACTGTAATTGATGAAATTGCAATAAAAATAAAAAGGTACATTTTAATTGCAAATTACAAAAGAGGAAAGAGCCACTTAATGTTGACATTGCTCCTCGTGGAAGCATCAATGCATCCCACGTACTCGTGGTTCTCGAACGTAACGCTCGCAATAATTGATTCCCAGTAATCGGTGCAACGTCGATTGCGAATCGAAAAAATTCCTACGAAATTCAACACATCGGTTTTATAATAATAATAATAATAATAATAATGAGTGTACTTTTGTTTCGCAAAAACGTTCATATCTAATCTTTAACAATTTTCTAGCAATTGCTTCAATTTCAGTTGTTAATCGGTCCGTCTTGAAATTATCGATACACTCCTTCTGCGATATAACAAACAAAAAAATGCCTGGCAAACTATTGCCGATTTGGGATTTTCCAATCGCCATTTCAATGACTGTTTCGCAGTCTCACATTATTTGTAGGGGAAACTTTTAGAATTTCGGCTACGCAATTCATCTCCCCTTAACTTTGCACGATTTTGCCTTTCAACGTTCAACTATTTTCGTATTCTTTCATTCGGAATGTTCCGAACCCTATCATATATTTATATCCATCAATTCCTTCTTTTGATAACGCCTACCCATACAATTTTTTTCTAATTCCTACAGGCTCCCTTACTCATTTTAAGCCATTCTTCTCAATTTCAATAACTTCCTTTACTCGAATTTCCCCTTATTGAAAATTCTCCCTCTCCACTTACCATTTTCTCTCCGATATCAATATTTTCAGAATCGAGCATTTATGCGTTTCCGATTGAAAATCAATTTTTCATAATTTATTACATTGTCCGTAAACTGACAATTTATTGCTCCTTTTCCTCCACGCCCCCTACATTCGAGAATGGAAACAAAAGTTCGGAAAAGGGAAATTTTTGTCTCTCGACACTGGCAGCGCCCCCTGGGGTTACAATTTCCCGCGCGAAATTCAAATACAACGAAGAATGACGGCGATCCTAAAGGCGAGTCTCCACCTGACGCGAGCTTAAGACGAACCTTCAATGGTCAGCCAATGGGAGCCTCTCGTGGGTGTGGTTTATCGCCAAAAGGTACAGACTCTCCAAAAGTTTATAAATCGTGTCTATTGTCTCCCTCTCTCTCTCTCCCTCCGAGGGTGAGAAAATAGAATTTTACAATTAACGTAAAAAAATAGACTGACTTGGGTTTAATAACGAATTCCAATTTTGAACCCTAGTAAAATTTTGAAATAAAAATTTCGAGAATCTTTCATCGTTTCTATGACGAGCTCGTCTTGAAACCGATTCACGACACAATGGAGCGACACACAATCGATTGATGGCAAATCGTTCAACTGGAGAAAAATAAACGATCAACATACGAGCAATTGAAAGGGAGACACGTGACACCGAAGGAAGATGAGCAATAATTCTCTGTATCGTAATGTTTATGGAAATGGAATTATTGGTAATGAGGTCCGATACTAGTAATTGTTGTTACGAAGTGATAATAATAACGATTGCAAAAAGGACAGAACGAGAGAAAGAGTGATACGTATTGTTTCCGTGTCATCGACTTATCTTGTCGCTTGCTTGTAGCAAACACACGTAGGCTACTTACTTAAACGCATTAGTAGTGCATAATACACTTTAACGAAACGTACGTACACGGATTAAACACACATTCGATAGCACACGTACCGTACGTACCGATAAAGAACTGCGATTGTTATCAATGCATATCGCTGTGTATTAATCGTACCGTTGACGTAGATCTTTAATGATCAAACCGATGATCTCACGCTGGCAAATCTCAATTTACATTTCTTTTAAGTGACCGTATGAAAAAATACCTCGGAAGATTAAGGTATTTACCTGATAAATGATGATTCTTGTCAAAAGATTTACAATTGTTACGTTTTTATGAAAGAAAAAAAATCAAAAACAAAGAATTAATGAGTTCATGCCATAAATACTCGACTTTGATGTTCTCGAAAAAAAAATAAGACCGGGAAAAATGGTATTCTTCCATCAATCTTATCTACTTTTACAGATATTCGATTATTTCGCAAATTTCTCATTAGAAAAATTCTTTGGAAATTTTGTCGTGCGATTTGGAATATTAAGTCAAGAATTTCTGCGATATATGTGACATTTTTAGAAAATTTGATAAATTTGCAGATCATGTGCACACTCGAAAGTCAAAAAGGCAAAAAAACAAAAGATTCTGGGCAAGATGTTGCAACAATTTTGATGGGTTTTAAAGTGGGAATATTAAATTTCCGAACCTAAATTCATTGCCGACGTTGGCGAATATAATCCTAGGTTCTTGAATTACCATGGCGACGATATTCCCATATGCGAAAGGTAATTACAGTGTGCGATTCCGAATTCAATGAGAAATTCTCATGGGAACTGAGGTGATTTGATATTTACACCGTATCCCATATCCACGCCATCTCTTTCCTATGGTATAATTTCAACCGATACTGCTACCGATTATATTCGTTATCATCCTCGTAAATTAATTACCTTCTCATGGATTTTACATAAAAGAAATATTAAAAAAAATACTGGCATCGAAAATATTTGCCCATTTTCCCAAAAATGAAAACCGATTTTCAAAAAATTGCCCAAAACCTGATTTTACAATGTAAAAAAAATGAAAATCATGGTTTCCTTCCGAATCCTGCTTTTTAAACTAAGACCTAATATTTTTCTGTATTTCGTTTTACCTGGTGACGAAAATTCCCGCACGGTTCTTAGAAATGTAAAGTCAAACCGATAAAAAAAAGTCAACATTACGTATAACAGGTGAAAGAAGGAAGAAGATATGATATAAGAAACCAAACAAGAAGGAAAGAAACATTCTGTGTGGTTTGACGATCAAAGGATCAAACAATTCCTCCCGTCTCAGTTACGTAAACACTTATGCACGCGAAAAACCTGTTGGCTCGCGGGGTATAGGTAGTTTCCAGAGGAATCGTCACGTGCGTGCGACTTCCCTTCTGTACATCACGAAAAAAAGAAGGAGATTCGAAAGAGAGTCGCACGAAAATGATAGCCAGCCGTATGCGTATTTATATACACACACTCGGGTAGAGCTTGAGGAAAAAAAACTTCCTCATAATTTTTCCCTCGAAAACTTCCGCAATGTCAGGGCCAAACAATAAAAAGGAGCTGATATACGTAAGAGAGATGATAAAGTCAACAGAAATATATACATATACAATTCATTTTTTCAACTTAATTAGTTCGAGAGACGGGTTTGTTATCTCGGGAATGGGTTTCAACTACCGAATAATTTTCAACTAACAGTCTTTTTCCCTGTTCGTAACAATTTCCAGTCGCATGTCCCGTAACGCGAGAAAAAAATTTTGCAGAAAATAAAAATTTGCAAAATGTCATATTTTCATTCTTCAAAAATAGTGAACAAAAATTAAAAGATCGAACAATTTTTGCGTCAAGAAATTTCCAAATTTGTTAATTATCTTTTATTAATTTAAAATGATGTGATTCAGAATCGATTGAAATTCGAGGCAATTTATTGTGGAAAATGCAAGTTCAATTTCCTTAAATTACGTCACAGTATGAAAATAAATAATTTACAGTCGCAAGATACCGGTAGCTTTACATTCAGTTGCCTAAAAAAGTCGTCTTAAAAATACTTGAAAAAGTTCTACTTGGAACCTGTCTTTGAAAGCAAACGGAAGCAATCCGGCTAGAAATAATCGCCTCTTCCCACGCGAATGGTGGAGCAACTTTTCATCTAATCGTTGCATTATGTGCCGTTAAATTGAAAACTACATTGCAACTTTGGAAAAAAATCGCTTAGCTCGGCACTAAGGTTGTCCAAGGACGCTTTATGCGATTGACTTTTACCATACGATCAATGCAAAATGTTCTTGATAATTCCCTGTGGTGTGTAAGTGCACATTCGAAAATATTGATTAAATACACGGTGATGGATCTTCCACCGTACATTGTAAATTAAAAAAAAAAGAAAGCTTTGGGTCACTGAAACCCTATTATTAGAGTACAAATGAAAATAATTAATTGATGGTTCGATTGCATGCAATCAGCCCAGCAAAAAAAAAAAGAACCGTAGTACATAATTAATAACTACAGGTTGGATTCAACTAAATACCAGTTGACTCGACCCAACTGATGTAATTAATTAAGAGTCGAATACTAGAATCGAGTAATGTTTGTACGAATCGCTCATTCCATTTATCATCCACGATATTTAATACCATAAATCGTAATAAATATATATAAATGTGACACAGAAAGCCTCCGAACCTAGTGCACACAATGCAACAGATAAGTATTCTCTTATTAATAAATAATACAGATCTAATTGCGATTCTATTACACCGAGCCTCGAAGAACACAGTTCTTGTCGCTATCTATGGTGTACCATCGAGCTTTATTCTAATTTCGTAGCAGGTTTGACTGAATTTACGTTTCGATCATTGCAAACTGCATTTTTGTAACAATTGCGACTGGAAAAATTATGCATCCGGTTTTTTTCTGCCTAAATAAGCTGCGATTTTCTGCCTAAAGATGCTGCGATGTCCCAATCAAAGTTATGATTCTTAAAAAAAGTCATCATTCCAAAGCCTTTGTGCCACAGATGCGATACTATCACTTTTGCACTAGATAGAAATATACAAAACTACAAATTTATTAACTTCGATGGTTTCTTCATGGAAATACCATAAAAGTACCGTCCTTAATGGCGAAACAGTTGGATTATAATTGAACTTATTTCACCTGCTTCGCAGCTGACTAATTAGATACACCTCAGATTTTTCTATAATTTAACCACAATTCTCCATAAAAATCCTATGAAACAACAAATCCATTAATAATTATTAATTACTTTCAATAAAATGACTATCGCTTGTTCTACATATAATGGAACTCGACAGAAACAATGATATGTTATCTCTTCGATATCGATAATTACAAATATTTGAAAAGTGATTATGAAAGGCAACAGTTATTTTTATAAAATGTTTCATCGCCAAAGTTACCCAATGACTCTGACTCGCATATTTTATCGAAAAAAAGGGAAAAAAATTGGAAAATTCAAGAAATGTGCAATAAACTCTAAGTTCTACATTTCATTTCATCGTTGCAAGAGTTTTCCCTTTAATGAATTACTATTTCCTTCCATTCCTAAATTTTCTAATGACGTGATTGGAATTTTTAACTTTAATAACAACCACTTCAGTTAAAAATGTTACCAACTCAAAGAATGTTCAACACTGATTCGAGTCTACTTGTCATTAAAAAATGGCGCTTTTTATCGGAACTTTCCGCAAAATTCGAAAAATTTTCCGGTCTAGGTAATAATCCTAGTCCATTCCCTTCCATTAAATATGGACTATCGGCAGCCGAAAACTTTCGATTTTCACGATTATTAAACTCTAATGGAACGCATATCGAGTTTGTTTAAAACTATGTTTGTGTAACTAATCGCATCCAATGGTACTTGAAATCGCGATTTTCCTACATTTGTGGCAACCCGCGATTGTTTCTACCTATGGCACCTATCAAATGTTACGAATCTGTCATAAATGAGTCTCTTATCGTTTCCCTTTCATTTTCGAATATTCTCAATCGCAAGAAACACGTCCAACATTTGCATCGGATACAATTTTCTCGAGTGATTTCGCAAAAACTTCGCAATTTCGTACATTGCATGCGTTATTCCATCGAACGTGAATCTAAACAAACACTGATAAATCTTAGAATTCAAAATGGCGTCGAAAAAAGAAAAACGAGTATCAATGTGATCTACTATATATCGTAATAACCATTATTTCTAAAACCATATCCTTTCCATCTTCCGGCAACCCGCAGGAAAACAATATGGAAAAACATTTGCGTCGGTAAAAAAGGTCACGGATAGAAAACCACAACTGCAATCATTGCCTCGATACAAATAAAGTAAAGTAAGGTAAGGTAATGTTCGCGTTAAAACAAGGGAAATAATAACGCGTATCAGGTGCAAGATAATATGAAAACTTACCCTTGGTTATGCAGAAAATCGGGTGTCGAAAGGTCGATATTTCACAAAAGACGGGCCGAGGAAAAACAGGATCTATTGGAATAGTAATAATAATAATAATAATCAGAAAAACTGCCTCGCTGAAAGAACTCAAATAAGGATTTTAGTTCAACGACGAAAACGCCACTTGTTTTTGTTTTTTTTTAAATGAAACACTTGAAAACACAGTCGCGAAAGAAACGAAGAAAAAAAAAGTAATAACACACTTCACAGTGTAGAATAGAGCGCACGTATTTATTTATCGTAGTACTTATCGTATGTATGTACATATGTTTACGGACGAAAGTATAAACATCCTCACCACGTGAACTCGCGATCGCGACTGAATCTATTCACGAATTCCCCTGAATTCGAACGACTTTTGCGCCGTCTAGTATCAACAAATTGAATTACCTGAAAACCGAGTATTGTCTGCCAACATCTCCTCTTTCCCTGGATAATCACTTACTTATTCATTTTTATACTATCATCGCGATGATTCCGCTTTACGCTTTTTAATTGCAATACGTTTCAAATGTTTATGTCCCCCTTCCCCCCTCCTTTCGCCGCTTCAAGCCATATACGATCGAGGAATGGAAACTTTATCGCCATAAACTTGTGTAAAATGCCTTTTATTGACTCGCATCGGGAAAATGCTATTGCCTGTTATTGTAAAACAAATACTATTAAAAACACTAGTAACGTTTTTCATGCCAGAAACTAATTGTAGCTCGGCAGTTGTGCTATTTACATTGAATAGTGCTTCTATTGCGACTAAACTTTTTGCTGTTTAGTCGCTAAATGTTGTTTTGAGAAATGTATGTAGAGAAAAAAAGAAATTGTCGAATTTTCTTATTTTAAAAATACTCAAGATGGCGGCGGACTAGGTTAGGGTGTTTCAAACCCCGTAGGCCCACTAAGGGCGGAAATGCGAAACATTATCGATCTGATTGACGGCATATACAGTTTTTTAGCGATAATTGTAAAATTAAAAGTATTAAATATATAAAATAAATACGGAATGATAAAATTACATTTTATTTTGTTCATTTTGACCGGAAAGAAGAAAAAAAATGAGAATTTATAACTGAAATCAAAAGAGACTTTAAAAAAATCTCTGTAAACGAGGAATCAATCGATTTGTTTGTCAGTACTTGTTCGAATCGTACAAAGTGCCGCGCCATTTCTGCAGTTTTCGAGATAAAGATTGTAAATTTGTATAAATCATCGAACACCATATCCCGAGTATTAAAATGAATGAAGGGGATACTTTTGAGTAATTGTAATATTTTTTAGGATAAATTGTTCCACCGATAGCCGCTCGATAAGACAATCGGGCCTCGCTATAAGTGCGTTTATCTGTATTTCTCTGTTTCGTTCTCATTAGCGCATATATTTTATTCTGAAAGAGGGAAAAGGAAAGGCAAAGTGCTTATAAAGAGTGTCTGCAGACACGCACTCTAACGACGTGCGGGTTCGTTTGCTCTGAAGTCAGATACAGTCTCGCGCTAACGCATTAATTAACGAAATATATTTAATGCTTTTAATTTCACAATTATTGCTAAAAAATGTTTATAGCGTTGGTAATGACCGGTAACCTCCTTTTGCAATTTTTTTTGGTTAGAAAAATCGATAGCTTTCACGCAAAAGAAAACATTGTTATCGCCAGGGTCTGAAAATTCACAGAAATTCTCGGTGAAAATTGAGGGAAAAGAAGAAATTAGAGAATGTCACGGTGGAAGTGACTCGAGAAATACCGCGGTCGCGCCAATGGTGACCTCATAGGGTTAATTCGAATATGCAATAGTAATTCGAAGACAGCTTATTAAAAGTAACTAGAATTTATGGGTTAATAAATTTTTGATAACCAAAAAAAAGAAATTTCGTTTGAAGTTAACGAATGGTTTATTTGCATAAATCTCGTAAAATGATGAATCGATTTGAATATAGGATTTTTATGGAAGCGATAAATGTTGAAGTAATTAATTGTTCGACTGCTTCATTTACGCTACAACATTTTCAACGGGTCATGAAAGATCTTATATTTTTAGATCAATCCCGAAGCGGAGGAACTTTATTTTCTTGTTCCTCAATTTGGACTGAGAATTTTTGAAAATTTTCAAATCTTGGCGATAATAATATTTTTCTTTTTTCATGGAAGCCATTGATTTTTTCTAACTAAAAAAATGTTCCTGGATGTGGAAGGACATTTTGTACAAAATAAAATTGTATTACAACTGCAACAATGAGATATTGCAATTACTAGTGCACCAATTTGGAATTTGCACGAGAATTTCAAACACTTGAAATTCACTGATAATTTCGGTGATGGAAAACTATTGTTGGAAATTAGTCGCAAGTACCACATTTTAATTATCGCTAATCGGCACCAATTACTGCAACCGTGTAGGCTCTGTGACGAACGAATTGCATTTTTCAATTGACCGATTCAATCCCGTTTCAAGAACCTTTTATTAAGGAATCAAATTTGTATATGAAGGATAAACAAGCAATTTCACACTCGAGGTGCAGAATGCAATCGATTTGAAAATAATAATACAGAGTATCCCCGCTTTTGCATCGGCATGACGGTGTACTTATTAATGCATTACGTGTGATATAAGCTTAATAACGAGTTCCAGCGCGGTTGTATTAATTCATGTAGCATCTCGGTCTACAAAAAATTATCGTAGGAAATCAGTTGCCGGCGCATCGCATGGATCAATGGAATTGATGCTGTAAGGTGGAGGTCCTTCTGTCGATGGAAGACCGAGACCGTCCAGTTTTTACGAAATGGGTATATTCTCGGAGGCTTTGCAAATGGCATTTTTCAAATTCGTTTAAGTCTTGAGGGTTCGCCTGGTTCAATTTAAACTTGGCGTGGAATTAGAATTCCAAATTCAAATTCCAAATTCCAAATTCCAATTCCAAATTCCAATTCCAAATTCCAATTCCAAATTCCAATTCCAATTCCAAATTCCAATTCCAAATTCCAATTCCAAATTCCAATTCCAAATTCCAATTCCAAATTCCAATTCCAAATTCCAATTCCAAATTCCAATTCCAATTCCAAATTCCAATTCCAAATTCCAATTCCAAATTCCAATTCCAAATTCCAATTCCAAATTCCAATTCCAAATTCCAATTCCAAATTCCAATTCCAAATTCCAATTCCAAATTCCAATTCCAAATTCCAATTAATTAGAATCCAACTTCTATCACCAGGTAAGGTGTCAGAAATTTGAACTAAAATGGATGGAGCTTCGCCTATCACGCTCGAAAAGTTTTTCGAGTTGCATCTCAAAGTGCATAAGACGACACTCGCCAGGGTGCCAAGAGAAATCAATCCGAGGAATCGGCACTCGGAGATAAATAGAACAGAATTTCCCACACGACATCACGAAATCTAATTATACCTCCGACGAGAGGAAAGAAGCGTGTTAGCGCTACTGGCGATCTCATTCGCAAACTTTACACGATCAAACATAAACGTGATGTGAAAAAAAGAAAAATCGACAGCGAATCCAGGAGAGACGAGTGCCCACTTCTTTAAAACGGCACTTAATTGATATTCATGTTGAATCAGACGGAGCGGTGATTTATTCAATACACTTTAATAGCCGTGTTTAAATATTTCGGTGATTCCTCCGGCTTTTAATGTAATTGAATTAACTCGACTATGAATTTTAATCGATGCGCTACTAAATTGAATCGTACCAGTCTTCTGGTGAAATCACGATTCGTGTCGTTGAGGAATCGAGGAAACCAAAGCGCTTAAGCTGCACCGCGCGAGCTCGGTTCAATTGTTGGGTCAAAAGTGATCCATTTAACCTCAAGATGTAGCTACACCTAATAAAAAAAATGTAGTTGCCTCAAGAATTTATTTACTTACTGTAAACGTGCGTGTTTTGCTAGGGTTTCTACTAAATACTGGAATTTGCAATTGGAATTTGGAATTGGAATTAGGAATTTGGAATTGGAGTTTGGAATTGGAATTTGGAATTGGAATTTGGAATTGGAATTTGGAATTGGAATTTGGAATTGGAATTTGGAATTGGAATTTGGAATTGGAATTTGGAATTGGAATTTGGAATTGGAATTTGGAATTGGAATTTGGAATTGGAATTTGGAATTGGAATTTGGAATTGGAATTTGAAATTGGAATTTGGAATTTGGAATTTGGAATTGGAATTTGGAATTGGAATTTGGAATTGGAATTTGGAATTGGAATTTGGAATTGGAATTTGGAATTGGAATTTGGAATTGGAATTTGGAATTGGAATTTGGAATTTGAAATTGGAATTTGGAATTTGGAATTTGGAATTGGAATTTGGAATTGGAATTTGGAATTGGAATTTGGAATTGGAATTTGGAATTGGAATTTGGAATTGGAATTTGGAATTGGAATTTGGAATTGGAGTTTGGAATTGGAGTTTGGAATTTGCAATTGGAATTTGGAATTGGAATTTGGAATTGGAGTTTGGAATTTGCAATTGGAATTTGGAATTGGAATTTGGAATTGAAATTTGGAATTGGAATTTGGAATTGAAATTTGGAATTGGAATTTGAAATTGGAATTGGAATTCAAGAAAAAATGAAATTAAATCTCAATGATAATTCCAAATTCAAATTCTAGAAACTGTTTTTTGACACCTTTGGTGGAAATAGCGTTACCGCGACAAAATCACGATTTTCCAATTTTCTCAAAATCGCGTTAAAATTGACAAGAAATTTCTGAGTCTATTTTAGCGATAATTCGATCGTGTGAAGAAAGAAGGATGATTTTACGAAGTGTCCTTCTTAACTGTAAATGCGTTGGAAACAACGAAGACGATGTCGGTATTGAACATAAGAAACTTAACTGGTAATCCGCGTTCTTTTACACTGCACCGGTACCATTACCATTACCATTACCATTACCATTCCTGCACTACCGTATGTGTGTACATACACACATATATTGTAGATGCGCTTCTCTTGGTTTTACTCGATTGATGCTGGGACCCGGGGATACCATCTCATGAAACTGTATTTCCAACTTCAGTGCATACGCACACGCGTGCACTCGCGAGTGCGCATATGCACTTTTGATGCATATACACAGGAGCGAATCGACAATCGCTCGCTTTTAAATACCTACTGACCACTTTTTATTATCAAACGGTTTATATCATACATTTATTTCCTTGAAATTCAGACTCGGCGCGATATATTCCTCAGGTTGCCGATAAATAATATGTGTTTTAATGAAATTCAAAATTGACTTTTACATTTCTTCAGCGAGACTCGATCGGTGCGTTTGTAATCGTAACTTACAATTAGATAAAAGTCAGAGGAGTAACACAATTATCGTGTATCATTTTACATTATGCGTTTAAGAACGCACATTTTGTTACGCCGCGCAGCGAGAATTGCATTTTTATTTTCGCCGCATCGGACAAAAGTCACAATTGCGCTTGACGACACGCGCAGTCCCCACTTTCAGTTGCCGAAATTGCAATAAATAGAAAATTTGCAGTTCCCAAAAAAATTGATTCTTCGACCGAAAAAAAAAACAGAAAAGGAGGATATGCAATTTTTTTCTTGAAAATACGTGTGGATAATTTACGAGGATATCGACTAAAAGGGCTCGAGTTTGTAGAAGCTATCGACTTTCAGCTTCATGGTTCTTACAATGTGTCTTATATTCATATGTTATTAAAATATTAGATTTACACCCCATACAATTTAACACCCATGTTGATTTTCGTCTCATATTTCGTTTTCTTTTTTTTTTCACAACCCCCACATAAGCTCAGGTAAGATACCAACAGGTTGTCGAGACACACATATTCAGCGTGAGGTGAGTGGTCACTGTTACGAGGATCGTGTTACCTTTTCAAAATAATATTGAGTTACCATCGACGGGGTGGCCGACTCCGGAAACGGAAATAGTGCGAAAAAGAGGAACAAGAAGCTTCTGCTAATATAGATACAATAAGTAAATAAATAATAGTAGAAAAAAGAAGAAAAAAAAATATATATATGGCATCCGAAAAAATAAATAAGGAATTTGAGCGGAACATTAATAGGTATGTCTGGCACAGAAATGATAATACTCTCAGTAATGAGTACTGAGAATTAATTTATGCACACAGCGACCGCAGTGGAAATATTGCGATTCCATTAAGTCATATCTAAAACGCGATACCCACGTAGATTATGGTATTTCTATTTGCGTAATTCAGACTTTTTTCCGACAAGAGAGCGCTTAACTTGACAGATACCTACTTTCTTGTAAACATTTTTCGTAATTGTAATAAAAAATTTTATGTTGTTGTGGAAGGCCCATATTTCGAATGTTCGTTTCTAAATTTGAATTTGCACATTTCAATTTCCTAATTTTAATTTTGAAATTTAAATTTTCAAATTTCGATCTCCTTTCAATTAAAAATTCTTGTTTTCAAACTTCAATTTCCAATTGTCAAATTCCAAAAGCAAAATTTCGAAGATATTAAAAAAATATTATTTAAGAGTCTAGTGCAACAACGAAGAACTTTGCTTCTCTTTTATCTTACTTCGATAGAAGTAAAGTTCCCCGCTTCCCTATTTACGTTAAGTGGGATACCGTGTTTCTTTTAGATTTCCTTTGCCTTGATTTCCTATTCCTTTTGAACCGTTTCCACCTCGAACTCCACTCGAACTTTCATTTACATAAACCCGATCACTACTGAAAAATTCGCCTGAAAAGCACTTGAGCCATTTTCTATTTCTTTCCTTTTTATTCATCAATTCGATGCATGTATATTTTTACCGTATATAATTTTTCTCCCTATATATATTATTTCTTTCCCAATAACTCATAAATTCCCAAATAGCAAAACCCTATGAAAAATGTAGCAAATCCTTATCAATTTGATGCTTGTATTTTTTTATCCCTATAATTCCCATAAATTCGAAAAATATTTTTTTTTCCCATAAATTCTAAGATTAGGGATGGTTCCATCGCTTATTCAATTTTTTATGAAACGGGGGTACTCTGATAGACAAAATTACCTGAAAATAGGGGATGGTTATGAACTTTCCCGCACCTAATCCTTGAGTTGGTAAGAAAAGTATACTTTTAAAATGAATATTATAATTCAGGTCGACATCAGAGTGCATTATGATAAAAGAATAATCCATCAGGTCTAAATAGCATTTTTATGTCAAGGTGCGGCGTCCCTAGCGACTCGTCGTGTCAATCTCGTTGGAAGGAAATGAACTTTGTGCAAGTTTTTCCCTCGCCTTATCCATATTTTTCATCGTCGCTAGGGCGAAGGTAACTAATATTAACATTTTCTCCACAAAACATGCAATTTTAGCGCGAACGAGGTCCGGGTGGGCACGTTGTTACAATTTAGGCCGCGTCAACAATAACCGGAATGCAACAGGGCAACATAAATCGCGATAACGATTCTATCTCTGTTTCCGCACGGAAACGCACGGCCTTGTCCAGTAATTAATCAGTAATTTGTCCACCGCCGCGGCCGTAGTATGTACATTTTATGCTTCCGACTATTTGCAGCACCGGTACCGTGGTTGTTACTCGCGTGTGTCTACACGAGTAGGAACGGAATAAAACAAAGAACCCAGCAATTAGCCGATGCCGATTTCGTGACAGGTACATTTCGAGAGGTACCCAGAGCTAAAGCTGCACCCACGGTGTGGAAGTCGTATCTACTCGCAATTGCAATTGCAAATAGGGTATAACCGTACCTGAAAAATTTAGGTATTTTCTATAACAGACATAAAAATTACGAAGAGGAATTTTTTCTGCAAGAAATTGCTGCTAATAAAAAGAGAAATTTTCAGCTACGTTGAAAAATAAAATATGTAGAATGACAATTTTTAATATGGCCGTGGTTTAATATTTTTGACATTTTTTTGTAGTGTATGCAAAATATTGGAATTCATGGTAATTTTATATTTGCAATTTCTAGTAATTTTATTTTGGATTTTATATTGGAATTCGTAATAATTTAATTTTGGAATTTATAGCAATGTTGTTTTTGAACTCAGTTTCCTAGATTGAAACAAAAAAAACCGTGGAAAATAGGAATGAAGTGAATCGGACGACAACTCGGTCCGATGATGAAACGCACTCCGTTGACTGTTCTGAATGACTTTATTTGTAAAAAAGCAAGGTATCTTATCTCGACATAAAATGACATACTGAAAAAATAATTTCTTTGCACGTACATGATAATTTTGATAAACCGTCTCTTGGTACCCAAAGTCTTTATTGAAGGCGTGGAAAGATATTTTTTAACGGTAATTCGCTAAGAAATAAATTGCAGAATTTACAAAACAATAGCTTTTTCACTCGTAACGTACGAATTTTAAAAATGAATGCCAAAAAAAATTTTTATTACATGGTCAATAATTATATTAATTTCAATCCCATTTTCCTTTTCTAATAAAAAATAATCATCCACTTTCCTACAACTAATATATTGTCCTTGTGTAAAATAGAAAATAAAAAGAACCATACATGAATCTCTTAATTATGCAATTTTTTATTCAATTGTTCTTAGACCAATTGTTCTCATTCCATTGCAGTCTTCCAAGTTTTCAATAACCAACTAATGACATACTTCTAACGTAACATTACGCGTTTTAATGATACCTTAATGAAATTCGCCTTCGAGTAACAACAAATGTTTCATCATTTTTGTAATTCTTTATTTTTGTATAAATAAAAAAATTACCTTATCTTTTTTTATCGAGAAGTTTTCATTCTTAAAAAATGTACATTTGTTTATCGTTATTTTATACATTCAAAGACCGGATTCGTCGCTTACATTTCTAACATGGAAACTAGAAAGTAACGTTTGAGAATTACAATTAATTAATATCTGGCCAATTTTACAATCAATCTGTTCGTACAATTAAAAGATCGGAGGAATTCATGAAAAAGACTAACTAATAATATATACGAGCGAATTTGCTTGGAGGGAAATTTCTATTTGAAAATGGAACCCATTTCCAATGACAACATTAGAAGAATTAGAAAAAAAAATAAATTGTACTATAGAGAATATAGAGGAAGGATACAATGAAATCAAATAAAAATAGAGTTCGTGTTTTTTTTTTCAAGTTGTTACAATTTTAATTCGCTAATTACGTTTTTTTTTCTTTTTTTTTCGTTTTTCCCTGTAAATGAATTTTCCCAGATTCACGAATTTCTACGACAAAAAGAGACATTTTATTCATGGTTTTTGTACATTTGCTCAAACGTAAATCTTTATAATTTTCCTCGATTTATTCATTTTAGTCTTGACTTACAGGGAATTTCAGTCTCTATATAAAAAAAAGGAGGATATATCTCATACAATAAAGGAAAATGTTTTTTGTTACATTGATCGAATACCTCCACATTTCATTTTAAAATTAATATTTTATCGTCATTAACTATAAAACAATCAATTATTTACGTACATACGTTGTTTTTTTTTATTTTGCCCGCGAGATCAAGCGTGATTTATTAACTTCTTCATCTGTTTCGTTTTCAATGTCTTTCAAATTCACTTGAGATTCATTTTTCTAGAGTCATTTCGCTGTTTTCTAGCGGTTGTGGTACAGAAAAATTCTTTTTTTTTTCCTTCCGAGATTTTTACAAAAATTTGTACCGTAGAAAAATGCTAAACGGAGCTACCGATTTTTGCGATCTTCAAACCTCCAACCTCAACGAATGTTACCAAAAAGTTACATCACATAAAAATATATTTTTATGGAAAACCTGACCTGCATTTTAGCGACATCGAATCGAAGTGTTTCCGGCGAATACGAAGTTTGTAACTTTTATGTAACTTTGTTCGCGTTTGGGATCCTTGTCTCTGATGGTACGAGTATTGCTGTCTTATTTTTTTCATATAAAAGCATGCCGTGATAATAAATCAAAATGGGATTTACAAAAATATTGTTTTTTTTTAGCGTAAAGGTTTGAAAGCCACAAAAATCGCATAATTTGTATAAAATCCTATTTTATGGTGACGCTAAAGTTCGTGAAAATGTTAGCAATTTCGAGAAAAACGCGTCAAAGTATGAAACGACACTCGAATCTTTGATCTCAATATGTTTCTTTTGCGTGAAAGCGATGATCGATCGAAATTAAGAAGGTTAATGTTCAAAATAAACAAATCAAAAAAATTTCTCATTGAACATGAATGACATTTCAAACGCCCATAGAGCCACGCCACACAAAAAATGAATAGAAAAGTCAATGGAAAAGAAATTATTAAATGCAACGAGGATACTTTTTATGTATCTTATTACATTCCGCTGGTGCTTGATATCGGCTCGACATGGAAATATTGTGACACTTTAGGGACACGAGAATTTCATTTTGGCAAATTGTGCAAATTTCGATAACGTTGTAGACATTTGTGCCGTAAAAAAAACGTCGACTTTGGTTGAAAACATAATTTCCATACATTGAAGTCCTTCCACGCATACAAAAAATGTCTTTGTTGTGAAAATTGAAATTCTAATATCGCAAATTTTGTTTTCTTTTTTTTTGGAGAAATCTCGCAATCCAAAATTTTAAGAAAATGCGGTAAAATTTTATAAATTTTCGAATACACTCGAATAAATATTTCCATATCGCACCGAATTCGATCCCGAGCGAATTATAATAAATGTATTAAGGAATATCGATCATGAACGTTTAACGCTAAGTTGAAATTGTGATATATATTTTATAACGAATTTTATGAACTTGTCATTTTCAATAATGAACACTTAATTATTGTGTTTATGAACACGATTACTTCGAGGTATGGCAATTTTTCCTTCAAACAAAATTCTAATTTATTTTTAATAAGATTTATGAAATTAATTTCGTAGCATAAATCGTTTATCGAAATTTGAAAATTCGAATGACCACAATTTTCGTACGCCCAACCCTGAATAAATCAAAATTTCGAGATATTTTTTCTTCGACTTCGCGAAAGAAGGTAAATCAATTGTTTGCAAAATAACTGAAAGGAAATCCATGAATTTTGTGTGAAAGAATAAACTTCCAGTAGCCGCCAAAGAAATTTACATTTGAAAACGAAGGGAAACATCTATGGCACATTGTTTGTGCTCGATCGAAGAACCCTACATGAAATTCAAACGGAAAAAAATACGAAATACTCAATAAAATATTGAACTAAGAATTTCATGAGCGAAGAAATGATCAATGATTTGGATCTTTACGGTCTCCTACTGACATTACTTCACACGTTTTGTTTCTCTTGTGTTTCACATTGTTTCGAAACATTACGTCTCTCCGTTTGTGGCAGTGCATTGTTCTTTGCAAAGAATGTCTTTTTCTGGCAGTGCTAACTATTGAGAATGGTTACGTTTAAATATCTTATGAATTATCAGACAATAGTCACCCTAATTAACACAACGCAAAATTCATCACAATTATATTAGGCATTCGGATTAATCTGGCAGTGTAATTGATGTTTCTACGGTTTCCTGGCAGTAAAGAAATTTGCCCACATTATTTTCTAAACACGGTTATTCCAATTTTACTTAACACATATTCGTTCTTTCGTTAAATTATGTTAATTCAGTGCCGCAATTTCCATTACAATTTAATCTTATCCTTCCTTTTGTCGCACAACAATCGCTTTCTTTCTTCCACCGACATACATCAGTTTCCTTCGCCATCCTACTACTACATTTCGATACAAATCTTCGCTCAGTAGTATTGAAATTTCAAGAGTTTTAATGTAAAGCTTGTAATAATGAACAAAAAAAAGTATTTAATTCTTACTTGTAATGTTTTCTGTCTGATCATTATTTCGCTTAAGCTTTCTTTGCACCTTTTTTCTTCATTAAAATCATAAGAAAAAAAAAGTGCACACATATTTTCGAGGTACGTTGACTATCCAATTAAAACAGAAAGACAAACTTAAAATACACTCACACTAGTTTACATCTTTACATACGTAGAACATTTCTTTGTCACATTCACACTAAATAAACATTAATTAATAATTTCGTCTAACTATTTACATACTTCCTTTTTTTGTTCCACGGTTTCTAATTGCACTTTCTTCCATCTTACTTTTATCCATCGCAATTCTTTTTTCTCTCTTTTCAAGTTCCTTCGAACCAAAAAAATGCACGGACCTGACGTTCAATTAATTACTGAAAAAATACCCAAAAATAAGTTACATAACTTTCTCTATGAAATTTCTCTATCGTAAAATGAAACTGACGAATTTTGACGCATCGAAAATGATGGAGCGCAAATTAAAAGGCGAAGGACAATTCGAATTACTGAACAAATGTTCAAAATTATTATATTATATATAAAAAATTTTAAAATACCGAAATAAAAAATTTTTTCTATGAAATTTCTCTATCGACAAAATGAAACTGACAAATTTTGATGCATCGAAAATTATGCAGCGCAAATTAAAAAGCGAAGGACAATGCGCAACCTCGCACGAGCTCTACAGAACTTAAAAATTCGTCGACTCGAAATTTTTTGGTTTCGAGTGATTTTCGGGAAAAAAGAATTCATGATAATCAAAAACGGAAGAATGTACCGTATTTGAAATGAAAGAAAGAGACGAATATAATTTCCTGCACACTCTACAACCATGAACGTGGAACGTATGAATTTTTCTTTAACTCATCGGCACTCTCGAGATATAATCAAAACCGTTCCCCTAGAAACGGTTACTAGTGATCTAATGTAAATTACAGATTATTAATCGGTAGCAATGTATATATATATATATATGTATATATATATATATAATAGTTTGTATGTATGTATATATATAATCAATTGGTATCCTATATGAAACCTTAATTACATATATTGGCAGTGTTTCCTAGCTGGTGTGTCAATATGTAGCTTGTTTTCAACGTGTGTTCTTTCTATCTTTGTATCAACTTTTTTGTTACAACTCTTTTCTTCTACTTTTCATTCTTACGTTCGCTCTGCGGCTATTGGTTTTCCTCTTTTTCATCTTAATTCGTAACACACCTTGCAAAACTCAACTTTTTTTTCTCTTATTACTTTGTTCATTCTTTTCCACCTAGTTTCTTAAATTTTTTTTTTACAAGTACCTTAATCCGCTATATGTATACAGGACAGTCGGATACGTTTCCTCGTAACATTATTTTTCCTCCCAAGTTCCGCGGAAACGACCGACGCGTACAACACACCTCCTAAAAATCGATCTAAGATAACCCGTCTTGAAATTTTTTTTTAATTTTATTTCTTTTCTTTTTTCTAGTATAGCTCATGGAAAATATAACACAGCCTTCGTATTGTTTCTTTCTTATAACCCTTATCTCTGAGGGCGAACAGCTCATTGGTTTTTTTTTCTCATCGTACTGCATGGTTTTTGATAGCATTGTTTTTTTTATGTCTCTCTTATTATTTACTCGTCATTTGTTCTTGTCCAATCATTCATTCATCATCGAAATTTGTTTGTACCTGAATCTCAAATATTACTTTGTTTGTCACTTTCTGAATATCAAAGATTGGTCTGAATTGTACTATCGTAGATTTATCGTTTTTCTTTTTTTTTTTGCTTTAGTAAAATAGACAACTGTCAAAATGTATGCAACTGTTGTTGGCTCAAATTCCAAATGTTTGCTGCAACGAAGGAATCTTCGTGGACTTCGAAAGTCGTAATTTGAAAGTACCTCGAGAACAAAGCACAAGTTACTCTAGAATTGTTATCAATGAGAAAGATTGAAATTATTACGGATTTGTTTTTTTCTCTCTTATCTCGTAGCTTTGAGAAATTTCAAAAATGTGTGTATACAGAATGAAAAACGTAGAAAGAATATCGAAGAGATTGCTTTTTTTTTAATTTTTAAGGATAATATTGAAAATAATACTTTCTTATTCATTATTCTTCCTTTCTTTTTTTTTTGGTGATACCACGCGATACGAAGAGTCTCAGCAGAAAGATAAAAAACAGGCGATGATGTTGTCACAAAATCGAACATTTCTGAAATAGTTACTAATTTCTTACATACTTTTTCTTATTCATTTGTACATTGAACTCTCCTTCAAAAGTGGAGAAAAAGATTTCTTACGACGAATTTATATAATAATTCCATGGAATTTTCTTCAAGAGACGCATTTTCGATAGAAAATTCGTGGTATCGATCATCAATCCGATTTGTGAAATTTCATGCCGAGCTCTCAGCCGCCGAAGACTGTCGAACCCCAAATTTTCAGGGATATTTTTCAAACTACATGTGTATCAAGTGTCAACGTTTGTTCTTCATTAAAATAATTTTCTCCTCGTCATTTTCATTTATTATATCTCATTTTTTTCCATATACGTCGATCAAAGATCTCGCGCCTGAATTTGAAAATTAAGATAGTTAATCTTTCTTTCTTTCTTTGTCGCTAAAGTTTCGAATTTTCTAATACCCAAAAAAAAATTGGGCGAGACCAAAGTTATTTTTTTTATGTAAAAAAAAAACAATAATCAGAAGCACTAATTATTTTTGTCGTACAGAAAAAAGACACGAATGAACGCGAAGATAAAAAAAATGTTACACAATCATTGAAATTTATGTACTTTCAAATTCGAATACCCGCAAAGTAAATACATAAAGAAACTCGTGTAAGTTTTCGAGTCGAGAGTTAAAAAATGACACGAAAATTCCGCGATTGCAGAAACATCCGAAACTTTAGCTACGTTCTTCGTTGAGACATTCGACGAAAATTAACCATCGCAATTCAAAATGCGCGACGCAACGCGAAAGCAAAAATTCTTTTTTTTTTTAATAAAGGAAACGTTAACTTGCCATGCACACACGTAGATTAAACTACAACTGCATAAAACGACAAACTAAACAATCTTCATACAGTTGTAGAAGTAACACGTTGGGCTGGAGCGAAACTAGTTCTTTTTATATTTTTTATATTATATTAATTATCATTCTTTTAACTTGTTCGTTACGCTGATTCCTTAATCCTAAAGAAAAAAAAAACCTACATCTTCCTTCTTCCTTCTTTCCGTTTCGTCTCATCCTTTATACGATTCAAGAACAACCACTCGTGTCGCAAATGCAAATTGTATTCTTTTCGCACGAATTTTTCTACCGAGTTTTTTCTTGAAGATATCGAGGTAGATAAAAATCTTCTCTCGTGAGGCGCTTTTTTGTTTGTGTGTATTTCTGTAGCGAACATACTTCAATTATAATCAATTCCCAAATATTCAAAGAGAAGTAGCTCATGCTATTATTTTTCTTTACCTTGGGAAGAAATAAAGGGAACGATGTTAGATATTAATTGATTCCTAAGGCCACCAGAGTCATGATTATCTTCCATATAATCAATCAATGAAGAGTTGAAAACTAACATCTCATTATGTATTTGTTCCTTGTACTGAAGATATCATCGGATCGTAAATAAATCGCGTTTCTATTTTCTCTTTTCATTTCTTTCTTTCTTTCTTTCTTTCTTTTTTTTTTTCATCCGAGGCACTTTTCGAGTCCTCCTTTCTGGGACCAGGGAGAGAATATCGCGTAATTGTTTTCCCTGAAGCAATTGTTACCTTCGTTAATGTAGGAATCATCGAAAGTCATCATCAGTCTCGTGTTACTACGTTCTTCGATTTATTCTTTTCCTTTTTGGAAAAGCGCAAAAAGGAAAGTCGTCATTGCAGCTTAATACCATCGTACTATTTTTTGTCATTTACAGTTTTTTGGTACTTTCTGATAAATTCCAGTCGTTATTGCAGTTCAGAAGCGGACTCGTGTCGTCCCCCAAGAGGCGCGAGAGTATCGGGAACGCGTCGTTCGGTCTTCCACTGCCGTTGGTATCGCCGTATCGTTCGTTTAAGTTGTAACGTTTCTCCTTTTTTTTTACAAACTGATGTGTCAATTAAATTCGCTTAACGCTTACGCTCCTACCGTGACTTCATCACGAATTTTTAACGGGCTTGCGACGTTGCTTGACTCGTGTCAGAGGAGGTACGCCTCCGTTAATCGCCGGGTACAGAGCCAAACTCACTTCCTCCGGCTGGCTCGAAGCTACTTTTCGAATACCTACGTGTTTTGTACTTTCGACTTCGGATTCTAATACCCATTCGTCTGGTTCTCTGTTGAAGAAACGAAACAAAAAAAAAAGAAGGCATATTAGTACAGGATTCGTCACACACAGAAGAAGGAAATATATTTCTCAGTGCTACATACTGAGTGCTGTACCAGACACGGGCTGCTTAAATATTTTCCTTTAGTTTGATGGCAATAAATAGTGTTTCAAACAGAAGTTATTTAGTTTAAACGAGAAATATGCTGCAAGAAAAATGATGAGCATTCTAGGAGAAATATTTTGTTATCCTTTCCATCGAAGTTACATGAGGAAAAAAAAGAATATTGCAAAACTTCTTTCTCATGGAACTTCGTTTCTCGAAGGTACACTGATAAAGAAGCAAACAAAGCGCCGGGTTTATTTGGCAATTTACCGCCAAGGATTTTATTTTGTTTTTTTTTATACCTTTTTTAAGACAATTTCTCGTCGACTTTGGTACAACGATTTGAAATTTTATGGGACCAATGGATCAAATAATTGGATTTTGGATTGTTTTTTTTTTCTTCTCTCAGTGTACTTCGTAAAATATGAAAACAATATTGTGAATTCAGTTGAAAATCATAAACACTTCTCGAATAGAGAAATACTTTCCCAAGTTCTCTTGCAATTCACGTAATTCAAATCTGAAACCTTTCGTTTAGTGTCATCAAAGGAATCGGGGAATCCAATGAACGTGATCACCAATATGTGACATTTCCGGTAAAAAATTTACTAAACCTTTGTATTTGCTAAAAAAAGAAAAGGCAAGAATGAAGTAAAAGTGTGCGCTGCGATATTTTGAAATTGCCGAGAGCTGCGAGAAGTTACGAAATCGATAGATTTTCAATTGAAATTCATATTTCTGCCGATGAATATTTACCAGAATTCGCTGCTTTTCCGAACCTATTGGCAAACGCATTCAAGATTCACAAAGAACTCAACTCCAGGCTGTAAAGCTTAGTTTTCAACAGGGAGAAATAATGAAAATATTTGTAATGCAGTATTTGTCTACTCTTTACAACGTTAGAGAGGTATGGCACACCTTCGGTTTCATTCTTGCTAATTTCAAATGACATCATATATTCAAGATTCATTGTTTATGGAAAACCCCTTAAGCAGATGTGAAAGCCGTGAAAATATTCAAATGTTATTTCTAGATTTTTACAAAATGAGAGGGAATTTCTGAATATCGAAAATCGTATGCCCTTTCTTTTTCTTATTAGACATAGAAGTTCAGAAATTCATTCTCGTTTTTGAAAAATATCTTGAAATGAAATCTGAATATTGACACAACTTGCATACCCCTCTAAGGTTGTGTTGGGTATACAAAAGATGTGCGAATAGACAAATCTGATTTGCAAGATTCTTTAAAAACTGAATAAATTTCCAAATTTCCGAAATTTTATGTCATCTCCAACAGGTCAATCAAGCGCATATTATTTTAGAAGTTTACAAATTCCGACGTGTCTTTATAAAATCCTGTAAGTAAAATTTGCCAGCGCAGTCTATGTAGTAACTGATTTTCCTTATTCTAAATAATTCGTATTAAATGACTCGTTATTCCAAATTGTAGAAAAAAAGAAAGTTGCTATTTCGATTGAAATTCGACTAAAGCTTTAGTTTTACGTAAATACGAGAAATGAAGAGTGTACTCTTTACTGGCATCGATTTTTTTCCAAAATTTCGTCTACGCGTTAATAGTCATTTTTGGTCGTACAAGGTAAAATGTTTGTAACTTACATATCACGAGGGTACCACCGCAGTAGTACTTTTGTCTTTCCATCCATTTCCACTCTTCGTGCTAAAACCTTGAAAAATCAAATTGTCTCATGTAACGAAAGTCAAACGAATTTTGACATTTTACAGAAAATTTAAAAAAAAGGGCGATGCTAATCAGTTGACTATCACGGTTTCAAATTTCTTGGCACTTTCGAAATTTTTATTTAACCAGTTTTGTGCATTTTTTAATTTAATCTTAACGGATTCCTTCACAAAGAAAATTAGAGATCTTCAAGAATACAAAATACGGTGTTAATTCGTTTATCTTCGTCTTCTAATTTGCTGATTTTCAAACTTCCGATTCTACTTAATTCGTTGCATATTCGAATAACACTAAAAAATGAAAGGGGGATGATAAAATAATAATAAAGTTCTCAACAAATCTTTTTAAATTCATTTCCAATCGACAAGAGACAAACATTTCAACGCGTTTGCGGTAAGCTCCAGCACTGCGAACTTTGGAAAATGGTAAAACTTACTCGCGTGGGCAACTGTTATTAGCAATTATTGAATATTACAATTTATTTTGGTATGTAAATACGTTAGCGATAACGCGGTATGTTAATTGCACCGTGTTTTAAAATAAGTAGTTGATAAATAAACTCGCGACAGACTTATTTATTTGTTTTCAAGCCTTTGCACGTAATTACACCTACTTCGAGAGTTATCGCCCGTATTTTGTGTGTTATTTATGCCACTTTGAGACATTGAAATCCTCTATAATTTAATTATTTAATCGAAATTCTAGCTTCCTCCAGAAAACGTCGGGGAAATTAAAATAGATGGAGAAAAAGAATGTTTCCTTCCACTTTTCTCCAGCTCGAGTGTTCTCATTGTCAGAAGTAACCTTCTTTACCGCAAACAAGTATCGTATCTTTGTTTGTTTCTATGTAATTCCCAAAAGCATAATACTTGAACTCACTTGACTAGTTAGGGCCATTGAGTTTCCTGGAGTCTCTGCAAGACGTCCTTGTGTTCTCGACTTTGCAAGTTCTAATAGCCTGTGTTGAAGGCCTTCCATTACGCCTGAGTCAAAGTAATCAAACAGTCTTGCTGCAATTGTAAAATATACTCAATTACTTTCCGTGCGTTAGGTATCTTAACCGTTTTAGTGCCAGAAATCTTTTCTTCTTTCCAAATAAAAAATTGGTAAGCGGCGCGATGGCGCTCTTTCCTTATTTCAATAATCCTGACATTTTTGGACATGGAACAGAAGAAGCGCCATCTTGGCACTAAAACGGTTAAGAAAAATAATTGTGAAATAATAACGCGAGTCCATCCTTTTGAAATATTTTGTTTCATTGAAAAATACGTACCCGACCATGGCTGTCTTCTGTATCTCAACCTTTTGCCGTTCCTTCGAACAAGTTTACCGCCATTTTCGCAACTCCTTCGACCGCTACTGCTGCTGGTTTCCGGTTGATTGAAGTGTCCGTTAACGTGTCTTTCCAAGGCGGTCTGAAAATATAAATTTCACCGTTAATGGCACGTTCTACGGCACTTTCCAGAGAGAGCTTTTACCTTTCGATTGGAAACTTCTTTCTAACGCTATTTCTACCGCGCTGGACGACTTTTTACGCCTTTGGTAGAAATAACGTTAAATACCTTCTGCAACTTTGAAGAGTCTTCTCATACAAGGAAGAGCTCGGATTTTGGAGAGTTTTCAAGAGCACAAATATTTTTCGAAGCGCAAACGTAGAAACGTAGATACATGAAATATCAAATTCGAAGAAAGACGAAAAATAAGCCTTTGACGTAACGTGGGAGGCCGAAGAAAATTACATATCCAGAAAAAGGACGGACAATTTTAAAAATTATTATGCATTGGCGAGATAGTCGACGAACGTAGAAAAAAAAACAAAGTGAATCGCTATTGGAGCTGTCCAGAATCCGGGGTCTTTTTGCGTCGAATGAAAAATGTATGAAAGACGCCTCAAAGGTCTACGGTTGAAGTGGCAATATAACGACAATGCGAAGACAAACTTTGCCTTCCGATGAAATTTCAATAAAGTATCAGCTGTTTCTGGAAAAAGTGCCTCATTTTCGGGCGAGAAAAATAAGACGACACAGTCATTATTTTTAACGACTACGTTTTAACAATTTTATATAACGACGCAATGTTGCAAAAGATTCGTTGAAATCGATGATTACAATTGTTCCTGGCTTTTCTCCCTTAACGAAGCTTTAACCCGTTCGGTTCGACGATAACGTAAAATACATTACCCAAAAACCGCGTGGATAAAACTGGGGCAAAAAGATACGGACAAAACTAGCATCGTTCCACCTTCCACAAATCATTGAGAGGTTGAATGTTGGCTTTATCATCAGAACAAAATTGGCATTAGTGTCATAGGATTACACACATCGATACATAACACTTTCCTTCTATTGCTATTTAAGGATAAACAAAAGTATGAACAAGAAGTCCTTAACTCGGTTCCCTCAGACAAAGGGGGCAGAAGTACCAGAGGAGGTAGTAGACGATCGTTTCAACAACAGTTGCTCTTTTTTTTGTTTCCTTCGATTATTTTGTCTCCGCAGAGAGACGGTCTTTGATCTCAATCGTTAACTTAACATTGTCTCTCGGAAGTTATTGAAAAAATAATGGAAGCGACGATCATTCGATTTCAACGACGACGATTAGTACAAATTTTTTATTCGAGTCTTGGCGACCTCCAACGATCTTCAACCACCGATCTCTTCACAGGGTACCGGTGAAGAGTCGACCGATCTTCGTTAGAAGACCAAGACTCTGAAGCTCTTGTTCCACGGAGCTCTCGTTGGTACTCTTATGACACGAAATGTAACAACAACGACGGTGTATGAAAACATGGAAGATGTAGTTCTAGTGACATTCTAGTAACTTCAACGACGAGGGATAAAAAGACGATTCTTTCCTTTGTCTCTAATGATTTCTTAGTGAAAAGTGAACGAAGAATTATTGGCCGTTGGTATAACGAAGAGGAGTCGTATCTTCTTGGACAAATTGTCATTCAATTTATGCGCACCTCACTGTTCTTTTTTTTTCTTTTATGGTTGATATTCAGTCACGAGTGGTTGCTCGGGTGGCGTGCGTACCCCCTCTAATTTTGGAGAAGTCCTTATTACTCTTTTTTTTTTTAATTAATTTAAGCGTCCGGATTATGGCGTTCCTCGTCTCGGGCAACCGATCGACCCTCTTCGTCGCAGCGGATTCGACCACAGTGTGGGTGAATAGCAACCATTTAGCGGCATATCAACTATTTTTATGTCTACGGTTATCGGAAAATCCATGCTCAGATGACGCATTTATTACCTGTGAACTGAATCTACTGCCGCATCCATCGACGATACACCGGAACGGTTTATTTCCGCCGTGGGATAAAACGTGTCTTTCCAGCCATCTCCTTGAACACGAAGTTCTGCCTTGCACTTTGCATCCTTGCCAATGGCATACAAAATTGTCACCGCCTGTTTGCGTATTGATGTGTGCCGCCTGTAACACGGAAAATTCTATTACTCAACCTTGTCGTTCAAGGATTAATAGAATATTAATCCAATGCTATGTTCTTTTTTTTTTCTTCCGTCCCTGAATCGCTAAGCATTGGAATTGGCACCTAAAGTGGCGAAGTTCTCGTTTCCAGGAAACGAGAATTTAGAAATTCCAATTTTTATCACTATCGATGTCTTATACAAAAATTGGAAATATTTTTAAAAAATTAATTGTCGATGAATTGGGGTAAAAAAATTTATGGTTATTGCTATTCAGGCTCTTATAAATATTTTTAATTAGGTTTTCTCACAAGTAACAGATTTAATTTCCCCTCGACCTAATTTTTTAGCACAAGAGTTTAGAAATTGCAATTTTTATCACTACCGATGCCTTATAAAAAATTATAAATATTTCTTAGAAATTAATTGTGGGTGAATTAGCGTAAAAAAATGTATGGTTATTGCTATTCTGGCTCTTTCAAATATTTTTAATTAGGTTTTCTCACAACTAACAGATTTTATTTCCCCTCGGTCTAATTTTCTAGCCAAAGAAAATTCGTGTTTTATTTAAAAAATGTCATTTTTCAGTTCAAGGTACCTGTAAATGTTCGAGTAACGCGGTACTGGAGTCAAAACTGACATCGCATTTATCCCATCGACAAATGCCGCTATCGGTGGACTGACTTCTATCTTTCTGCCGGGCTTGGGCAGGAAACCGAATAGTCGTCGGTGTCGATAAAATTGGCGATAACGTTGGCTTAGATTCGCTACTACGCGACGAATCTTCGTCATCGTCGTCCTCTTCATCGGCCGCAACCGCATCTTTCTTCTCCTCCGTTAACCTTGACAATGGGTCTTGCGATACTTGAGACCTCGATGTTATATTTGTACACGCGTTCGTTAAATTATTGTTCTCGTTGATGTGCGGTTTTGGCGATACGCTGTCTTTCAAATCGGCGATTATCGGATCCACCGCCGTCAACGACGCCGTTGAATTTATGGTTGGCGCAACTTTCGTGCCGTTAGAATTTGGTTCCGAAGTTAACCTGTGAAATCAAAAACAGATTTGCGATTAAATTTCAAAATCGAATTTCATTTTAAATTTACATATTCAGTAGAAAAGTAGAGAAAACTAAAAGGAGGGAAAAAATCGATTTCAATAATTTCTGGGATCTTCTCGGTGAAGAAAATTTATTTCCGAAGTGTATCAATATTTTGCAATTATTTAAATAAAATTCCTGCCGTTTATCGATCTCGAGAATAAATAAATATTGTCCGTTCCCGTGGCTCCCTTCGATGATCGAGCCGGTTTTGTATTTTTTTAAATAATTTTTCTCCATAAAAGCTCGAAGCAAAAAAGTAAAAAAAAAACAAAATCGGTTTACCTGAAGTTGGTGATTTTGGAGGTGGGCAGAGCCTTGTGAACGTCATTGGAGATCGGCAAGCTCGGTACGGGTTTCGGTAATTTCTTATCCAATTTCGCCGTGGCCCGTGGCACGACAACCGCCGGTGGCTGCTTCTTCGCGATCAGTGGCGACGTCGACAGGGCCTGAATGTCCCAATCGTTATTGCCGGTGGTCGAAGACGACAAAATTCTCCCGTTCGGCAACACACCGCCCAGATACTTGGCCAGTCCTCCCTTATTCCGTTGCACCGTCGGTGGCCGACGAAACTCCGGTGAACTTTTGGCCACCAACACCGACATCGCTTCCGTCGTTTTCTTCGACTGCGAAATATCAAAGAATTCCATTAATCAACTACTCCGGAAACTGGGGACCGGGACCGAACTCTCCCATTCAGGCCGAACCGGCTGGGACACGCGCGATAACGCACACCGTTGCGTCCCACGCGGCGCGAACGGGAAGTCATGTATGGGAAGGAAGATCCAAAATACCTTAAGCTGTTGGGGTTTGATTTGCGTTTTGAAGTACTCCGTGATTTTTCCCTGCGATTCGTGATGATGATGGTGATTCTGATTGACCGAATTGCTTTTTGAATTTTTTCCAGCGGTAGCGTTGGTTCTCGATGTAGGATCGGCGGCGCCCGATCTCGGCAAGGTACCAGCTTCCGGTTCACCTTTGAGTCTTTTGTACGTGGAGCAAGCTGTGGTCGCCAATGGAGGGGTCCAAGGCCACTGGGGCCTGGTCCCGCTGTGCGAAGAAGGCGCCAGCTTGGGTAAGGACGGAAGTGGACTTGATGCTGAGCCTCTTATCGCTACCCCTTCGTCGCTGCTTGTGCTGCAGGGTGAACCAGGTTCCGTAATGTCGCTCGTACCGCTGCTGCTGCATTCACCACATGACACTGCGACACCACTGCAACGAGAAACGACATTTCCAATTAGTTTCCAATTCTTTCGTCGAACATTCATTTTAACGATATTTTTATATCAATAATTAACGCTATTTTCAACCAAAGATGTCATAAGACACCTTTCGGAATTATTTTCGAGGTTTAATTTCATCTTTTTTTTAAAGCCCACGAGCGGGAGGAGCACAATTTTCAGAGCAATTATGCATCTGCACAAAAATTTGATATCGATTAACACTTTGACTGCCATGTTGGTCACCGATGACCGACACTAAACTTTCCGTACAGGCCGCGCTGGTTATGACAAATGCGATAGTGTATACCTACCATTGCGACCCACGCGGCGTGAATAGGGAGTCACGTAAATTTTACGTGGCAGTCAAAGGGTGAAGAAAAATCTATTTCAATTATAATCCTAGATTTTTGTTTTTGGATTTATCATTAATCTGTTAACTCGCGTAACGATCTTTAGAAATAAAATTTATAAACCGATCGATAATTGATTCCAGCATTTCCAAGTCAATTAAATTCTGTTAGCATTAAAAAAAAATTTTTTTTTGTAATTCGGGACCGTTGAGTCTCTAGCAACGAATGACGTAGATAAACCGAGGGAACATTCCGTATATCTTTCTTCTCCGCATCACTAAAAGTTATTGCCATTACGCTAAAATGTGCAAATGTACCACTATCGGCGCGAGATAAGCGCTCGAAGAAGGTAGGCAGTTAGCCTAAAAGCGTTTACACAGTTTGCAACATCCTCGACCTTTTCAGCATCACGGCTATATTTATACGCAATTATTTTGAAGTCGCCGGTAACTTTGTAACGGAATACTTTGTTGATCATCGGGACTTAACCCGTCGTCGCTTATCTTCCTTCGGTTATCAACCGAAAAGCTTATATTCAAAACGGATGCTTCTCCCGAACGAAAACGACGCCCGCATTCGGGAAAACGCGAATCGGCTAATATCGAAGTTGTAGTTGCTCTTTCAATGGCAATTGCAGTCGACGAGACGAGTGACAAATTGAGAAGTTTTAGAATATTTGGATGAATTAATTATTGTTAATTAATTCCGGGATTAATTCGGTTGATTCGAGTTACACGGAATTTCGAAAATTCAAAATCTAACGAAAAATACGGTATTTTGCGAGAATTCATTATTTTTGAAAATGGTAAAAAAATCAGCAAAATTTTAGCAAAGCTCGATCTATTAATTACCGCGAAATTAATTAATACTTCAACAACAAAAAAACTCGCGTGGATAATTACGTATGAAACTCGAGCTTTTCCGTCGCGGTAACATCGGACACTTTTGGTTTTTCGAAGACGCAGAAACTCAATCAAGTCAAACTTGATCGGTCAATTTTTTTGCAGGAGAGCCTCCATTATTCGCGACTGGAGAAATATTTCGCGTAATCCAACTGTTGACAATTTGAAATCCGATAATCTAATTCCGGTGTAATTAAGGTTGGGTCACGGAGTGACAAAAGAATCGTGTGCTAAAAGTGTAACATTTGAAGCTTGGATGTGAAGTCGAAGCCATATCCACATTCGAGCCCAGCGCAAAAAGGAGGTTATCCATCCGTTCTTGTGATTAAATGCAATCAATTTGTTGCAATATGCAAATTCGGTGATTAATAGGCAACGGTTGATTGAAATTCTTTATTTAATGTTCATCCGTGGTACTTGCATGCCGCGCAATCAGCGTATTTGTAATATTTTTAGAAAATAGGTAAAATTTGAAAATCCTCGAGGCTATACAGCGAAAAATGCAATTGTTGTCTCATTTTTTTTTTTGAAACGTCACCATGGAATCTTTATTTTTGGTGGAATTTGTTATTTGGGAATTTTTACTTTTCAAGGAATTTCTATTTTTTTATGGAATTTTAATTTAACGTAAAAAAAAATGGCAAAGGGACTGATTTTCAAAGAATCCACGCTTTTTCGTGGATTAGAGACCACGTGGTTAAGGAATTCGTTCCTGTCCTGACGAAAATAATGGAAAGGACTATTTTTGGATGCGCTCTTTCTTGTTTACGAGGAAACTCCGTCCAAATGTAACGACATCGCAAGTTAAAAATACCGAGAGATTTGGGTGAAAAAATGCGAATAACTGATTGACGGGTTAAAAATAGACACTCTTCCTTCCATATGTGGAACAACTTCGATAGTTAGATTTATTCTTTCTACTGCTACTATTGATGCGTCATCCATCGACTTATGAGACACTGACCTTTCCACATTACACGACGCAACACTTTACGCAAGAGAAAGAGAGACAACGACGTTGACTTGGGTCGTTCATTAATGTCGCGTGACTCTGAATGAAAGAGTTTCTTTCTGTTCAAATAAAAAAAAACTCACTCCCCTCTCCCTCTCTCGCTCTCTTACTGTTCCTCTCTGTGCGTTCAGCAATTTCTCAATTTTCATTTAAATATTATTATAATTTATTTTTACACAGACTCCAACTATTATTAGTGCAGTTAAATGCGACATTCAACTACAACAATAGTTGGAATTACTATATATTTTTTTAAGTGCGCGAGAAAATTTGGTACTCGAGAAAAAAAAATTTTTTTTGCGGGCAACATTTTTTTGCCACAAATATTAGTATTTTTTTAGTGATAAAAAATTGTCTTCGTTGGGCAAATTTTTTTCAAACGAAATGCCCGAGAAAAAAAATTTTCTTCGTTGGATAAATTCTTTTCCAATGAAAATTAATATTTTTTTGGAGCGCGAGAAAAAAAAATTTTTTTCTTCCATGAAAAAATTTGTCTTCGCCCCCAAAAATTGTTTGAGAATTGACAAAATATTGATAAATATTTTATTCCACACAATACTTGCTCGACTAAAATAGCGAAAATATATTTTAAAAAAAAATATCGTTCGTTTGAAATTCCGTGCCTGGTAAATTGCCATTTTTGCCGTTTATCCTTCAACCGTGCACTTTGCTCTCGTACGAATAAACACGAAGCCTGCGACCAACCAACGATAGTTTACGTTAATTTCCCATTGATATTCATTCGAGTGAACCTTGCAAGTGTCTCCTTCTGGTGGAAATGTACCGAAACGCAATTTCGTAAGCTATACATAAATCATAAATCTTCGAAGACAGTTGAGATACGTCTTCTTTGTATCAGTTGCGTGAAATTGCCAATTGCGAGGGCCGACGTAACGCGTACGTACGGCCCGTACACGTAACGCATTCTCCTCTCGCATACATTTAAATAATATATTTATCTCCGTCTCTCGCCAACAAAACTCTTTATACAACGAATTTATCGGCTTTGTTTTGCACTTCCTTTCAACACTCAACATTGAATCATCATCATCATCATCGTGACCCCCTTTTTTTTTATTATACGCTCTTCTTTTCCGTCAGACATTTGTTACATTTTCGCATCATCCGCATTTCCTACCACCCTTCTTTTTTGCGGCTCTAGGAGTTGCTTAAAATACCCCTCTTGCATGTGCATTTCGGAATAAATATGTGTATGTGTGCGTGTATATGTGTGCCTGCATCTCCCACTTCTCCTTTTATCTCGAACTTGGGCAACGGAAATGCAACTTGCTCGCATTCGCTACCCGAATATTATATTTAGAGGCGAGTTTTATTTTTATTGCAAAATCAATTTTTTATTCCGACATTTTGGTGTAATTAAAAAAAATAACGATTTCTAACACGTTTTTGACACAACAGAAGTATTTATTTTGAAAACTAACGTTTAATTTTCATTTGAAAAATATTATTTATTAAAATTGTTTTTTTTTTAAGCAACACCGTGCACAAAATTCGATTTCACGTACTCGACATTGCATTTTATACCGAAAAGAAGGTTAATACATTAATACATTTAATTAATTGGAAAGTTATCATGAAAAATTGTAATTAATTCCAAATCGAAAATTTGAAAAATTACAATCGATTATAAAATTGAGTTATAAAAAGTTAATAATTAATTTTTTGACATTTCATGGCTTCCTCGGATAAGAACAATTGGTGAGAATTTCAAAGCGTGTTTTCTACAGATGGAGTAACGCGATAGGACGGAAAAGATGCTGAACCTGAACAAGAACAAGAGCAAGAGGAAAGAGCAGTTTCAAGTTCTAAGTATAGGAAGCTGCGGTGGAAGAGGCAAGTCTTCGCCATGAATTCCTCGGCTGGAAATCCTAAACTAATGTGAATCTCAAATCTTCTTTGCGTTTCATCCTTTTTAGTATTTATATGGGCATGTGTACGTGCCTGTAACTATTGAAATGAAATTCTTACATTGGAAATACATTAACCTTTCAAACGAGTATCCATATTTCCCTCTGCGTTACTTTCCTAACATTGCAAACTTTTTCATTGATGAGGTAAAGTCGGAAAAAAAATGAGCATTAGTAAATTAACCCAATTTCGAAAATTCAATTTTGGGCATTGATTAGTTTAAGAAAAATACAAATTCAACTACAAAATTCATTTTTTATAATTTTTTCCAATTAATTGTAATATTTCTATTTGTCTATTTTATATTTTTGAAATAATAAAAATTATTTTATGATAATTTTTGAATTAATTAAATCTTTTTTATAATTCATTTTAAATTAATTAGCCCGGGATTCTAACAAAAATAGGAAAAGTCATAAATTTCTTATCTAAATTCCCACCCACTTTAAACTAACAAATTAAGTCTCCGATAAATTCGAGGTCTATTGAACTCGAGTCTCGATGGCTCCAAATGGGACTTAAAAGTCATTGAGACGCTGGATGAAAGGATTTCGATGAATTCTCATTTTAATCTTTTGCTACACATTACAACTATTCATATATATGTGTGTGTGTGTGTATAGAGAAACAATATAAACCATTACGACTGCTGCTGCTGCTGCTGCTGCTGCTGCTGCTGCTGCTGCTACTGCTGCTACCACTACACGATATACTCTCCGATAGTAATGCGAAAAGGACGCCACTCTCATTTACGAGCGACTCACGGACAGCTGTGGTCATGTAATATAATTCTTGCATTACTGTTTAACGTATATATAAACATACACGTGAGTGGATACGTTGCATCTACGTACGTGCAAACTCGAGGCACGTGTGTGCGAATCGGACGCAAATTTCTTTCTCACAAAAGAATCTTACGTTTTTGCATTGTTCGATAGTCGATGCTAATTATCCGCTATTCTTGGCATGTGTGCAATAATTAAAAGTCCATCGAGAATATCTCAAATCTTGCGCGATTCCTTTTAATAAACGGCGGACAATATATTCCCTCTTTGCTCGCCTCGAACCGTATCTATACTGACCTTCTTTTGGGCTAATTGCCATCAAATTGTCGATATGTTAATCAAAGTGTCGCTAAAACGAGTCACGAGTATTTTTTTTTCAAGTGGAGTTGCATGGAAAATGTGTATGGAGAATAGGCTCCACTTTTGGCACCGAATAATTTTAACGGCGAAACTGGAGCCCAAATATGGCCCAGATATGGCGCAAATGTAACTCGAATGTGGTCCAGATATGGCCAAAAAATGGACACTGGGTCAAATTGGAAATTGAAAACTGAAGAAAACGTTTTTAACGTTTGCACCTTTAACGCGAGGTTATAAATTAATAGATAATTAGCATGCATCTCTTTAGTGTCATCTCATCATAAACCTTTAACATTCGCGCAATATAAATAACGATCTGGAGAATTTATCGCTAAGGTAAGCCAAGGCAATATATGCATGCACACATACACACACATGTACAATTATAATTGAACCGCGGTGCAATAACGCGTATTATCGTCGTTACTTGAGATTTAATTTGTTGGGTAAAAATATCTATCATCTATTCAATATCCCGCGTCGTCTTGCACTCCCACTTGTAAACACTAAACTTGAGAATCATTGCGTATCTTCGGACTTGAATCCGGCTTAAAGTTTATTAACGACCTCTTTAAAATTCCACGTTAAAATGTTGCAAAATTATACTCGTAGTAGTAAATTTCACTGCCTCCGCTATATCCTCGCCGATTTTTGCAAAAGAAAGCGTAAATTTTACAAATCTGCAACCGTTGCAGCAGCGGGAGCTGCATATCCCATAATAAGCTACAAATGCAATTTGCAATGAGACAAAACACGTCAAGTGAGCACCCCCAAAAACCACTAGGTTGTCGATTTTTACGAAACATGAATCAAATGAATGCTTATACCATTACTAAACATACCCTCAAAGGATTTTGCAAAATTTCAATTTTTATTATTGATACGTACGTTTAAATATTTTAATCACTTTTAATTAAAAAATTCATTACTCGGACAATTTTTAACGAAACGTTATGGAAATTTTATGAGAGGTTCAGTAAAGTTCATATTTTTAAATAAAATAAACAGTATTTATAAATTTATTTATTTACCTATTTATTTATAACAAGTTAATAAACAATTGAATTTTTAATAATGTTCTCATGCTTTGATTTTTTTTATTTTGGGCGCCAAATATTCCTCCGACCTTCAGTTTTAAGAAACCGCAAAAAAATTTGACTCCTTGATATATTCTGTAACTCATTGTCAGCATCAATTTTCTTCGATTCAAGTTTACTCTACGCTCGAACGCTTGAGCGTAACTTCTTCTTTGGGGCATTTTTAGTCATTTGGGCAATTGCAACTGAACAGTCACAATTACCTAAATGACTAAAAATCCCCCAAAGAAGAAGTTACGCTCATTGTCAGGCGTTCGAGCGTAGAGTAAACTTGAATCGAAGAAAATTGATGCCGAGTTACAGAATATATCAGGGAGTGAAATTTTGTTGCGGTTTCTTAAAACTGAAGGTCGGAGGAATATTTGGCGCCCAAAATCAAAAAAATCAAAGCATGAGAACATTATTAAAAATTCAATTGTTTATTAACTTGTTATAAATAAATAGGTAAATAAATAAATTTATAAATACTGTTTATTTTATTTAAAAATATGAACTTTAATGAACCTCTCATAAAATTTCTATAACGTTTCGTTAAAAATTGTCCGAGTAATGAATTTTTTAATTAAAAGTGATTAAAATATTTAAACGTACGTATCAATAATAAAAATTGAAATTTTGCAAAATCCTTTGAGGGTATATTTAGTAATGGTATAAGCATTCATTTGATTCATGTTTCGTAAAAATCGACAACCTAGTGGTTTTTGGGGGTGCTCACTTGACGTGTTTTGTCTCAATAAAAGGGAATATTTACTTCGAGAGCTTATATTCATTAATTGCCAAGTCTCGCAAAAAGGATAGCCCGTAAGGCGGGATTTTGGCCCTAAGGGGCCCAACGTACGCAGAAAATTGTGCACTCATATTAAAAAAACGAGGTTGAATGTGCAAAAAAAAGTATCTTTTTCAAATAATAAAAAGTTTTAGATTTGATCCAATTAAGAGGGAAAAGCTTAAACCTTGAAGTACCAAACACTCCAATATTTCAAAAGATAATTATTGCATAAATTTTAGGAGCCAAAATCTCGTCTTATGGACCCAGGTCATACGAAACATTCTTAAGTTTTGGCGTCAATCGATATCGGTAGGAACTGACATTGGAATGAGCTCATTATGGGGATGAGTCGATACTGGAATGAGCCATTACCGATGGTATGGGCTGGTATGACGCCGGTTGCTACTGGAATGAGCAAATTTGGACTAGAAATGTACAGTTGATGCCTTATTCAACTACAGCAATAGTTGGAGTTACTATACGCTAGGCAAGTATCACTCGTGAGTCGATTGGTGCGCCGCCTTATGACATTCACGCGCAATCTTAGGCGGACAGCAGAATGCGCGCCTGCCACGACCCGTCAAGCGATTATACAACGAAATTCAAATAAAATGACTCACGTAATTACAAACGGGTTCCAGCCGGTAGATTTAAGCATTTTTCGTCCCAAAAGTATCTCAAAAGGTGCAAAATTAGTGAAAAGTTTTCACGCGAGTGATGTGAAAGAAATAATCGATGACAATCATCGAAAAATTAGTGGTTCGATTAGGAAAAGTATAAAAATGTACACCATTACTTTTTCTCTCAACACTATTGCAACCCACGACACAACAATTGCGATTTCATGACATTTTTTTATTATATAAAGAATTTTCAGTAAGCACTATTGACATTTCGACACAAGTTGACACGTGGTATGGAAGCCATTTGTCACCCTAGAGTTGTTATTTTCCGCCAACTGGCGGCGCCACAAGAGGTACTTGCCTAGCGTATAAATATTTGTTTAGTGCAAGAATTAGGCAGAGAGAATTTTTGTAAGGTACCTTCGCTATCTTTGGCCCTTTTTTTCGTGCAAAGGTTTCACTGCACTTTGGAAAATAGTATTTACCGAAACTGTAAGTGAACGCAAGACGATAAAATGCGAGATTTGATATCTACCTGCATCTGAAAGTGGTTAAAGCGTGAGAATAAAAAATTGCACCTCCCCTCGTAAGAAGAAGAAAAGAAAAAAAAAGGTTCACTGATTGACGGCAGTTTTCCTCGACTTCCGGTCGCTCTCGTACTTTATCGTGAGCATTAGTACTTCTTCCTGGCATAGGACTTGGGCATAGTAGCAACGAGTTTCTGAAAGCCGAAGCTTGTCGAGGGTGCCGTTACATAGAAGCCAAGAGAGGAAGGAAGGAGGGAGAGAGAGAGAGAGAGAGAGAGACTCTTCGCAATCCCCTCGAGGCATTTGCCTTCCACGTTGGGAAAGAAGGATTTCTTTCACACTTCGAGTACGTCCCTTTTCTCGTCTCTCGTTTACGTCCTTTTTCCCTTTTTAATACATAAATATAAATAAATTCCACGTAAAATCCGAAAATCTTGAGGTTTTAGGGCATTTCGATACATTTGCAATGACCATAAACCTCCGAGTCTGTAATTAGTCTTTCGCCAAATACAAACCCGGGGAGGCGACACAAAATTCGATAAATTACAACATAATAATAATAATAATAATAATAATAATAATAATAATAATAATATTTCCATTATTATAGAAAAGAAAATTAAGGAAATTAATTGTTGCTCGAAATTACCAAAAATAATGCAAAAAAGAATTTTTCAAAATTGAGCGGTAAATTGCAGCGTTTATTATTGTAAAAAAAAATTGGTGCAAGTACAAAAATGCCCTAAAATGCAAAATTGCGCTTTAATTATGCAATTTTACGTTCCAAAAAAAAAATTTATGTCCCCCAAGAAAAGGGAAAAAAACTCAAAAATGGGAATAAATAAAACGAAATTTTCCCATTTCTCGCAGTTAATTAGCGTGAGTTTCAATGCGTGACTAATTTCGCAAACGATTTATTGCCACTGAAGTATTTTTACAAATACTTCGCGCGAATACGTGGTGTTTTTGTTTTCCTAAAAATACAATGCAACGAAGACTAAACATTGTTCCTCGTCTTCGCCTAAGTCTCTATTTTCTAATACAAGTATTTGTTACGGCGTATAAACTACTGTTACTTTCACGGAACTGTCATAACGTACAATGTAACGGGTTGCATTACTATGCTAAGATAGCCTCTGCAGTAACAACAACCCCCTGCCCCACCCTGTCTCTCTCCCACTCTCTATTTCCGTCTCTCTGAAATATGAATATGCGCTAGAGAAACAGGTATACACCTCCTATTTTCGTCGAAAAAAAAGATCGCTCTTACAACGCCTTTTCTGCCGCACGAACAATAGAATTTTTTATGAGATTGCGTCGAAACATTTATTACTTTGTATGCATTATTTCGGCAAACGATGGCAAACAAAAGCCGAGTATTAGTTTTTTGGCTTTGAACATTTAACCCCATACGCTAGGCAAGTATCTCTTGTGGCGCCGTCAGTTGGCGGAAAATAACAACTCGGGAGTGACAAATGGCTTCCATACCACGTATCAACTTGTGTCGAAATTGTCAACAGTGCTTACTGAAAATTCTTTGAATAATGAAAAAAATGTCACGAAATGGCAACTGTTGTGTCGCGGGGTGTAATAGTGTTGAGAGAAAAAGTAACGGTGTAAATCATACAAAAAAATTAGTTTTTTTTTGTATGATTTAGAAAAATATCATTCGGAATTTTGCGTTCCATGACTTTTTTTTTTAATTCCAGCTAAAATAATATCGAGTAAATTTTGTTTCGTCGATCGACACTGCCGGTCATTCATAAAATATGCTCGAGCATGTGTGCAGATGTGACTAACAAGTAGAAAGTGGGAGGAGACTTTTATTAGAACAACACTGTTATCAGCGACCGACGAGTTTCGAAATATTACGGTACAGGAATTCATCCGTACCTTAAAATTACAACTTTTAACAATGCAGATTGTACTCCCACGCTCTGCAACTCCGTAATTACATATTTGACGTTTGCGTCTTCGTCGACGCGATTTCTTTTTTTTTTTCGAAAAAAAAAAAATTATGCAAAATCCAAAATTATACGAATTCCGACCGGCGCAAAATTATTATTTTTTCGTAGCGATATTCGTTTTTCGAACGAGTCTTCGGGTATCGGTAGAATTTTTGAATAAAGTAATTGTTCCGCGGAGAGTCACCAAAAAAATCGCGACTACAAATTTGCGATTTAGCTTTTTTTTTATTACCCATCCTCGCTGCATGCGCTACTCGTTTGTATTTATATAAATACGCGGGGACGTTTTTTGTTTTTTTTTTTATTCGCGGTATGTTAAACGCTTGACAATTTATCTCGAACATATTTCTTATTATCACTCGTAGAATTTGAGTTATGATGCCTCGAAGTTAAAACAACAACAAATGTTACATATCGTCCCCGTACGCGAGTTGCAGTTTCTATAAATAAATAAAAAAAAACCGTGGAATGAAAAAGGGAGGAAAAAAAATGAATGATTAACGATCAGGTGACATAGATAAGATTCTTTTTAACGACAATGAACTTGCGCGGAAGTTTACAAAGAGGCAGAAAAGAGAGAAATAAAGAAAAGAACTGGTCAGATATCTCCCGCCAAAGTAAAGTAAGAGAGTAATGACACCAGAAATCTTTCTGTCTCTCTCTTCTTTTCCCTTTCGTCTCTTCTCCGCGTTGATGCGAGCAAGAGTTTGGGACAAGGTTAGTGTGCCGGCTTTTTAACGTACACACATGCACGGGCAAACACGAGTTTTGGCAATGAGGCAAAGAATGGAACGAGAGGAAGGAAGGAAAGCCAAACGCGCGGAGCGAGAGAAAGAAGAACCGGTATCTTTATACACATACACATAAATGTAACACACAAATGGATACTATAGGTTAGGTTCCTTGACGCGCACGCGTGTAGGGGATATATATTTTTTATGCGCGCGCGCACACGAGCATAAATAGCCGCCTCTAACTGGTCTACATTTCTTCCTTTTTTTTCGGTGCACCTTTCTTCAATAAATTCCTTCGTTTTCCAGATTAATTAATTTTGAATTCTACAAACGACGTTTCTGCAAATTACTAAAGCCCCGGGAATGAGATTCTTGACGGTTTTGCGTAATTGAGAAAATGATATTCATTAAAAAAAGAATCATCGCACGCAATTCCAAGAACTGGCTTTTTATCGTTCCAATTGGTTTCGATAAAGATAAGTCGGAATACATTTATGAATTATTATTATTATTATTATCATATATCCACTGAAATCCAAAAAAAATTAATTGCGTATTAGCTTCGATTCAAGAAGCATGCATCACTAATGGACGTAATATATTTATTCATCTATTTTATCTGAAACGAGTATCAACAGCATCGAGCAGTCTTGGAGAGGGGTCGGTGTACCCCCTCCACGGATTGCTCCGCGCCAGCTGTCGACGGTCGTCGCTGACTGATGTACGGATAAAAGCAGGAAGATACGGTATCGCGATACCTAATTGCTACAAACCTTCATGCGAAGTTAACGAATCATGTAAAAAATGATTTATGGAAATTAGAGTGCAGTACTTTTTCAGATAATTCAGATTTTTACATTAGCATAAATACGTATATGTAGATAGTACACAAAGTTACGAAACGAACGATCGAGACCTTACCTTACCCCATAAAAGTCGACTTTTGGACAAATTTTTTGGGCACTTTCGGGAGACCCATGTCCGATGTATTTTTTCAGAGGATTCCATTTTTATTCTCAAAATTACAGATTTCCAAGGGGAAATGCGATTTTTCCTCAAAAAACCTAGGTTTGCCACTTTCCGCTGGGATTTTACCAAATTCGACCATTGGAATCGATTCTGGGGGAAAAATTACCCTTAGAAATGACTTGTCCAACCCCGATTTTGAAACTTTAATTTTTACCCCATTTTTGGGGGAAAGGGTAGCTCATAATTATCGACTCTTCGAAACTATTTTTTCACTTTCGGGAGACCCATATCCGATGTATTTTTTTCCGAGGAATCCAATTCTGTCATTAAAATTCCTGAAATCCCACGGGAAGTACGTTTTTCCCTCAAAAAAACCTACTTTTTTCCACCTTCCGCTGGGGTTTCACCAAATTTGACATTTGCAATCGATTCTAGGGGAAAAATTACCCCTAGAAATGACTTGTCCAACCCCTTTTTAAAATAGTAAATAAACTCAAAAAATAAGCACCTCTCGAACACTTTCTGAATGGCCGTTTTGTTCATTGTAGACGTTCGAACGTACGGTATAATTTGTTTATAGAGGTTTCTAAATACCTCTTCTGTACATTCTAGTCCCGTGTTTATTTTTCTCCGTTTATCGCAGACCGAGTTAACACGTTTCGGGGCGGCACAGTGTAAAACGATTAGCTTTCCTCCATAGTATAACAGATTTCAAGAATATTGAACAAGACATGTTTGATTTTCTTAGCAGCGTTCGTAAGATTTGTATGAATGCTTATTCTTAGAATTTTGAGCTACGAAAAACGATTAACCGAGGAATGACCCACAGATTGTTATAACGAGGTCCTACTGTAAAGTGGATTGGCATTCTGGATTTTGAGTTGAAAAATATAGAAATATCGAAATTCGTTGTTATTAATAATCAAAATATGTAAAAATAGTACATTTCTTATTAAAATTTCTCTTATGAAAAGCGTTAACCAAAATGTGAAAATCCTTCGTACTTTCGTGCCAATATAAATTCAAATTCCTAGAGTTCGCGAAACGGTGCTCTGCCTCAGTTACAGGTTGATTAAATCATAGGTCAACAGGTGACATGAATTTTACATGACGTCATATCACTCAGCGGAGTGACACAATTTTGTGTTTCAATAATTGAAACGAACTCTTGGGTTAGGATTACGATAAATATGGAAATAAAAGATGTGTGCACGCGCGTATCTGTCGGTTAACGATCCAGGAATAATTTCTATATTTGATCACAGTCAGTCAAAATCTTCCAGCTCCGATCGAATATTTCTGGAAGAATAATCTCACCGCTCTTGGAGCATTATTCCATTTTCTACACTAATTTTATAGACGCTGATCCTGAATTGAGCTTCATCGACAGTTCGTGCCTCGGTAACTGGATTCTATCGAGGAATCCTACCGATAATTATTCATTTTAAAACCCTTACAATTCCGAATTAGAATTATTCCATTAGCGCAAGATCCAATTATTATTTATTCTCGAAGTCGGAAAAGTGTCATTCAAAAGTTAATGAAAAATTAATTATAAAAATAATCAAGTTATAATAATGAATATTAATCATCAATTATAATATATATATTAATTATTAATTATTGTATAAATTCATTATTAATTATATATATATATATATATATATATGTATGTATTGATTTATCAATTATAATTGATATCGACGAGGGCTGGGTGCAATTATTTGGGCCAGAATAAATTTACTCTGACGTGGAAGGTAAAATCTCCAGAAAAATTAAAAAATTAATTTTTTTTTCATGTGAATTTAAAGAATTGTATTTTCCCATATGATACAATTTCCCCGTGACTAGGAGACATTCCTCGCTATAACCTTTGAGCCGAGGGATAAATAGTCGACGAGTTCCCAGTGTCTAAACGATTAGCCATTCAAATCTCGCCAGACTTATCTGTGACAATCGAGAAATGACCCACCGTAAAATGTCCGTCGAAGACACTGACAAATCGTCCAGGTACTATCTTCCATCATCAACGCGGTACTCTAATTATACTCGAAATTCTTTCGATGTAATGACAATTTTATGCAGTATCGGGCCAATAACGCGTCTTTACTGAAATTCCTGATCTTGAAAATTCTCCCTCGAGTATTTCCGTATTTTTAAAAATTACGCGGACGCCGCATGTACCAAAATAAATAAAATAAATGCTTCATCGAATGCATTTTTCATTTGATTTTCCCCCGTCGTTTCTTTAACACCGCAAGTACCGACACAATTAACCACCCCACCGGTGATACCATTACCAATCTAATCATAAATTTACCGGGGCAATCTATCAAACGGAGTACGCGTTACATAAATCTCCATTTACTTTGCGTTCGTGAAAAATTCATACGTCACGAGTGCACATTTTTCATTGTTTATCCATCGAAATTTTATTTCTTACGGTTCAAATGTAATATCAAACGTAATTTTCTAGAATTTCGAGTCAGGGCTTCAAAGGCTTTCATTTAAACATATTTTCACCTCCGACCTTTTTGCCTCCGAAAAAGTGTTCATTCACCGGTGAATGTGTTGAACCAATTGATCCATTCGCTTCACACAAGTGCATTCTGCATTCTTTTTTTTTTCCACATAGGAAACAGAATAGAGAATAGGAAAAGACGAATAAAAACGCTCATAGAAAACAGCAGATGTTCTCCGCTTGTTGAAACCCACGATGGAAGATCCTACGTTAGAGAGGGAGGGCAAACTACTTTTATTGGTTTAGGGTACTTTTCTTCGAGCTTATATATATATTTCACCTACACGAAAAGTTGTAGTAAATAAGAGGCCTTCCGGTACCTACGTTTCCTCGTTTAAATAAAATTCGTACCGAGTAATTCCCTTCAGGTACAAACCCGGTAACTCCTACGGCTCAAGAAGCCTTTTCTCAGGTATTTTCCTCGGAATTCGTAACGTAACTAACGCGTTATCGTAGACGAAATGTAATATTTGTAATTAGCATGTAATTAAAAAAATACTAAGATCGCGGTTGATGCATAATTAACGACGATTTTTTCAATGAATATTCATCCAAAGTAATCGACGTTAATTATGCGCCGACAATAACATCCCTTTGCTTCGCATTAAAATCGCGAATAAGCGGCTGCACCGTGACCTACCTCTGGTGCATGTGCAATTGCATGCCCACGATTGTATCACCCGAGACATTTTTATCCCGAAAGCTACACCGCAACACGCTACTCGTGCTCGAAATTGCACGGGTGTGCAATTTCGAGCTACCAGCTGGAAACTCTCGCAGTGCGGGATGGCACGAAATTTCTATACCAGGTATAAGGGTACTAAGCATATATATTTTTTTTTCTCGAGAAACCTACGAGAAATACTCCGACACCCTTTAATAAAGTATACGGGAGCTACACAAAGATCCTGTAAATTCATTGGAAACTCTAGTAGCAGATGCACCGGATTCGAAGAGCTTCGTTTATGGTCGCGCCACACCTTAAGCGGCAACTTTGTCGAAATAATCGCTGGCTCGATTATTTAACACGTTCCGTGCCACGGCAATTTTTGAGGATTTCCCATTCAGTCCGCGTGGGGCGTATACGACCCACACTTTAAAGATTCAAAAAAGTTGTGGCCTGAACTGAAAGTGCAGCGGGGGTCGTATACGACCCACACGGCACGGAACGTCTTAAAAAAGGAACGATAGGTCCAATGGTAAATTCAATTAGCACTCATCCTATGGGAACCTATCGTAACTTGAAAATATGGCTGGAGTTGTCGCTGAAGGATCTATAAATTCCTCGAACTTGGATAGAATCGAACATGCAATGGTTTAGTCGCATAGGGAGGCGTTTTCCAGTGCACCTCTATCAACTTTCACTGAAACCCTTGAAAGTTGGGAAACTTCGAGATCTCAAAGAAAAAAAAATCGCGGTTTATTGAGGCCATAAATTCGATAAAAGCGATAATAATTGTCGTTATTGCAGTTACAAAGATTTATATCTTGCAAATTCATTTATGGAAAAAAAGGTTTGTCGGGAAAGGGCAAATGTTGGCAAATCGAGGTGACTCGTGCGGTAAAGAAATATATTTCAGTAGGAAAAAATTCGATTCGCATTGAAATTGAAAATTATTTAAATTCTATTTAACCAAAAAGTATGTTGTTCTTACACTTTTCCGGGATGAAAAGTTCGATTCCTTCAAAAATACCATTAAAACGTAGGCCAACAATTTTTTTCTACTATAATTTTTTCATATTTCGAAATTCGTCGTGTTCAAATTACCAAAATTTCGAACTAAAAAAGGTACTTTTGTTCGCTCCAATGCTTTTTTCCAAAAAAAAAAAAATTATTTCTACGGGAAGAAAAATAAAATCTCTGAAAGGCTCACTTCAGGACCATAACACGCAGGTTCTGGTGTATCCAAAAAAAAACGCAGCCTCGTATGGCGCTGTATCCAAGTGAAAATCCAAAATGGAACTTGCTGCGGCACGACACTTCTCTCACACGAATTCGGGCACCACAAAAATTGTTCACAAAATTTTGTACAGTTCTTTATCCCCGGGACTAGTGAGATTCTTCGATATTTCTCTGTTTGGAGACGACGAAAGCTAGTTCAATTCCTGTTTGCTCGAATGGGCCAAGTTCGAAGGAAAAAAAAGTTCACTAGACGAGGGCAGGAAGGCGACTGGAATGGAAACGAAAAATGTTAGGGGCCTTTTGCTAGTTTAGAAAAGAAGGTGGAAGGGGGAGAGAAGAGGCCTTTCTGTCAAGAGGGGTGCCGATGACTAAGAGGGTCCCTTTTTCCCATCCTAAAATGTCCCGTATGATCCTAAGACCCTTAAACCTTCTCTATACCTTCGTAAGACCTTTGCCACATACACAAAACAAATGTGTGCGTGTATACGGGGTGCTTTCGAATATGAAACTTCTTTCTTACAACAAATTCCGTTTTCATTTGAAAGAATTTTCCAGTGAAATTCCACGTCACATTTCTATGGAGAGTGACACCTTCTGATGTCACGTTCTTGCCGTATCGGGTACCATTCTTTACTCGCGTGCTCGAGTCATGCAATTAGCGCGCTCGAAACCGGTCATTTTTGCACTTTCGTAATCGAAACCCGGGAAAAGTAAGAAAATTCAAAATGTTTTTGTCGAATTTGGACAAAAATGGAGGAAGAAAAAAAATATTAGTTTTAAAATATTTTTTTTTTCTCGGTGCAATGGGACTCGAGTCAGAACCCGAGCTCCCGTGGATTTGACACTATATTCCCGCTATTTTGGCCCGCGATCGTGGTTATTATCGTCAACTTCATATTTATAGTATGACAGGCGTGATGGAACTTTGTAATTTCAAGTTACATGCACTTGAAATTAATAATGTCATGGTGTGCATATCGCAGTTGTTTCTGGGTTGATATCAAACACGTTGCCCATCCCGGTACATCGTTAACGGCTTTTGCAACATTAATGCGTTTGACGATGCAACGTATAGTTCAAAGTGGAGCCACTGGTAGCACCATTACGATGGAAAGGGCGAGTTCCTTCCGGGAAACAATTTTCCCTTCTTGGTCTTGGTATCGAAAATCGAAGTCCCGGTCGCCCTATGCGGGACTAATGTGCATCGAGAAAATTTTCGACTAATTATTATTATTATTATTTTGGTGCATCATTGGAAATTTCCATGAATTATCGTATGATAATAACGAAAATTTGAAAATGCTGCAAAAATTAATTTTCAATTTATGGAAAAAGTAGCTACAAATTTGGGAATATTATTAACGCGTTTATTTTTTTTCGAATGGAAAAGGAGTAATTAGTAAAAGTGGAAAATTGAGTTTCAGCAAAGTATAGTTTTTGAAGATAAATTTCACCGAATTAATTGATTTTACAATATTTCCTACATTTACCGAAACACGTCGCTCGACTCGATTTTTAATAGACTTACGTCGAGTAGCTTAAAATTTATTGACGATCGGTTATGGCAGAATAAAACTCGACCAAACGCAGCGAAAGCATAAATGATAATCATTGCATTCGAAACATTCACCAAATACAACCCGACTGTTATCAATAATCCTCCGTAAGCCGACTTTTCACTCGCTCTCGAATGAAAAGTTAAATATCAGAACCGCGGTAAATTGTAGAAGGAATAATTTTAAATCGAAATTTGATTTTTTATCGAAATTTAATTTTCCACATTCTCGTAATTTTTTTGGAAAAATTACGAGAAAAAAAAGTCACGGGCAAACTATTCCTCGAATTTACAGTTACGCTGCTTTAAATGATAAAAAAAAAGAGAAATTAGAGAAAAAAAAGAAAATGTCGAGAATGTGGACGTATGGGTATGTGACCTGGAAATGATATGACGTCACACGAGGCAAATATCGCGTTCTCGAGTTTAGCCGCGGTCCACTGAATAAAATAATGAAATCGGCTTTCTTTGTTTTACGCGGGCTCCGCTCGTGAGAGTAATTCCGATGATGCAGGGGAACGCGAGGAAAATTGATCACCGGGTACATTACATAAAACATTAAACGTCATTGACGGTCACGTTGAAACAACTTTTCTTTCGATACTCCGGGGACTTGCACAACATCATCGAACGTATGACGTTTACGTATATTACGGGCGAGGTTGATACGGGAGGAAAAAGAGACGCGTAACACGCGTGGTTGGCGATGCCCAACATCGGGAACTCGACGTAAGACAAGAGCGTTTCCGGTTCTCGACGCGGAGGACATTTCCGCGCGCTCGACATTTCGTTTCTACATTTTTTTTTATTCACTCCCCGTTCTCATTTGATTTATTCATTAACGTGGAAACTGGATCAAAGAATGATACTCGACGGTACAAGAATTCAGCTGGCAACTGCTGAATATTTATAGAACGTAATTGACTATTCCATTAAATGCACCGTAATTGAATCGCAAGAGGACTTTTCATCCGAATGATATTTTTTTTTATTAATTACATCTGCTTCAATTGCCCAATTAATAAATTATCGGTTAATTGATATAAGTTCATTTTCTCAATTAGCTTCATTGTATAATTTGTCAAATATCTGCCTGCCAGCGACGGAGGAGGAGGAGACCCGTTTATTTCAGTCAATGAGTTTCTGCGGGTCTCATACTTTCTCGAAACTCAATTAATGACATTTCGCTTTGGAGAATTTGTTGCCTCGTATCAGTTGGCAGGTGCATATACGCGCCGCCGTACGCTGCATCCATAAGGGCTAATTATTTCGCTGCTTTTTATTTCTTTGACAAACTATGGAACAAATGTCCGTCGCTCGGGTGTGCTCAGTTTCAACTTTTACAAGGGCAACCCTGAAATTTACACGGTTCGGGAAAAAAATGCATTCGAGGTCTCTAAAAAATGGTAGAAATTTCAATGGTCTCGGAAAAGTCTTTCCTTCATCGGAAAAATCTTTCGTTCGTTGCTAATTTTTTAAAATTTCACAAAAGATTCCTTCCATAATTCTAAGCCTTTTTGACTAAATTTAATTATTTTTTGAAAATTTCTAGATTTCGAAAAAAAAAATAATTCCAAATGATCCACGGAGTTTCCGGTACCAAAAAAAAAATTAAAAAAGCTAAAAAAATATATAGTATATATATCATGTATAATTATCGAGTGGGAAATATCAAAACTTTTTCCATAACATTTGTTACATGCAAATACGCACATAGCCACCCACACCGTTTTCCTCCCTTTGTAAAAATTCTCGACAATCTTTCTTTCTTATCGCAGTCTTATCGTTTTTCAGTCTGTCCTTTCTTATCTCCATAGAGATGAGTTTCGTCGAGAAAATGCCTCCGGGGTGAATATACAGGGGTTATATACCTACACAACTGATTAAAATTTCAAGAGAGAACCTTACGAACTTGTCAAAGCATTCGTGTTTCGAACGATCCTGGCTCTACTCTTGGAAGGCTACTCTAAGTAATTAAAGACCGACTTACCCCTCTTAACGGTTATTTTATGACTCTTTCGACCATTTCTACTCAACAAAAAAACCAAAAAAAAAAAAACGTCAAGCGAGGGAGAAACTCGACGTTTTTGAATGAGACCGAAGCTCGAGTCGCGGAATATCGTGGCCCGAAATTTTCCAAATCTCGCACAAGAGGAAACGTGGTTTCTATTTTCTTCCGGAGAACAAAGACGGATTATTTTTGGTCCAGTGCCGTTTTCGTTCGTCCTCCAAAAAAGAAAGACATATCCTTTGAGCGAAATAATCGATGTGAATAAATTTCACTTACGTAAGAGAGACGATTGCGGCACAAAGTGTCCCTAGTTTGCCCTGTTTCTTCGTTACGAAGCAGGTTTATGCGAAATTTCGATCGAAATAGACGTTACATGATATCGCGTCGACAATGAAGAGAAAGAATTTATAGTTTTGTACCGAGTTACCTAATACCATTTAATTATAGCGAATTTCTCTGGTTTTATTAAATCCATTATCAAGGAGTTTATTATTTTTTATTTATTATCCAATTTTTTACATTTATTATGCCAACATGTCATTAATTAAATGAACCCTTTGACTGCTAAAGGCGTATATATACGCTGTGACAAGTTCATCGATATATGCGAAAGGCGCATATATGCGCCCTTAATGACTGACGTCTGAATATTGCCGCATATATTGATAGTTTCGTGCAAGAGTAAGACGCAGTTAAAGGGTTAATCTCCATCGAAATTTCGGTTGAAATGTTATTTTATTGAGATGCAATATTTCGTATAAAAAATTTTTAAATTTTTTTATACGAAATATCGTATTTTTTTCTTCATCTACAATTTTTTGTAGAAGAAGAAAATGGAACGGAACGGCCAATTTTCCATTTTTTTTCTGCGTCACGGTGTAATAAATATTTGCACATTTGTGTCATATTTGTATTTATCTGTATTTCTTTATTACCCTAATATTTACCGTTTTTGGGTCGTTTTTGGTGAAAACTACTTCACTGCAAAGGAAAACAGAGGAACAATGGAAGGTTTATGACGTTACATTACCTCTTCATAAATACCCGAAAGCTCAATAGAGTCGTGTCGTGTCTTGTAAAATTCTGTTGCAAAGGGAAAAGTAAATAAAGAGGCATTTCTTCGTCCACTTAAAGGAGACTCTATTTTTTGTGACCTCCCTTCTCGTTTCCTGAAGAATAAAAGGAGGATCGCCGTGAATCTTTTAAGTTTGCGTTTTGCCTTTTAATTCTTTCTTTCTTTCTTTCTTCCTTTCCGCTTCGTAGGTGGTCTTAAACGTTATTCCTTAAACTCTAATTCCATTAAAAGCAATAAAACTACCCGTTTTTTACGACTGCGCTTTACATTTTATTCGATGATATCGTATCTGTTAGCTCCTTTTTTGTCAAAAGAAAGGTGCACATTTTTACCAAAATCAGCGAAAATGCGAATTTCCATGCGCTCGCGTCATTGGTTCACTTCGAGGGTACGAAGAAGACGCGCGAGTATATATCTCCGGGTTTATCAATTCTCGAGAGAGCCATCATCTCCATTCCTCGTACCCTCGATGCATGGATACGTGCGCGTGTGAAGTTCATGTGGTTGACACGGCACACAGCAAAACCAACCCACCCTCGACTCTACGCTCCCCAAATGTTGGGGCTCCTTCTCGAAGAAGCAGCGAGAGGGAGTCGATTTTACAAAAGCTTTTCATCACATTCTCACTCAATTTCGTGTAGACAAAGAATTCTTTCGAGCAATTTTCCCTAAAACTGTGCTTTTGTTAAAAAAAAAAGGTAATATAAAGATATCGGTAATTGGAAAATATCAAATATTCAAATATTTAAGTGAAATATTCCATTTTGCAGGAAGTTACAAAAATAGTACCGCGGTACCATTTTTGGAGAAAGTTACAAAAATGGTACCGCGGTACCATTTTAGTAAATTACTGCAAAATGGAATATTTCACTTTAATATTTGAAATTTTCAAATTACTGATATTTTGCAAATGGTACCGCGGTACCATTTTTGTAACTTCCTGCAAAGTGGAATATTCCACTTTAATATTTGAAATTTTCACCACGCGCGGGTGGCCCTTCTGTGGAGTACCAATATATAGTAAAAAAAATTATACTTAATATTCAAGATAAATTATTACAATTTGTAGTCATTTTCGACAAAAGTTGGGTAAAATCTAAGCCTATATTTCGCGGAATGGAAATTGACATAACACACACACACACAGAGATATATATATATATATATATATATACATAGGTATAGGACCATACTGAAAAATTAGTCGCTCGATATGTAACAACAAATCGATATAATAAAGCCACTTTGAATAATTCATAGGCTGTTTTACGCTGATCACAAAAACGTAGATATACGTTTCCCCATTTTTTATTCATGTGATCTTTTTTTATCCGTTGCGTTTGCTTATTAAAATGATAATTCGAGATTATTATTAAGAAGACGGCGAAGAAGAAGAAGATACATAACGCGTTTCCCTTTCAAGGGAAACACGTTACTCTTTCATCCTCAACTTCCTCTGTCTGAGTGTTTCCACCGGAATTGCGTCACCATTGCACGCACAGTGAACTGCAGTTGTTGCTGACCTGGGTTAACGCCCTAGTCACAGCAACAGCAGCAGCAGCACCACTCCACCACCACCACCACACAATGTTATATATTGTTTTATATATAGGTATCCACAACAGTAATAGCCGTCGTGGCAGCGACAGCAGCGCAAGCAGCGGCAGCGACAGCAATAACACAGTCCTTAATCCTCCATTTTTCAAAATAAAAACATCAAACAAAACGACCTGTTCGCTTAAACGTGTACGGGAGTTCTTCTTTTTTTAATATTAATATTAGTATTATTATTATTATTATGAGTTCCATGTTCTTTTTTACGTTTCATGCGAAACAGGTATTTTCATTCCCCTTCTCGCTCTCGCGCTCTCTTTTTCTTCCCGTTTGCGTTGATACACACACACACGCGCGCGCGCGCGCACACACACACAATCTCTCTCACACACACAGGGATCCCAAGTTGGTCGTCTTCTTATCCCAGTGGCGACGAAACTCTTGTTTAAACAGGTTTTCGCGCGGCGTTCTTATGGGACCCACGTGTGTGCCCCCTAAGACCCCCATATATAGGGGCATCTCCCTCCCCCTCCTTCCTTCCTTCCTTCTTTCTATCTTTTCCTCCTCAAAAAAAGAAAGAAAAAAAAAAGAAAAAAAACCAACGTTACTGCAACTAAATCCACGTTTAAAATCCTCTCGACTCTTACAACTTGTGATTTCTTAGAATATACCATCATTTCCTACGTGCATGGAATTTATTTATGTACTAACGCTATCTCTCTTTCATACCACATATCTCCTCCTTTTTCTTCGTCTTCTTCTTTACTCTTCCTCCTTCGTCTTGTTTTTCCTTATTTCCTTCCTTTTGGAAACAAATTTCACTTCGTATACGAATTACGCAGTTTCCAGAGTTCAAATTCCCGATTCCACGTATCGTCACGCTTCTCTCGCAAGTGAAACATCCTTTTCGTTCTTCTTTGGGCCAATACCAGCGACCGTTCGTGCAAAAAAAAAATCCCTGTCCGAATGCGAGTTCCGGGAACGGAAAAGTATTATACATATTTTTTGGGACGCGATAATTTCATCCTCTTCCACGGAATCCGAGTGAATTTTTCCGATGCTTCCAAATATCCACAATGTTCCTCGAAATCGAAGCTATTCGCACGGAACTTATCGTTTAACGCGATTATCGGAGGGATTGTTTGAGAAAGGAAAAAACTCGGTAATTTTTAGCCGATGTTTCATAGATTTTTTGCTGTAAAAATATTTCTTATAAAATGTAGTGGTATTAGGACGTTGTATAATTTCTATCCTATTGTTTACTGATATTTTCAATATTCGGGAATTTTCGCTGAACCAATTCCAGCTGATTTTTTATTATTTATTATTTTATGTATTATTTTTTGCTGTATTTTTTATTTGTTATTTTGCTTTATAATTTTTTGATTTATTTATTATCCAATTTTCTAAATTTATTATCCCAATATATCATTAATTAAATGTTATTTTATTAAGATACGATATTTGGTATAAAAAAAAAGATCAAAATTGTAGAAGATAAAAAAATGGAACGAAATGACCTATTTTCAATAAAAAAAATTCAAAAGTACCATTTTCTTACCATAAAATTGCTCACATTCCAGGTGAACTTGGCGCCTGAGACCCCGGTAGGTCAGACAAGGGTTAAATGTACCTAAAAATCCTATTTCTCTTTCAATGGAATTTTTATTCGAGTTCCGGTTTTGTTAAAATGCAAATTGAGTTGAAAATAAAAATGATTGATTCGTCACAACAATGAAACAATTCCCATTATATGTATTTTCACAACAATCCACATTGTAATCAATCAATCAATAATTATAATTTAGCAAAGCGTTGTTTATTAAAATCTTGCGAAAGTCCATACTCCATAAAAGTCCCGTTTTATAGCCTTTAAATTCGATACGGGACAATTTTAGCCTCGAAGAGTTTTCATTGCAGATTCTTTTAATTGCTTCGAGTGAGTAATTAAAGGACTGAAATATTCAAAAGAGATGAAATTTCAATGAAGACGAAGGTAATAAAAGGTTCTTAGATACACACATACCCACACATACACAGAAATACACGCTCAGAGGAAGAAAGAGGTTTACGCAGTCTAAATTATTACTGTAAAAAGAGAATACATACACACACGTTCCGTTTGTGTAGGTATGTGTGAGTGTTATATTTATAGGATCACAGGTGTCCGTAGAATTTCACTCGACTTGAAATGGACTCGGGCAAACAAGGGAAATGTGAGGAAAAGGGAGCGCGAAAATCGTGGTACAATAAAGCTGTCCACCGGTGCAAAAATATTGCACAGAAAGAGGACGTGACATAAATCTATAAGGAATTTCACAGAATTATGTAAAATGTCACCCCGTTGATGAAAATGTCCCTAAGGGAATACTAATTGATTTACGTTTCTAAAGTTGCGGGTGAAGAAAAATAAGTAGCTCAAAATTTCCCGCAAAATAGGAAACTCTCAAAGTTGTTAATAATTTCGAATTTTTTTTAAGCTTAATTTTTTCAGTTTCTCAGAAAAAATCGCGAAAATGCTAAATAATAAAAGAATATTTGAATAATTAACAGAATATTATTATAATTAATAAAATATTCATAAAACACTATTTGAAATTCGAAAAAGTGGAATATTGACTTTTGTGCGTAAATTTCATTTATAAAAAAAATCTAAACTTTTTTTTCAGTGCACAATTTGCAAATATGCACTTTTTCTTTCCGACTAATTTAACCGCGGAGGAAACGGAGTAAAGAAAGAAAGAGAGAGAGGGAGATACAAAAAAATCTGTAAAAATGAGACGTAAGAGAAATTGAACTATGATTTACGATTACATTAACATGGAGTAAGATCCTTCGTAAGGTAATGGTTGCACTGTGCATATAAGAAACTCAGCTAACTTCTAATTGGCTATAGAAAATTTCCGCCGGGATCTTCTTGCGCGTTCGTTACTTACGCTGTTAAGGTGAGGAATAGAGAGAGCGAGAGAGAGAGAGAGTGCAACAGAGACTGCATAATTTATTGATACCGACGTACTAAAAAGCATCTCGGTATGTGTACTTGAAACACTTTGCGGCATAAAAACGCGTCAATACACGCACAAGGTGTGCATACTAAAAAGTGAGTGATAGTTAATTCCAGCAGGGAAAGAAAGGGGTAATTGATTAATCAAGGAATTCATTACGAAGCAGGAAACGAATTATTAAAAAAAAGAATTAATTTATTGACACGGCTTCTGCGATTAGGGAAATTTATGGAAGCGCGTGTACCGTTCGTGTGAACTGCAGTCAGCCTGTATAGCGTTTGTATGTATTTTCTTTAGCGCTAATAGGTAAAACTTACAATAATATAAATAAAAATGCATTTGACGCACACTCTCTCGCTGGAACGCGTAGTATACCCGTCGCTCTTTTGGCGTGTGAAACTCGGAGATACTATCGTTGCATGTGCAACCGCGGGATATTAGTTACTAAATCCTTACGTTACGTAACAACAACCCGTGCAGTTGCAAATTTCGTACTCGCTGCTCTATTTTGCTTATTAAAAAATACCCGCGAAACGGGTTTCGTCATGGTGCAACGGTGCAACGACGCTAGGAAGAATGCATTGCGTTATATCAACTGCATTTTATCACCCAAAAAGTTTGATTTCAATATATTTCGTTGCGGATAATATAGGTGGCGCCGGCAAATTCCTACACTTTTCGTCGAAAATTGCAGCATTAAATGCAAAAATTATGCAATCTCGTTGAAAATAAATTTTCTAGGAGTGCAATTTCGACTCTTCTAAATTTTCCTTCCCTTCTCCGCTCAAGGGAAATTTATTATTATTATTATTATTATTATTATTATTATCATTGAAGCGAATTTCGCAAAAATATGTGCCACTCGCGTAACCGTATCCTTCGCATTCTCGCAGAGCGTGCTATTTTCCATGCAATTCGCTATGCGCAAATTTCGGAATGCATTTTGCGGACGCGAAGACGGGGGATGGACTTTAGAGTATTAAAAATGCCGCAGTTAGGTAAGAAATATTATTTTTCGCTATTGCACTTAACGCTATGAAAAATCTCCCATACTTTTGCGGTTTAAACGTCATTAAGGTTCAGGAATTTTCTTCATAACGCGAAAGCGTCAACTCAAATTGCACGGTAAAGTTGAATACAATCTCTTCTTGTGCACTTGCGTGTTTCGTTAAGTTCAGTATTCAACCAATTTACGGGGATCTACATGTTTTTTCGTAAAAGCGTCATTATCGCGTTTCTCATCTGGAAAAATTCAAGCGCATTCACCGAAATACACGCTACAGATTGCATTTCAAGATTTTTTCAAGTTGAAGTTATTATTTTTTTGAGAAATAATTTGCATTTGTTATTCCAGTGCACATATTGGTATTGGACACATGATGTCACGTGACTCGAATTTTTAAGTACTTATTTTCTTAACAAATTTTAAATTTCCATCGTTTCTTCGAATTTTTATATATTTTTATTAACTTTTTTGAATATCAATAAAAATATCAATAAAAATAAATTTCACATTAAATTTCATATTAATACAAATACAACATTTTAATCTAACAATTTAACCAATAACATCGACAATTCGATATTTTAAAATTGTTTAAACAATTTTTAACGATATCTTCTCGTTGCGAAAATTATGGATTTTTCTAAAATACAAATTGCATATACATTTAGATTTTCAATATCAATGAAAATATCAATAGAAATAAATTTTACATTAAATTTCACATTAATACAAATACAACATTTTAATTTAACAATTTAACCAATAATATCGACAATTCGATATTTTAAAATTGTTTATAAAATTTTTAACGATATTTTCTCGTTGCGATAATTATGGATTTTTCTAAAATAAAATTTGCATAAACATTTAGATTTTCAATATCAATGAAAATATCAATAAAAATAAATTTTACATTAAATTTCATATTAATACAAATACAACATTTTAATCTAACCAATTTAACCAATAACATCGACAATTCGATATTTTAAAATTGTTTAAAAAATTTTTAACGATATTTTCTCGTTGCGAAAATTATGGATTTTTCTAAAATAAAAATTGCATACACATTTAGCATTTCAAAGCCCCCGGAAACCATACACAAATTCTTCGCGAGAATGCAACCGAGATGTTACATGAAAATGCATTGGATTTTCCGAATAACCTATACGAGTTAAGTGAAATATGCGACGAGTACTCGCACAATTCGAAATTCATCATTATTTATACCGTAAGTTGGCGTTAGAATGCAGTTAAATTGTTCCATGCAGTTGCATTGCCGTTCTAGTACCAATCCGTAAAGGGTGTTATGCAATAGCGGATGGAGTACGGCATAGGTACGCGTACAACGTTGTATATAGGCCACGGACAAGCCTGTATTCTGACACACAATTCTAAGTTTCACGACAGTGTATTCGATTCCTCAAGTAACACAGAGGCTACAACAGTGTCTACGTAATCAAACATTTAATGTTTAGTTGCAAACCCGATGATTTACCTTTGCAGTAGGTATCTCTGGCTATTCGAAACGATAAAATCATCCCATTCGTGGAAAGACATGGTATTTTTTTTTAATACGCGCTGATATCGAATATTTTAGAGTAAAAAAAAATAAATAAATGTTTGCATCTCGATTAGAAGATTTTTTCTAAATTTGTTGACTCGGATATGACTCGACGTCAAAATTTCTAAAAAATATTAATACAAATTTTGTAATATAATAATAATAATAATAATAATAATAATAATAATAATAATAATAATAATAATACAATATAATATAATAATTGATTGATAAAAATTTTACGAAAAAAACTATGATTTGAAACTTGAGAAGTGAGAAATGCGATAACGGTGCCTTCGACAAGAAAGTCCCTGGATCCCCAGAAATTGGTTGAAAATTGTAAAAAAATTGAACACTTCTTTGAACGCATCGCGTTTCACGAAATTACAAGATTCGTTGAAAATAAGTTGGTTTTTTCCCACGTGGGAGATTACGTTCGCATGCACTTGGTTCGCGTTTCCGCCAGAACTCGTCGAGTTTTGTAGATAAGTTTCAATGGAAACGCAAATAAAACGCAATGACGCAAGTACAACACGTACCTACGAACGTTGATGCGAAGAACCAGAATCGGTTTCGCAAAAAGTTTCCCTGACCTCCGTAAATTACGGTTAATTTTAACGCTGATTTGTGAGTCCTTAATTGTAGGCTCTGATGGAAAATCAAGAACCCGATCGAGATCCGAAATGTCACGTGTAGTATACTTCAGAAGGAGCGCTCGAGTTCTAGCGTTTTACGAGGATTTCGTTAATTGACATGGAACGGAAACTCGGTTTTATGGTGAAATAATAAAATGTAAGACAGAAAAGAGCGAAATGGAGGCTAACGTTAAATCGACGGAGAGCCTGGTGGGGATCTTAAAGACTTTAAAATCCTTGAAGATGTAGTCTGGCCCAAGGAGGAGGTCCGACAAAGGTTTAGCCCTCTCTAAGCAGAGGAGAAGTCTGGCCTGCAGCAAAAGGTCAATGCATCTTAACCAAGGACACATTCTAGGCACACGAATGCAGCCACGAATCACCAGCGTGTGCTCGCACGAGCGTCATTGTATTCCTAAGAACAGTTTTAGGGGCACATGCGAAATAACGTTAATACGGGCCCACGCGGAGGAAACCCTTTATTAACGCTATTTCCGGTCCGGAGAAATCCCTGGAAAGTGAAAACCCGTTTTCCAAAGACGCAAATCGAACGATCCGATTTTTAGGAAGAATTTGGGAGATCCGATACACTCGTGATTCATAAAAAGAAGGATAGAAGCATTTTTCGGGTGAAAGTAGAAACTTGGGATGGTTCCGGATTCACACGGAATTCGCCCGATACAATTGAAATTTAATTAACGAATTCTCGAAATTAAAATTTCTACAAAGGAATCTTCTAAACAAAATTCGAAAAAATTACTTTTATTTCATTAAATTTTGCTACGATGCAGGGAAAAGTGCATAAGACCTTCTCTAAATTCCACGAAATATTTTTAAAGACTTTTAGAGGCTCGTCGATTAATTAAAATTCGATTTATGTACTGTACAGGAAACGAACACTCGTTTCGACCTCGGTTGAACTTTCTTCGAGTTATTTTGTCTCTGCAGGCGCGCTTCATGCAAACGGACAACTTCGATGGTTACCAATTACTGATTTGTCGAGAGCGAAATTCGGTAGCGGGAGATTGGTTTTGAGAAATTATTGTTTACTTCGAAATTACAAAGGCTTTGTATAACAATTGTTCGGAAATCACGGTAGACATGGGAATGCGTGCGGATATGGTAGGATAATGCAAAGGTGATGCAGCAGGGCAAAAATTCTGAGCACGAGTGAAGGCATATGTCTGCACATGAAAGATACATCTGTTGTACAAAGAAAACGCTTCCTCACAAGCAGAAAAATCGTTTCCTCGAACAGAAGAAATTTAGAAGCTGGGAAGTGAAAACAACAAATTTTGTAATCAATTTTTCCGGACTTTCAGGAGACCCATATCCGATGTATTTTTTTCCGAGAAATCCAATTCTGTTATTTAAATCCCTGAAATCCCACGGGAAGTACGTTTTTTCCTCAAAAAACCTACTTTTTTTCCACCTTCCGCCGGGATTTCATTCAATTTGACATTTGGAATCGATTCTAGGGGAAAAATTACCCCTAGAAATGACTTGTCCAATCTCATTTTTGAAACGTCAATAAAAATACGTAAATGAGTTGGCGCAGCCAATTAATAGACTGGTTTTAATTCCAGTGCATTTTGTTACAACCTCTACAAGCCAACGAACGGCAATTTATTGCTGCGTCTGTGAGGTCATCGTCTTCCAAATTCCGAATTCGCTCCAAAATTGACTTACCAACTGCAAGGAGTCAGAAGGCCCCCGAAACGGGTCCCCTCTGACTCTCTAGGCAGTCGACGCGTGGGTAACGGACACGATAGTGGTACTTTCTCGACTTACCTGAAATCAGAAAGGAAGGAAATCGCAAATTAATAATGAAAAAAACACGGTTACGGTAAATACGAAAATTCGGGTTGGATGAAAAAGTCATCGAATTTCAAGGAAAATCACAATAAAATAAATAAATAAATCCAGGAATATGTGTATCGGGGAGAGGTTAAAAGATGTTAGACTATGGAACGTTGTTGAATTATCATAATTAAGTGCTTATTAACACAAGGAAATCAATGGCAGGCGTAATTCAATGCGATCGAGTAGACTAGAGAGGAACAAGACTAAAAAGGAGTAACGCTTCTGCCATGTGCAGAACAGCAGGTTCATCGACTAGTTATCTCTCTTTTTCTCTCTCGTTCCACGAGAATGCTAATGCTATTAAGCAGCATACACAACTTTTAATCAAACAATTTAATCTCTTTTCCGGTTTTACCGCTTTCTTCGATTTTTTATTTCTTCAGTTATTATTATTGTCGTCATCGTCATCATCATCATCATCATCATCATTATCATTATTATTATTATTATTATTGTTATTATTATTATCATTATTATTATTACGTGCAATATGTGAGTCCCTTTTTTTTTAAATCGCTAATAAGAGTGATCGATGAAAGTAAATTTTCATGTACAAGTTTTAGAAAAATACGGAAAAAGGTAACCTTTTTTTTCCTCCTCGTTCCTCCCTTTTTGTTATCCTCTATCTGTGTGTTTCTTTTGTATGAAATTTATGTCTTCGGAATAGAAGGTGAAGTCAATGCTTCTACTTTCGTATGAATAATGTATCGGACAGGTCTCTCATTCTGAGAGGGAAAGAGAGACGACGTTATACCAAGACAACGGAGAATAAGCTATTCTATACTAAAAGGATGGATGGATTACAGTATATGTGGAACTTTAAAGTTGGAGAGAACCAAAGAATGGATGCGTCTGCCCACGGGTAGGAATAAGGAGAGGAGAGGACCCTATCTAACGAATCTCTTTGGAGGATGTTGACGAATGTATCTTTAAGTTTCGTACGAAAAAGAAGTGGATGAGAGAGAGCTGCATATTTTACACTTAGCGTTCGAGGCTCCCAATTGTCGACAATTTCAATATCGTGTTTATTTCGAGACAAAAAGTAGATTGGTATCGGACTTTTGCCAGATGTCGATGAACGCGTCTTCGAATTTCGAGCCTACAAAGGAAACACGCAAATGCATCGAAAACTGCATAGACGATGAAACTGCGACCAAAGACGCAATTTCCAGTGCGGTGTCAGTTTCGGAAACGTTCGAAAGTAATTGTTGGAATTTTCAAAACCCGAAAGATGTAATTAATGTAAAAAAAAAAAATATGATCGAAGCATCCAATTTTTCAAAATTAAATTTTCAAAGTTACGAAAAACTCCACAGTTGCCAATATTTTAAATTATCGGGTTCGACCGTTTTTAAATATAACCCCGCGGCCAATACCGAAACGTCAGTTTCGAATACGTCGTTGAATAAATAACCCGAGACGATAATTGCATAATCCCCGACGGGAATGAATTAGCTGCAAATGAGGTAAAAAATTGAACAATTTCCAAAAATGTCTTGTTGGAAAATTCACGAACCGAAAATATTCCCTTTGAAAAATTAATAGACACTTTGCGAAATTCAAAAAAATTATTAAAATTCTCGTGAATAAAATATCTCAAAACTGTCCAATAAAAGTCGCAAAAGAATACAAATTTCAAACTCAAAATTGATATTTCGATACCGGGGACCCGAAATTGCAGCTGCAATTGGCAGTTTGCCGCGTCAAACATCCGGTAGGACGTTGAAAATGAAGAAAAAAAAGAAAAGAAAAAAATTACCTTACACGAATTTCCCCCTTCACGTTTTTCATGTCGTTAAATAAAATATAAAAGCGAGAGACTTTTGAAATCGATCGTTCTTTCATTTCCCTCTGCTCCACTTTTCCCGGGGAAGTGAATAATAAAAGTTCTTGAACCTTTCCAACATTACTACGAGAGTTACGATAAATAACAACGTGCACATACACACACTCATTTGCGCTCCTTTTGCTCCACGAGTGAATCAATCATGCGTGTGTATGGTTGCGTGGACCAGTCGCGTGCACGAGTCCATCGATGATAATCCTCTTTCCACTCGATACCTTTTATCGACACTGTCAAAGATACATTTTTTTCATTTCTTTTTTTTTACTTCCTTCCCCTTCTCTCTCTCTCTCTCTCTCTCTCTCTCTCTCTCTCTCTCTCTCTCTCTCTCTCTCCTTTCTTTCTTTTTTATCAAGCAAAGGGGTCTTTCACCCTTCCTTTGAAAGAGTTAACCTCCAAAAAATAGACTCCCTCCCGTATAAAGTAATTCAAAGTTTCTGACTCATATGAAGTGTCTAAAAATTCCCTTTGAATGAGACTCGTTATTTGTACATACACACAAACTATGTATAATTTCCAAGAGAAAAAAGATACGAAAAATAGAGGGAACTGAACTTTGTTGATATTCCTCTCACGTGAAAACGTTACTGCATTCTCTTCGGGCTAACTGCGATTATAAGGTGCATCGTGAATCCAAAATGCATTCATTAAAACAAAAGTTGGACAGGAATTTTATAACGTCAATTTTTCTTATCAATTGGGAGGAAGCTTCGTTACCTGGTTGGGTCTTTTCGATTTTTCGAAGATTAGAAAAAAATTGGGAGCAGGAAGAGAATTTTTGGGAATACAAAAAATGTTTATTTCAGTAAAATTATTAGAATCAATCGAAATTGAAGAGAAATCTAAAACAATTCTTCCTTTGATACTAAAAAAATTGGAATTCTCGATAATCGGTGCATTGTGAATCCAAAATGCATTCATTAAAACAAAAGTTGGACAGGAATTTTGTAACGTCGTTACTTTCTGTAATCTTCTTATCAATTGGGACGAGGCTTCGTTACCTGGTTGGGCCTTTTTGATTTTTCGAAGATCAGAAAAAAATGGGACCAGGAAGAGAATTTTTATTATATTTTTTTTATAGAATATATATTCTATTTTTTATCACGTTATTCTGCCAATTTTGAAAAACACCGTCTCTGAATGTGGGCTTGTGGGAATAAAAAAAAATGTCTATTTCCGAAATTTAAGAGAAATCTAAAACAATTCTTCCCTTTTTTTTAAAAATAATTTAACAGCTATCGCTGAAATTGCAACGCATTTCTCACGTTTTTATATTTCGCGTAGGAACGAAGGTGTTTGGCAAAAAGAGCTCTTCGGCAAATTATTGCAACACAGCTGCTTTCTTCCTACATAAAATTGCACAAACCGTTCCTTTATTTATTAGTGCCGCGCTCCCAATTTGCAAACATGTGCCTCGAGCTTCCAATTAAATAGGAAGTAGTCCCTCCTAGCGCTGCGGCTTCTACATACAAATGCATCAAAGAAAAAATTATCGTGGAACCAATTCCATGTCGCGGTTAATGTGGATGCGGAAAAAAGTAGAGAAATAGTTAATTTTCTCAGGAAACGGCAACTTTTGGGAAACGTTTTCCCGGAAATTGCAAAAATTGCAAGGAAATTTGGTTATTATAAATGCAACAGAAGCTGATGATCGCCCAGGTCCCCGGCGTGTCAGAAATTTGCTACCCGTCTTTTAACATCTCTTTCCCAGAAGAACGATAATACCACGGTCCGTGATACGATTATCCAGCGATTCGTTACATAACAGACACGGTAGCGTGACAAAAGTTTCAACCACGATGCGAAATAGTTGGCCGCAAGATAGAATTTCGCGAAGGATGCGGCAAATTTCGAGTCCGCTTTGGATCCGGCACCAGCAAGACGTATTTATCGCTACGACCAAAGGTGCGCACCAAAAGGCATAGTTGGCGAGTGCAAGGCGGAATGCAATTCGCGGAACTACGTATTCGCGCGAAGCCGAAGATAGAAACCCATTGAATCAATTTATGAACACATCCACTTCAATATAATCTCCGCTTATTCAAGGATCGCCTGGAAAGTTATTTCCACGCGCATATTCCGATTCCAGCAATTACTTTGCACTTAATGACCCTGTCTTCGTGGCAACGTCAACTGAAAACCCTACGATTCCTTATCTGCCATTACGTCAAGAGAAAACGGTCGTAACCGTTAAGTTAATTGCAGTTGCATCGCCGCCGCATTCTTAATCGCGATGCCGGTTAGTCGCAGCTTCCGAAATGATGGAACTGCATTTCCCGCATGACTGATTTCAATAAAGGCAATTATGTAAATACGGTTTCATACCGCGGACATGGAATCGCGTTAATTAATTGTACCAATTATTCAAATGAAATGTTGTAATATTAAAATAAATACTTCTGGATCACCGACTGCAGGAAGATCTCCATATTCCGCTCGGTCAAACAAGTTTTCTGCGAATGCTGTGCAGTTAATAGTGAATAATTATTGCATCCTGAGAAGTTTACCACCGCCATCCTTGCGCTTGCGAGGATAATTTTCAAATTCCAAAGCAAGAAACTCGAATTGGTGCTCTTTTTTAAATAAAAAAAACCAAACTTTATATCGCCACTGAAAAAAAAATGATCCGGATTTCAACTAATGTAAATTGGGCCAATTCGAAAAATGTAAAATTGATTCAATGGTATAAAAATTTCAGAAAAAAATAATCAAATTAAGAATGATTTTTTGTCTTTGGCTCAGTGACGAAGTTCAATAAAATAATTTTGTCCTTCAATTGCAATTGCAATTGCGTTCCTTCAATTGCCCATCCTTCGATTGCAATTGCATCATTCGGAAAATTATCTGGATAATTTTCCGGGTGAAAATATTGAATGATGAAGAATATCGAATGGCGCAATTGCAATTGAATGATGGGGCTTCAATTGCAATTGCGCCACCCGGAAAATCATCCGGATGATGTAGTTGCAATTGAAGGATGCGCGATGCTCTCGATGAAATTCCAGGCTCATCGATTCCACCTAACCGATACTAAAAAGGCTACAGACGTCGAAGTTTCTTGCCGATATCTTCTTTCCCTCGATGAAATCGTTACAAATGCTAACTACTGTATTATTCATGGCTAAGAAGTACTCATAAATGAAATTATGACAAATGGCAGTGAGACATCTGGAAATAATGCAACGCGAGACCGTTATGGTCAAGCCAAGAGGACGGGTCTCGCCGCAGGGTGGTCTCCACCGAGATTCCGCAAACTTCGCGTTCAGTTTCAAAAACAAATGCAAATTTCCCGAGCAAATTGGTGGCAATTTTACGATATCGCTTTTTTTTGTTCCCCAAATTACATTATTTCGAGAAATTGTAAATTCGTGCTTAGAAATTCGAGCTTCGAGGTACCCATTTTTGGCATTTTCGAAACTCGAATTTGGCAAAACCAAAGGAAAAGCCACGAATCTCTAAATTTTGCCATTATTTTCGAACTTCCAAATAACGCCGACATCACAAAACTGCAATTGACGCATCGCAATTGCATCACTTTGCTCATTTCCGACCGCGTTGGTTCGATTCGGTTCCTCCTCATGCGCTGCAGAATTTACATCCAAAGAGAAAGACGATTACGTCTCTCGGTGGATATAAAAAAAATTTCCATTTCTTCTTTTACGACTTTCTTCCGTTGCAGTTCCACTTTCCATCCCGTTCCGCCCCGTGCAATGGGAGAAAGGACTTTTCCAATAGCGCTCACCGGAGGATCCGACCAACTAGGATCGAACGGCATTTTTGCATTTGACATGAAATATGCAATGGGTTTTTATGTATGTATATGCACGTACGTGTGCAGTTTCGCATACGTGCACGTAAATGCGCGTTGGTCTAAAAGAAGAAGAGAGGTAGGAAGAAGATTGTCGGGGTCCACTAGTCGGCAGTAGGGTTCGAAGCCCGACTCTCCTCGCATGGGTTCTCTTTCTCGTCTTCTTCGTCGCTCTCTGCCGGGGTAATTGCACCCTTCCAAGGCCGACAGCTGATGTAGCCACCACACAGCTGTAACTACACTGTTAGAATGCGTTTCCTGCCGTGTAGATGTTTTCTGTGTGCCTCTTCTATCGATGTATTTACCTCTAAGCGTGTGTATGCATCTCTCTCGCTCCCTCTTGATATTTGTATACGTTTCTCTCTCTCTCTCTCTCTCTCTCGCTCTCTCTCGCTCTCTCTCCCTACCTCTCTCTCGCGCACGCTCGAAGGAAGTATAGGACCCGTAGCGTTGTCCGTCGTCGAGATGCCATAGCTAAGGGAATTTCTTCTTTGTGTTTACGTGTGTTAGCCGGGTACCTTTACGTATAAGGTACCTTTTCCCAGGTACCGAACGCGCGTGTGTACGTGAGCGTGTACGTGCACGAACCGAAAGAGAGTATTTCAAGGTACATATAGTATATATGTATATATTTCTATCCGCTACCCACGAGAGAGTCTGGTAAACACAACTCCGCCATATTTAAACACCCTCGTTGTGTTTTATCAAGAAATATGGGAAGAGAGAGGGGAAGGAGGAGGGAGAAGGGGGAAAGAATGAGGGGAAACGGAGGGAGAACGAGTTATGGAAGTCTTAGAAAGGAAATTTTTCTAAAGGACACTCGGTTCCTGGAGGAGGGTTGCCGCTTATTATTAAGGTGGATTAACGTCCTTAATTTTCCATGAAAATTATAATCCTCGAGTTAAAATGTATGGCCCAAGTTATTTATGTATTTGTTGGCGACATTTTTCAACTCCGGGGTCTAAATATGTACCTGAGGGAGTGTATGCGTGAATGCGGTAAGTAGCGGGCCGATACAAGAGGTGCGCGGTCGGTATTAGCGAGACCTTTTCATGTACTTTCATACAAACGCAGTAAATACGTATTTTATATATTTTGGTATTTTATTTCCATACAGGGGGGATGATTTTTTTTTTAATTTTGTATACTTTTCCAGTGTCTGGGAATTAAAAGACTTGTTTTTAGAAAAATTCTATGACATTTGGAAATTAATATTGGAGTTTCGATTCAGGAAAATAAGGGATGCTTTTCTCTCCTATGCACTTGACATAGAAAGAGAGAGAGAGTGTGTGTGTGTGTATGCGTGTTACGAAAGAGGGAGTTCGTTACGAGTAAAAACTTTAACCGGATTTTAGCGTAAATGCATTGAGGCGCATTAGAGATTGTAACAACTACTGCAATTGTGAAGCCGAGAAGTTTTATAGTGCCTCTAATTAAACACAGAATGCAGCAATCAAGGGAGCTTTTAAATAAACTTCTCTTTAAATGCGTTACGATCCTTATTGAATTTTTATTATCTCTTATCGTAACAAAAATAATCGTAATTGTATGAAAAAAAAAATCTGAATTATAATTTTTTTTTAATTTTTGGAACTTACTATTATATTACCATTATTTTTTTGCCAATAAATAAAAGAAGATACAATATGTGTGAAAACTCCGTCTGAGAATAATAATAATTAACAGCAAGATAAAATAAAATTAGAAACCCTCTCCCCCAAAAAAGCGGAGTGAAAATGACAAAAGTGGCTAGTTGTTATTGCGTCGTTAGAGGGGAAACTCGGCAACAAAAAAAGTTGTTGGACGGAATAGTGCTGGTAAGATTAAAAAAGAGGGTACATGACCTACATTTCTTACAGCAGGTGCAATTTACCTCCTCCAGAAGAGGAAGCAAGAAGAAGGTTAAAGTGAAACTTGCAGGAACCACATGCTCATTGCGCAATGATCCATCCTTTCTCTCTCTCTCTCTCTCTTTCCTTTTTTTCCTTTTTCTTCTTTCCCGTGATCAATAAGAATTCCTGTTCTAGGACACAAAAAGACCCTACCTTTTTTTTTTTCGATCTCCACAAGGTAACTTCGTACCTCGACGCTTCCTACGAGTTTTCTCGTCGCTGGTAAAAAAAAAAGCATTGGGAGACAATTTTAAAATCATTTCGATTTTTTTTTGCAAACCATTGCGATTCGTTTAAAATATTTTTTTCTGATTAAATTATTTTTTTTTTGGACATGGATGTTTTAAGGGCACTTTTCCGGTTCTTCGGAACCTACCCTTGACGGACCGATGCGTGAGCGATTATTTCTTCTTGGAAGCTAGAGAAACGTCGAAGCGGGATCTCAATTAATTGAGGCGACTTGCCTCCGATCGATCTCAGTTTTCTCATTATTATCGTCACCGGGTTTATCGCGAGGACATTGATTTATTTGAGATAACGGTATCTCCTGTTACTGAAATTTCTCTCGCCACGGAGGAAAAACACTAGGACTTGGCTATTTTTACACCAGAAGGAAAAAAAAGCAGCTAGCAATGGAAAATTTATTGCCCCGAGTTACGGAAGAAATATTTCGAAAAATAATACTAATAATATATAACAATACGAGCGATGCCCGGAAAAATAGTAACTACGCATAGTTTTTGCGTAAAAAAAAATTGTTAAATCTGAAATAATGGCGAATTCGGTGTAATAATGAAAAATGTGTATAAATAATAGTTGAAAAGAATTGAATGATAACTGATAAAATATTTCTGTTTTTTACGCAGGAATCAAACAATGTAACGCGTGGTGTGGTTTCAAATGTTAACGACATCCGGTAGTATTAGAAAGGGAAACCTTTCTTCCTTCCTTGATAAACTTTGAGTTCTTAACACACCTCCTCACCTTAAATACGAATGCGTGTTTAATGTTTCGTTCATTTAAACTAACGTAACCACAATCCCTATCTCCAATTTCACTGTTTATCATTATTGCATGTAAGCACCGCTGCATTATATCCTAACAACGACACGTGTCCATTCTTCTTCTTCTTCTTATCCTGCTTCTTCTTCCTCGGCTAGAATCTATTTTATCTTCCAGAGACATAGCACAATGGCATAATAAGGCGCAAATGATAGCGAGTAAAAGTACAGAAAAATCGTATTTAAACAAATGTGCACTTAAAACTGTAAAATACGTGAGCATGGAAAAGCTCTAAAATCATTTACCAACTAATTAGTCTCATTAGAGATAAGCAATGGATGAAAAATAGATTTGAGTGTAATTTCAGTGATTTTTCCAATTGGGAAATCCTCATTCGAAAAATTACATTTTGTCGGAGTATCTCGAAATTTTTTTTTACAAATTTCTAAGGAGGGGGTGTCAAAACAAAGGGGCCAAAAGTTTGTAAAAGTTATAGATACTTTTTTTTTTAATTTCTAGGGAGGGCGTGCGAAAGCAGAGGGGCCAAAAGTTTGTAAAATTTATAGATACTTTTTTTTTACAAATTTCTAGGGAGGGGGTGCCAAAGGGTTGTAAAATTTCTTGGTACTGACAAAATTGAACATTCGCGCATCGATTTTAATACGCGGCATGTGCATACAAACCCCTTCTATCATACACAAGTTTATGCTAATTCCAAGCACTGTGTTTACGGAGTAAAAGGTACCTGTTACATTTAAAGCACGTGCCGGGGAACATAAAATTATGGTAAAAAATGTAAAAGTTTAATCCCTTAAACCGAGAAATCAGGTACTTCCGGTTCTACAACTTGGCTTGAATTCTCAAATTTTCCTAATGGTTATTAAAAAATGAAGGCCTGTAGAAAGAAGCAAACTCACATTTTGCGTTTCATGGCTTCTCAAAAAAAAACAAACCTCCTCCAGCAAATACGGCCACTCGTTTTTTCTCGAACTCGCACCGACCCTTAAGGGGCCAAAAAGGCTTTACGGAATAAATCTTCCGATTCCGTCTACGTGCACTCGAGGACTAGAACAGTTGCTGCCATGCTTCATGGAAAAAGTATAACACGTGTGTGCATCTGCTGATGCAAACATATATCCTCTACGAGAGACAGCCTCTTTCGAACTGACCCCATGAGAGAAAATTTCGTCTCTATGGGGGCGACACTTATTTTTATATCTTCGACTCTATCCGACATACCCCATGGGTAGATATACTCTGTTACACACTCGCACTCCTTATGTCGCCATAACAACACGAGTTCCGAGAAAAAAAATCATCCGAAACAAAGCTCGCTCGATTTTATTGAAAACGACTTTTACGACTAATTACGTCTCCAATTATAATTTGCTGCGCGCCAACGATATTTTTTTATTCTCTTCGAAAAAAATAAATCCAACGAATAAAAATAAATTCGTAAAATAAAAATAATTGTAAGACCAAATTTATAAATAATCGATCCAACACGGATGGTACATTGGGATTTGTCAGACCCCAACGATGAAAATTTGTTACGCGTGGGAATTATTGACTTTGTTATAAACAAAAATTTTATTAAATATTCTTTGAACAGGTACAAATGATTTTATGAAAATACGATATTTGGCATAGAAAGAAACTCCGGAATTTTTTTCCTAGACTGGAGCGTCTGGGACCCCGGTAGACCAGCCAAGGGTAATTTATGGTATCTTTTACGGTACAATTTTCGCACGGTTCGATCGTTTCATTAACGTCTAAATATAAATTGCTGCTATTATAAAAGAAAGAAAAAAAAAGCGTACGCTCGCAGACACTGCGGGGGCATGAATCGTGAAAGTTGAAATTTTTTCAAAACGAGATTGAAATTTCATCCCTTTTACAGATGACGATGCGGAATAATGAAATGTCTTTATTATTATACGGCTTGATCTCGGTATCGATAGGGAACTTCGTTTACACCCACAGAATGAAATCTATGTTGGTATTAACTCCTTTTTTATGTGGGAGGCTCGTAAACGTTAAGAAAACGATGTAAAACCTACTACAATGGCGAAGAAAAGTAAGAAAAAAGAAAGAGAAGACATTCGAAAATATTCTTTGTAACGTCACTGGACGTATAAAGTCCTTTATTTATCATCCTGCTCGTATCGTTGCACTACCGCTCGTATAATAGCGTACGATACAAAAAAATTCTTTTTCCCTATTCGAGCCGTATCGGAAAAATCCTAGATGAATCGTAGGTGAATTTCCAAGAGTACCATTTTACTCAAATTGGGTTACAAAACGGCACACACTCGTGTGTTTCTGCAAGGACTATGTAACGGGATCCGTAAGTCGTCAAGGTTTCTAGAGTCACCTCGAACCTTCTTACTTAATAATTGTACACGTATGGATACCGCTGCCTTCCAAGCCACTCGGTCTCGTGATTTATAATTATTTGGTATTTTATTGATTTTTAGCGCAGCGGTAATATAATATTAATAATTATCGATATTAAAAATGCAATCGATAAATTATTTAAAAAAAAAGCAAAACGGAGGAAATTTATTATTATTCGTTATAAATCTAAAATTAATAATTTTATAATTATCTGGTACTTTATTGATTTAAGCGCAGCGGCGATTTGATATAATAATAAACGCTATTTATTAGCCATATAAAAAATAGTATTATATAATTAAAAAATAGCATAGACTCGGTACGATATTAATAATTATCGATATTAAAAATGCAATTAAGAAATTATTTAAAAAAAAGCATAACGAAGGAAATTTATTATTATTCGTTATAAATCTAAAATTATTGAATTTATAATTATCTGGTATTTTATTGATTTTAGCGCAGCAGCGATATAATATAATGATAAACGCTATTTATTAGCCGTATAAAAAATAGTATTATATGATTTGAAAAATAGCATAGACTCGGTGCGATGTTAATAATTATCGATATTAAAAATACAATTACTAAATTATGTTAAAAAAAGCAAAACGAAGGAAAGTTATTATTATTCGTCATAAATGTAAAATTATTAAATTTATAATTAACCGCTATTCTATTGATTTAATATAATAATAATAATAATAATAAACGCTATTCATTATTCATGTAAAAAATAGTATTATATAATTAAAAAAATAGCATAGACTCGGTACGATATTAAAAATTATCGATATTAAAAATGCAATTAATAAATTATAAAAAAAGAACATAACAAAGCTAAAATTATGCAACAACTGATTGTAAGAATCAATAAAATCCATTAAACATACGGTACAAATGGAATAAAATAAATAAAATAAATTCATTATCGAATTCGTATCGAATCCTTAGGAGAAACAATGTAGGGATATAAGTTCAAGGCATAATTAAAGAAATTAAGCATATGCATGCATGCATGCATGCATCGATGCGTGTCATTTGCAGTTGAACTTTTCTTCGCTTATCCGCGGTTTTTGCGAAAGGAGTGATTTCCTGTGACGCTGATTGAAATATACAAGAGCCAGGAGTGGTATTGGTAGCGAATAAATTTCACCTAGAATCTAAAAGTCCTTTAATATCGAAGCGGCAAAGATTCGAAAATGATTCAGCATTCATCTGTTGAGTAAAGACTCGGGAGTTGTGTGTGTCATTAAGCCCAAGGTTGGAGTAAATGCAATATGCGATTGCACAAAGGAAACGTGTTTTAGCTCTAAGGTTTTCTTCTTAAGCATGCATCTAGTAAAGTACTAGTCGGTATGGCGTGTATGTACGTGTGCGTACACATGCATACTTACTTATACGTATATTCTATACTATCCAATCCTATGCTATCTATTGCTGACATTGAGTTAGATGATGACGATACATACCTTCTACCTGTTCATAACGCTTATTTTAAAGGCTTGGTTGGTTAGTTACTTGTCAGTGGGGACCATGAGAATATAGTGTTGTGACCTTTCATTAAAACAATGCCGCGTGGAAAGTGCATTTTATGTTCAAGGATATTTTACTACTATTTAACTAAGTACTCTTTCGTTTTTTTTTTTTCATCCATTTCAAAGCTAATCGCTTCGAAATCAACGCACGTTCCATTTGACGTCGAATGCAACTGCAATTATTTCATTATCGAATTCACGCATTTCATTTCCAAATAAGGCATTTTTTTTTAATTCCGCAGCTTCGTAAAATTTACCATTTCTTGGCTATTAAACGACAATGCTCGTTACGGAGGTGGCTCGTAGAAAATTTTTGAAATTTTCTATCTTCGATTGCATCGAAAAAAATAAATAAATAAATAAATAAAAAATTGTGGGGCAATAATACAACCACGAGTCAAATAAAAAATCTTCTAAGAACCACGGGGCTATTTTTCTTGGTCCAATTGAAGGTACCCTAAAATTCGAAAATTCGTGTTTTTTCTCTTTTCTCTCCATTTCTTCCTTTCCTTTCCTTTTCACGATTTTCTTCCTTCCATTTGAATCATAAGCTGGAGGATATACCTAAGCAATGGTTCATTTCCCCTACTTTCCACTTTTTTCGGTAGAAGGAAGGTATAAATATGTAAATATAGCAGCTCGAGCCTGGCTCCCTCTTACTGGTATTATATGGTATTATCACGGGAGAATTTGGAATAACGCGGTGCAATAATTTATGATAATTCTTCGGATGGAGGTTTAAAAGTCTCCTTCTAATACGAAAAATAAAAAGAAGAGCAAGATAAAAGATGCTTTCACCTAATTTAACACGGCGAGCTCTTTTCTTATGTTAATTCTCGGACATTCGTTAAAATATTTCCGAGATGATACGAATACCCTTGGAAGATAGTCGAGAAATATGAAGGTAGTTTATTTAATGACTCGAAATTTACGCAAACGTCGCAGTTGCAACGATTCATAGCGAAACGCATAATTTGTTGCATTCCACCGAAGATTTCCTCGACTTTTCGACGCAAAAATTGACTTCGAGAACAACGACAACATTACGGATCTATTACCCCGCAACGATTTTCTGTAAGATTGCATCCGTTCGTAAGTAATTTCCAAGCGCCGCGTTTACTGCAACCACTCTTACACGTAATACCATGTATACATATATATATACATTCAGGTAATTTTCTGTAGCGTTTTGTTCAGTTGTAACAGCGAAACGCTTATTATTATTCCTATCCATAATCGCGTTTCTTGTCTACTAGAAAAACGTGCGTGGATGCGTGTGGGTAACAGTAAACCATCGAAGCCGTGACACCGCAGATACGTTGCTTCCGATCGGAAATGCCTAAAATGAGACGTCGTAAAGAATTGAAAATGAACCTAACGGTACTTCATTATTTCACATCTTTTACTTTGCTCCTTTCAAGCCGTTCTCCGCGATGCTACGTCCGCTCGTACCAAAAGACTCTTCCAACAATGATCCCCGACAGAGTTTGCAACTGCGGTGAGTCATAGCCACATATGTTTCACAATAGTTTTATAGTAACTGATGGGAAAGGTGGGAAGATGGAAAGAAGAAAGAAATTCGTTGGGTTAAAATTGAAGCACTTTCGGTTCTTCAAAATTTTTACTCCATTTTTGGGGGAAGTAGAATGTATGCCCAAAAAATCGAGTTTTGGAAACAATTTTTTGGTACTTTCGGGAGACCCATATCCGACGTATTTTTTTCCGAGGAATCCATTTTCATTGTCAAAATTCAAGATTTCTTACGGGAAATGCGATTTTTGCTCAAAAAACCTACTTTTTTCCACTTTCCGCTGGGATTTTATTAAATGTGACATTTGGAATCGATTCTACGAGAAAAATTACCCCTTGAAATGACTTGTCCAACCCCGATTTTAAAACTTTAATTTTTACCCTATTTTTGGGGGATCACAGGGATAGGTATGCCCAAAATTTTGGATTTTTCGAAACTTTTTTTTAACTTTCGGGAAATCCATATACGATGTATTTTTTTTTTCGAGGAATCCATTTTCATCGCCAAAATTCCAGATTTCCAACGGGAAATGCGATTTTTCCTCAAAAACCCTACTTTTTTCCAACTTCCGCTGGGATTTCACCCAATTTGAAATTTGCAATCGATTCTACGGGAAAAATTATCCCTAGAAATGAACTTAGTCCAACCCCGAATTTAGAACTTTAATTTTTACCCCAACTTCGGAGAAAGGCCAAATAAATCAACTTTTCGAATAGTTTTCGAATGATTGAAGTAGGTAACTCAATAATGCGTTTAGCAAAATTTGGACTTTGAAAATCCCAGGAGTTTGCATTTCGCTTATAATTCCACCCCTAACGATAATAAAATTTATAATTCCGGACCTCGAGACATTTTTAGAGCGCTGTTGAAAATCTCAAAAGCGTGACAAGAATGTTTCCAATCTTTTTGTTATCTTTATTAACAGGAAGTGGCGTACGCTCGGGTAGAAACATCTCTCTGTAGTTTGTTAAGGCTGCAAACATCGCGAGACGGATTCGAGCACGGCTTCAAAGGCAGTACGAAGCGGAATCCAAAGCCACGCTCGGATCCACCTCGTTATGTTTACAGTTTAACGTCTAGTATTTCTCATTTTTCTTTTCTTCTTTTTCAAACAGTTAATAAATACAATTCGAAAATCACAAACACGCGCTAAATAGAAGCTTCGACTCTCCATTGCCCAAATTACCGTTGTTTGTATTTCCAATAAGGAGAAATGTAAACAATTTTTCCTTATTTCTCCAATTTAGCTTTTGTTGTATCGAGAAAAAAAAATGTTTATGACAACACCCACTATAATTCCTCACAATATCGATCACGCCGCTACGGTCGACGCATTGTGTCGTACAAAACTAGGTTTTATCTTCCGAAGCCATGTGCGAGCACAGGTTTTTTTTGTTAGCGGCCACGTGTTCACCCCTGATTATTTTAGGGGGATTTTTTTGGGTATCCCTTCACATAGCAAGGGGGCATCGCTTTGATCTTTACTTTTTGAATATCACATTCAACCTGGACGAAATAATTCCATTGTAAAAGCTAGTTTGTTTTTTTTTATTTCTTCGGAGCTGTCGCGTCTCGTGTTTCCCTTATTCTCTCCCCGAATCATTAAACAAGTTGAAATGGTGCGAAAAAAAGTGAATTTGTGTGAATATTAAATATCTCCCTTTAATGGGTCTTCTCCCTATTTCTTCGTTTCCAATTTTATTTTTTTGGTTATTAATTTCGCGACACCTGACGAATTTTCGATTTTCTCGGACCGAAATTGGGATCACCTTCGGTATTTGCATTTTCCAAGCCGTTTCCGTGGGAATCAAAATATTTCGCAATTTAACGGACAAATCTCCAGGATCCACGCATTCGTGGCAACTGGTCATCGCTCGAGGATGAAAATTCAATCAAAGAATTTCATTCACCGTTCTTCATAAGGCAGGTTTCTTCATTACAAAAGTGGGCTAGTTTTTCTTCGAGCGAAGCGCAAAGAAGGAGAAGAATGCAGCGTGCCAGGATATTCCGTGAAGGAAGCACGATTAAATGCCTCTCATGGAATTCTTCCAGAACATTGGATTCGACATCTTGGTCCCTTTTTTCCTTCCCTTTCTTCTTCTCGTCTTTTCGCTTCAGCTTCCTTGTCTTCCTGCCTCGTCCTGGAAAAACTATCTTTCCTCCGATCTCTCCTCGACGTGCTTTTCCAACCTTCGTCGCTCTTCATCTCCCGAAACGAGAATGATGGAAATGGCAGGACGGCTCTCGCTCGGAGAGATCCTTTATCTTACTTTTCATTCCTACGATTTACTTTTTTTCTTCTTCTTCGAGACGATCCCGCTGGAAAATTATTTAACTTAAAGAAAAAATCCTGGAATTTCGGGGATTTTTCTCTCGATCGCGCGACTCCTTGGCGAGAATGAGTATGGAAAGATAAAAAAAAAGAAGAAATCCTGAGAGGGTTTCCCGATTCGAACGAAACCGTGAGGGAAAGTCGTGCCGGAGATTAGTTGCCATGGCGTTCACGTTCATCCAGCAGGCTACGCGATTACGAAAGCCTTACGTAGGTTCGAAAAAGAGGAGAAAAAAGGTCTATCGATCTTTCAAAATCAAATTATGTCGGAGAATCTACGAGAGTCTATGCGTGTAGACGTGGACGTTCTAAGGGGTCATGTCGGATTCATTTAAATTTATTCTTCTCCGCTTTTGTATCAATTTCCCGATTGTCTTACTTCCACGGGGCCATCGATAACACGGAGCTCGAGCGATTACCGATACGAAGTGTAACGTCGTGGATAGATTTCTCGGTCTCAAATTTTCCGGAGCAATTTCATTTTTTTTCACAGAGAAATTTTCAAAATTTCGAGAAATGCAGAATCGACTTTGAAAAACCATTGTAAAAATATTTTTCAATATTCCTTTTATTATATACGATTTTTAATCAGGATAATATCTCGGCAATCTTTCAAAAATCCAATTATCTGCCGGAACCGATACTTTCCAGGATTCGCGAGCAATCAGCTTTTCCTTGGGACTAACTTATTTCGCTAATTGCGAAATAAGTTGTCAAAAGCACTTCGTTAAACCACAACTTTGCGTAGTTATCTGTCTATTAGCGAACAAATCTCTTCCGTGTATCCGAGAAAACTAAAAACGCAGCTAACAACTGTTCTCCTAATGCCCGGTTATCGATCATTTCTCCTTCGAGCTCGGACGAAATGGAAAAAAGTTCCTTTACAAATGATACCTCGGTATTATGACCATTTTACGATACGAAGTACCGTTCATTTGTTATGTCCGCGGTGATTTTTTTTAGGTACCTTTCTGCGAAGATGCATTTACGAGATCTAAAAGAAACGTTACCCGATGTGCTCGCAGCTTCCGTTCAATGGACGAGGATGCTATAAACGTGTAGTCGGGTTGTTAGTGAGTTAGTCAGTCACTCGGTCGGTCCATCAGCCCGTCACTCAATGAGTGTGCATCTCAAAGGAGATGCACACCTTTCTCTCTTTATTTTGTGCTATAAAGTCTCGGTCCTCTCCTGAAAGTCACTTTAAAAAAAGAAAACCCAAAAAAATCCCTAGAAACACCCTAGGAAAACATTATAAAATAAATGTAGCAATAAATGACCAGTAACGCGTCCCTTTGGCGATTCCTTCAATTTAATATCGATATTAACGCCGGTTTGGAAGCTGCCACAATGTCGCGAATGCGTTTGTGCGCCGGAGACGAAACGTAATAAGATTTTGGCCCTGGTCTCGGGTTGTTAGCCAACGTCCATTACATATGGAGGCGAACCGAATCGATACTTCTCATGTCCGAAGACAAATGGTTATTTGATACCGGCAAAGATATGTTGCATTTAGCCGCGGAAAGTAAATACACGTCTGCGGCGCAGAATTTATTTTAACAATATAAAAGCACCTGTTGCTCGCCGCGAGTGAATGCCGGCTCTTGTAAATATATACGTTTATGTAACATAAATTTCAACGTAACTAGTGGGGGCAACGTAGGGAAAAAAAATATCTATTTGGTTTCACCGGTGGCCTGGTTTTCCTCGAAAAAGTTCATCTTCGGGATCTTCGAGTCGCTCATCCTGGAAGCATTAGCGCCAACTTATGCGTTCATTTTAATTGCAGAATACCGTTTGCAGGCACTGGTGGCATCGTCGGGCAGTCGAAACCGCGTCTCAACTACTCGCTTTCGTTTCGAACCGGTCGGTTTTGTATTTCGGCTGGAAAATGTGCTCGATATCACGGAGATAGATTACGTCAGCGGTAATTCAGTTAATTTCAAAAAGCAACGGGTGCGAGATCCGTTTGCTCGTATCGCAATGTGTCTTTTTATGCCACACTCGTTAATTCAGAACGTTTTAGTTGCGCGTTCGCGGTGTCGCAATAGTTGCTCGCATTTGTTAGCGCGTGCAACGGTGTAGGAAATAAATCGAGTTGGGATTTTTCTCGAAAATTATTCAACAGTAAATTGACAAGCGATTGATCGATCGATTATTGCGATTTCCGAAACGGTGTCATTTATCGCTGCTCGTGCGGCAATTAAAATATGCCGCAATTATAATATGCTGCAAAAAATCCAAATTGTAGCATTTTTATTTAAAAAAAAAAAGTATTGAAAAAAACAGAAGATTTTTATATTAATTTATATTTCTTTTTTCTATTAAATTTCTTTTCAAATATTTTTTGCCGTATTATCCTACCAAATTTTTTTGTTTGGTCTATCGATCCAATTCTAGGAGAATTGGAGGATGTTAAACCTCGAGTTGGAATTATACCGGCACAAATTCCTGCTGAAACGTAGGCGTGGTCTCTCGGTAATATTCTTTTTTTTGCAATCGCTCGAATAATTAATCAAATCTCCATTTTTGTTGTCTACGCTACACTTCTCCGCGGTAATCGTGGTAGATTTCATTGTTGCGATATCAGCTCGGCCGCGGAACCGCTATTGTGAGCCAAGATTAATTTCTCAGGATATACCGTTCCTTCTCCGCATGGATTTTGTAATTGATTTGCTCGCGAATACGGTTTCTCTCACCGATTTCGCGTGTGCCGAGTCTACGTATCGAATTATAATGAGTTAATTACACGCGGGTTAAACTTTCCACGACGAGAGAGAGAGAGAGAGAGAGAGAGAGAGGTGGGCCCGAAAGACTCAAAAAGACGCCTCGTTCGAGAGACGCTCGTTTAAGTGACATTCACGAGCAGCTGCAAAAAATGGAAGGGGAGTCATCGATAATTTATAATTCCAGGGTGCGTCGGCACACGGGAATTATAATTTCCAAGCTGAAGAGAGATAAATGCGAGACAACTACGGGAGTAAGGACGAACCTGGAACGGTGGTGTAATTAAGGAACGGCGGTGGACAGCAACAAAACACCACACGGTGCCGTGGCACGTGGCTGTCGCGAAACGCACCGTCCTTTCTCAATATAATTTAATATAATGCGGGCTCATGAAACTCATATATGCACACACACACACGCGCGCGCGGGGTATGCCATACCTGTACGAGGCTGGTGCAGTGAAAGGTAAAGAAAAGAGCACAAAGAATTCGGTAGGACGCGAATAAAAATATTATACAGTGCCAACAAACGAGCCAACAACAATAAATACACGGAAAAAGAAGCGAGAGCGTTACCATCTCGTGTTATTTAATTGATCGACTGACTTGGCGCTGCGCCAAAACAGTGCTTTAACCGTGTGTAAATAATAAATAATAAATTTCGCACTCCCTCATGTCTGTCAAAAGGATTCGCAAAAATTTACCGCGGCAGGAGTAAAAAATTGCATTCCTCTTCTTTGTTTAATTAATAAGTTACATGTTTTCGTTCCTCGTCGGGGCGACGTTATTTCGACACGGTCGGCGTGCGTTCTTCTGAGTTCTTATTTATTCCAAGAGAGATGACTTCGTCAAAGTTTTTGCGAGCCCACCGAGGCTCGAAAAGGACGACAAACGAATTTTAATGAACTCGCCAATGAATATTAATGAATATCGTTCATTAAGTCACAATTAAAAGGGGATCATTAGAGAAAATATTATTGACCCTTCGTATCCGAAAGTCGTCAAAGGGATCAAACGCTATTCGCGATACAGGACCGAGGCAGGATCAATTCATTTTCTTATACATATTTAAAAAAGTGTCCCGTTTCTTGTTGCCCTTCTACGCAGGAAAAAAAATATATTATCGATTCAAGAACAAAATTATCACCAAACGTGTGACAGTTATTTCACAGAAATAAAACGCAGGAAAAAAATATACTTTTCATTCAAGAACAAAATTTTGTTAATGAACCAATGACAACATTTCCTAAACAAATCTATCGAGTACTCGAGTCATTGGTATTGCAATTTAATCAATTTTATATATTTTTCAAAGGGACTGATGCAATTGTAAAATTTTTTCAGTGTACAAACAAACGATTTAATTGTACGATTTCTTTATATTATATTTTTATTATGATACGAAACATCTTCAAGTGTCACCGAGCTACCGGTTGTCTCGGGACCGGGTGTTAATCCGCTCTTCCTGTGAAAAAGCTCCGGTTACTGATAATCTCCGAGAGTAGGTAAAAATTGCCGCGATCACGTTGCTCGGTAAAAATGAAAGTGTGGTAAAAATCTTCGCAATACGAGCGCTTGGCTTTCAAGTGTCACTCGCAACGTTGGATATTTCTCCATGTGTGGTCTCCACCGTTTAAGCTCGGCCAAAAGCTTGAAATT